>VWYP01029193.1:145982-331919 GCA_013400435.1 Pycnonotus jocosus | reverse complement strand
GGACCGCGCGGGTGTCGCCTTTGCCCCGGGCACGGCCCCGCGGCGCCGCCTCGGGCGGCTGGGGCGAGTTGGAGGCAGCCCGGCGGCCACCGGGGAAAAGCCGGTGCTCTGGGAGCGCAGTTCGGCTTCGCGAGCCCGGCCGGAGGAGGGGGGACCCGGCGGCCGAGGGGAGCCCGGCAGCGGGCGGGGGTGCGGGCGGCTGGTGGCGTTATGGTTAACACGCGTCTATTCTTCTGTGCGCGGAGACGGTAGCCTCCCGGGCTCCCACAGGACCTTATCTGACATCGGAGGTTTTTCCTCTCGTCCTGACCCGCTGGTGATTTACAGCGGGTGGTATTCAGCCCGGCTTTCCTGTGCACTTTTCCTCACAAAACTCTGTCTTTGAGGCTGTAACTGAAATAAAAGGCGGTTCGCAATTTTGTGCGCAGTGATGTTCCGTTAAAAAATGTCACTTAGTCGTCCAGCATTCTCAGAATATCCCGGTAGGGCTGGTTGGTTGGTGGTTTGTTTTTGTGTGAAATTTGGAAGTCTTGGGGGAAAAGAGCTGAAAAAGAGTGAACCTTTTAAACTTCACTCAGCGTTTGTCATGTGAAATCTTCATCTGTTGAAAAATAATTTTGAGTAAGCAGATGGGCTTATTTGGCATCTTTTTGTCTCAAAGACGTCCGCAAATCTCCATTGAGAACACCCCTGGATGAGGTATGTACCAAGCCTTTGGTAGGAGAGAGCTCATTACTGTGATTGCAGTTTGATTAAGTAAAATGGTGTCAGAAGATGAAGTCCATAGTTTTTCTTCTTTCTCTAAAATTGTCATCACTGTTATTTTCTGTGTGGCAGCAAATGATAACATTAACAGTTTTGGCACATGTTTTTTTCTTTCACAAGATAAAGGGACATATATAACATAGAGCCAGATAGCCAAATTCTCTTTGAGTATCTACTAGGGTTAAAAAGGACCAAATCAAAACAAGACAGTGTAGCTTTTTTAACCTGCTAAAGGTGTAGTATTTTTTTTCTTTTTTTTTTTTTCTTAGCTGTATCATGTTGTTTTCATTGTTATTGTTCACCCTTTCTTAAAGGAATATGGCATTCTCTGCTGGGGGTGGCATTGCTGTTAAGGCGAAGAATCAGAGTGATGCTGAATATGATGTTTAATAACAAAATGTACAGCATTGCAAAAATTACTTGGCTGTGCTTAATTATTTTTGTATTACACCTCGTGTCAACGATCAACATAGGTTTTTCCTTCTCAAGAAGAGGAAAAAGCCCTGTGACTGTAGTAGGAATATTTATTATGCAGGCAGAGTTTATTAAATCAGTCATAAAAGAAATGAACGTAACATCTTTAAACGGTTCAGAAGATGAATGTGTAATTCCTGATTTGCTTGAGGTTAAAATTAGTTTTGTGGCAACAAGCAACAGCTTTGCTTTATTATCTGTTGGTCTTTGGAATAAGAGGCAGAACCATTTGAATAAAACCATTTTGAAGCAGAATTCATAGAAGCAATAATTGTTTGACTGAGCCAGCAGGCACCTATTGCCAGAAGGGGAAGAAAAAGTTGGCTGGGTAAAGAAATTGACTTATTTGCTTATTTGCTGAGAATTTAGCTCGCTGACCATTCTGTGATACCTAAACTCACAGGAATGGAATCAAAATACCTATAAAACTCAAGGTGAAGGCAGAAGCAGGTTATAGTATTGCGAGGACGAGCCGGTGGATGCCTTTGATCCTGGCTGTTGTTCTTTGATGAATGATGTGAGCTCAGTTGCATAAAGGACCACGTTAAAGGCTTTCATGCTCTGTTGAAGGACTGACAGGTCTTAGCCAATGCAAGCCGTTCTTTAACTTCCCCTATCACAAGTTTTTGATTGGGCAGCAGAAGTTTTGAAAGAAATAACTTTTTTCTTTCTTTCTTTTTGAAGCCATTTTTTTACTTTCAGCCTTTAATGTGGCCGTCTTAAAGTGCTTGCAGACTGTCATCCCACTGAGAATTTTGGTGCTGAAAATGCTACATACTAGAGAGGGAGAACTGACATGGTTTTCTTCTCTATTGGGTTGAGGAGACTAAGAATCCAAACTCATATATTTAGTATTCCCCAAGATTTTTATGAATACGTTGTCATTCTTGATTCTGCAGGTCTCATCCACTGTCTTCCACTCACTGGTTTCTCTAATTCTGCATGGTTTAAAGAGAAATTACTGTAACTTCTCGAATGCAAACTTTGTGGCCCCTCTAGTCGTATAGTCACCTACACAGGCGTCTGCAGAATTCATTTTTCTCAATGGTGATTACTCTTCATTTATTTCCAGATGTCTATTTTGTCTTTATCTGACAGTCCTCATGAAACAGTAAATGATCGTTTTGCTGCAATTTCCTAAATAGTTTAGGCTATGTAACATGATGAATGTTCTATAAAACCACTCATTGACCATTTAGGTGAGAATTCTGAGATTTTTCTCTTCTCTAGCAGCAAACTCACAGTCTGCTGATGATTTAAAATTTGTACTGTGGGCGACCCTAACACTGGGATTTGGCCAAGTTCAAAGCAGCTATGCAGATGGACACACAAGACAGAAGGCAGAGGGAAATAGACCCTTTTAATCATAACAAGGCTGCTCTTGTTTTCTTATCTACAGTGGAAATGCATGCAAGTCCCTTGTACCTAAAAGCAAGCTTGCAAATGTGCCAGAATAGACAGCAAGAGCATTTGTTATTAATGCAAAGTTAAAAATGTGACAACTTGTCTTTTCAGTACTGCTCTGCATGTCTCTGTTTCTAGACTGACACTGTTCTGTTGCCAAAAGCGCACATCCCATCGCTGTTGGTGGGATAAGGATTCCTCCCCAAAACTCACACCCTTTGAAAGTGTCTGGCTTTGTTAATGGTTGCTGAAACCAGCTATGACCTGTCCTTTTGAAATGGATATAATGACTTATAAATCAATTTCTCGTTAGAAAGAACTTTTTTTTTCTTTCCCTTTTTTACCGAAGGTGCCATTGTTGCCCGTGAAAAATGATTGGGTTTGCAGCATAAGGTTGGAGCACATTGTGTTCTGCCATTTGTGCCTCATGCAGGGGCATTACGGTGATGCACACCCCAAGCTTGATTCTGCCTCTCTTCAGTAGGAACATCCTTTCCTGCTGAAACTGGCCACATCCAAATTACAGACAAAATAAGTATTTCATTACAGTGCATATTAGTATGATGTTCACTTCTTATTCCTTGGCTGGACTGTTGGTGAATGTGGATGTTTTATACAATTCAGATGTTCTATTGTTTATGTAAATTAAGGCTAGATGGCATCAAATAGCACCTCATCCTGTGTTAACCTCCTCTTTGGCAATTATATATTCTTAAGAAAGGTGTGTTTACCCTCTACAAAGTACTGGAGCAGGAGCAGCTCTGTACCGTCAATTCCCTTTCAGCCCTCACTGAAGTAGTTTCCATCTTTCTGCATTTTAAGAAATATTTCAATGTTTGTGTTTAGGATCTTGGGGGCTCCCACCTTCCTGTTCTGCTGAGTATATGAAACATGCTCTCAGAAATCAGTGCTCTTAGTCAGTTGTACCTCTGTTTAAGGAATCCAGCACTGAAGTCCTGTCTATGTACATGCCTGGAATATTAGGTGACACATGTATAGATACATGCAAAATAACTTACTCGGTTATCTTGCTTACTTACTGAGGATCTCAGTGATAGATATACTAGTTTTAGATTCTTGCTTTTAGCCAAAAAGGCTGTGTGTAAGGGAATTCAAAAGGATGTTCAGCAATCATCTTGCCTGCATTGTCTGTACCTACACTTGTAGCTTGTCTGCGTGTACTCTAGCACTTGAAATTTGAGTTTATGCATGACGAACTGCAAGGTTTGTGAGACTTCAGTTCTTCCTCTAGGCATGTGGTTTTTTGTTTATATTTGTAAGTTTATGCATATAAGTATACCTATATATATATAAAGTCATAAATCATCCCTCAGTGTATTTTAGCTATTTTTCCAAGTCTGATGTAATATTGGTTGGAGTCTCTCCACAATTTGTTGTTCTGCTACTTGGATATCAAATTCTACTGTAATTCTTTCTCACTTCTCCTCTTCCCTCCCTCTCTCTTTTTTTAAAAAAAGAAAAGCATCTGCCTATTTCAAAGACATACACCATTGCCAAGCAATCTGGTGTAGTGGCTTAATATGCTGGCAAATAATTTCACAAGTTATTTGTGTGTGTGAAGGCAGTATATTTGAGTATCATTGTATTGTGAATGTAACTCTGAGGACAGTGATCTGAGTTTATTTAAATCTTAGGAAAGGCCAGACAGCTCCAGAAATAAAGTATGTTTTTCCATTTTTTAACTGAGAGTGTGTATTTTTGTCCTTTGTTAATGCTGGTGGCATGGGACATCGCAGTTGCCAAAAGCCTTTTTATCCTAGGTTCTGAGCATCGCCAATACTTGATGGCCTAAAAACAGTCTGCAGGAGAAGCAGGCTCTTGAAGACTGAGGTAGAAGGGATGTTGCATTGCAATGTGTTGCTGGCCTTCTGTGCACTAACTTTTTGTCATTGCCTGTGAACCTCTTTTTCACTTCTGGTGTGTTTGCCTGCCGTATGGGTCACTCAATGACCCCATTTAAGCACTCTCTTCCTTTCCACCTTTGAAGTCCATATCCTGTATGTCATTTTCTTTAAGCAGTTTGATTTTTGTTAATGTCCCTAGCCAAATTTGCTCAGCTAACCTCTCCTGAGTGTCCCCAGCCTGGTCCCAACTGTCAGTGCATACAGTGCTGTCCTTTTCTCTGACCTTACCAAGGATGGCTTCTCAGAACCCTTTGCATCTTCCTTTGTCGTTTGAATACAGATCAGAAATGGACTTTCAAAAGAGCAAGTCATTGCCTGCAGAGTGATCTGTTCTTTCTTTATGGTGAGATCTGAAAAATTCCACTAGCTTTATCTTTCAGCTTATGGAGGTGTCTCTGAAGTTCGCAGAGCTCAGAAGAGGAGGGAGGTTTTCTCTCGTGAATTTTCTCCTTCACCTGATCTGCTTTCCTCCAGCCTATCACAAAGGCAATTCTCTTTCTCTAAAATCTGTATCCCTGCCTCACTGAGGTGCTTTCACTTGAGTCTTCCTTTCTTACCTTTTTCCACTTTGCTCCTGTCTTACCTGGAGATGTCTTATTCCCAGTGTGAGAACAGTAGTTATCTTTCCTCTCTCCTACTAATCCTTACCACACCAATAACTTAACCCACATTACCATTGCTCTTGGCATCTCCTTGCTATCTCATGATTTCTTTAATTAAAACTTGTTACAGCCAGTTTGTTGTGGGGGGGTGAGAAGGCAGACATACACTCTGTGGAGTTTATGAGAATTCTCCGTGGAGCTTGATGTTTTTGCTATCTTCCTGTCTCTAAATTTTACTCTTTTAATAAAATTCACTAATATTTTCTGCTGCAAGAGATGTGTGACCTTATGTATTCTGCTCTGACCATTGCATGGAAACTATTTTCTAGGAGTGGTTCTCTCCCTCTTTCTCTCTTTTCTTCCTAATAAATGTGATTTTCCTCCAGTTTGATCCTCTAGACATTACATTCTTCTGGAGACCTTTAGCCTTTAGCATCCAATGGAGCCTGGTCTTTTATGTCCTGCCCTGTTGTTTCAAATGACTTCTCTCCCTTAAACTACACGTTGTGTACTAAGCTGCCATTTCTCCTAGGTGATTCCAGGAAACTGAGTGTTCAGCCTCTATCTCTTTTGCACCTGGCTGGCCTTCTCTGTCCCCATTTAACATTTCTGTCAGTTCTGCTCAGCAATAAGTGCCTGCACCTTTTGGCATTAGAGAATAGCTAGAGAAGAGGCTGGAAATGACAGGATTTCTGTTGGAATTTTAGAATGCAGGATGAACTCTTGTGAAAAAGAAGAAGTTTGTGAGTTCAAAATTAGCAAGGTTAATGAGTTTTCTTCCATTTTCTTTAAAATGTGTAGTATTGTAGCATTGTATCAAACTTTTCATATTAACTGTTCATTCTGCTTTATTGGAAAAGAAGAATAGAAAGTCCTTTATTGGGAAACCAGACCCTAAACTGAAGCTGATTTTAAGCAAGCAGCCAGGTCACGACGGCTTTACTGTTTCTTTTCATCTGAGTCTTTCATGCTTCAGCAAGATTCTTCATCCTCTTTCAAAATCCTATCTTTAGATGAAATTAAGATAATGTGAAGTAAACAGTGAAAGATCTTTAAATCTTACAGTTTTACAGTAGCCACCTCTGCCTTCCGTCCCTTCTCCCAAAAGCTGGGCAGAGCAGGTAGCTGTAGTTTTCTGTTAATGTGACCCTCATGGTCCTTTGGCTGCTTTGTGACTTCAGTAGTTCATCTTGTCTAAAACTTGGTAGGGAATATGTGTATAAGGGGTTCTATTTTACAAGCTGAGGAGTTTTGGGTGACCTTGGGAGTTCTAGAGATTTTTTACATTCAGACAGGGCAGCTGCTCCCGCTCTTCCTCCTCTGCATCTGTGTGGGATGCAGGAGGTGCATCCTTGGTTTGCTTGATTCAGAGAAAGGGCTTCAAGCTAAGCCTCTCCTCAGGTATGCACCCCACCTCTTGGAATATCAGTTGGTGCCTTTATTTCCAGAAGTTTAGCTTTCAATCCAACATGGAACAACTTGAGCAGCTTAGAGATGGGCAGCAGGATGTAGAGGTTGCCAGCATGCTCACCTGGCTCACAGAAAAGTTTTGGTCCTTCCCCCACATCAGAAGAAACAGGACTTCAGCCTTGCTTTTGAACCTCTATGATCTTAGAGACATGTATGTATATGCTCTGGTGTTTGGGGTGGAAGGTGCAGCCTCCTTTTCTCTGTACCTGCAAATCACCTGTGCTAAAACTGGTACACACGTCTTGCCAGCTTTGGAGGGAGGAAATAGTACTATTCCTTTTAAAAATATTGTCCATCACTGGTTAACACCCTATTTTCCCCCTTGTTTTGTTTTTGTTCAGGTTGTCAGCTGCTGGACGCTGGGGGGTGTCACATAGGAGCCATTTGCCCGCAGATTGGAACAGTCCAGCCCTTACCCTGCTAGTGTGCAATCGGTATGTTAATTAACACAAATAACCATGTAGCTGTGCCTTTTTGCTAATTACTGTTCCAACTTGCCAAAGATATGGTCATGTTACGTAAGAACAAATTTGGGTTCATTACTTGCATGCCCTAGTTTACTCCATGGCTGATAGTGCCTTGCTGTATCTAGAAGATAACGTCCCTTATTTGCTTCTCGCCTGGCGTCTGTGCTCCTTCCCAATACCTCATGCAGAGAAAATTCAGACTGAAATGAATGCAAGTTTTCCTGAATTAGGAGTGACAGCATATTTGCCATTTTTAGCCTAGGAGTAGCACAGTTTTGGAGATGGAGTAGTAAACCAGTAAATAGGATAGGGGTAACATTGCCTTCGCATTCTTCTCAGCATGTGTTTTTTTCCTTGCTTGGTGTTACTGAGTCTGAGAGTGCCATTTCTCAGTCTGCACATTTCTTTCTCTAAGGCTTGGAAACCTTGTTCTGTCCTCGAAGCTGTATTGTCCATCACCATATGGGATAAGGTAATTATTAGCCATATAAATTTTCATTTTATAGGACAGTTCTAATTCCTGGAGGCCAACAGTTACCATGGTAGATCTCATTTCTCTCACAGTTTTACAGCTGACTGCATATGAGTGTAAATTACTGCTGTTTCCCCTGTGGTAGTACTTTGTGGACCCAGTTTGGGAGGAGTCCCAGTGTATTGGGCACTATGCAAACTTATCAGAAGATAATGCCCTTCTCTGAATGACTTAGAATCTCATAAGGTGTAGACAAGGAGAGTGCATTTTTATGCTTTTATGCATTCAGAAATTGTTTGAATTCTTCCTATTTGTTCTTTAGCCTGTTCTTAATTAACTATGACTAATTAACTATGATTATCGTAGAAGAAATGTATAAACATGGAGATCAAAATATTTTCTGAAATGGAAACCAAAAAGATTTAATTGTGGATTTCTCTTTCTTGTTTTGATTCCTTTTCTTGCAATGTCAACACTTTCGCAGCTATCAGTATCATCATTGTATTGCTCATAATTACTTTCTGAGGAACAGCATAAATACTCTTTCTATTCAGGGTATTAAAATTGCTTTATCAGTCATCCTGGTTTGAAAATTGCACCGAATTCAGCTCTTTTTGTAGACAGTGATAAAAACTTTCCAGCTCACCTTCTATCCCAGAACAGCATGAGAAGATAGGTAATAGCATTTTAATGAAGTCACGTTCTTGTTCCCCAAGTGAACTGGTCTTGTGGACCAACAAGAAGTCTGGAGGAGGTATAATTCTCTCTGTTGTCCTTGATGATGAGTTACCAGGCTCTTATGTACTTTTTTATTTTACCTGAACTGTATTTATATTCTGATATCCAAGCATCTTTTAGGGCTGTATGTAACCACACAATGGAGGGCACTAGTAAGGCTTGCCTCCTCAACTCTTCACTAATTTTTTCACTTTGAAATGCAGAGCCTTGCAAAGTTATGTCTTCAACCTTCAGGTGATGTTTAACACCTCATGTGTTTGATCGCTGGTAATCTAGGCAGGGAAAAAGGGCTGAAGGGAGTTGAGGGCGTGTAGCTGCAGACAGCTAAGCCGGGAGTTTGTCAAAGCCACTCCATCTAGTGGCAGCCACTTCACACAGCTGATCTGGCAGTGCCCATTGACAGCTGCTGGGTGATGGGAGAAAGGTGGAAAATGGTGCTTAGCTATGGCTGTTTGGTCTGGTCTTCAAGATAAAAGATCCTGAAATTTTTCTCTGTTGTTAAATTCTTATCTGCAACCATAATTCAGTACTTGCTGTGAATTGCTGCATGCAGTTGTGGAAATAAATCAAAATTTTAGAGTACCAGTGTTGGTACAGATGTTCCTTCATATTTAATCAATGTTCCAGTCTTTAAAAAGCTGTTTTAAAATGGGTGAGGTAGTAGAGCTCATTTATGGAAGGAATGAAGCTGAGAGCTTTGAAAACTCAAAGAAGTTGAAAGAGTAGATTCTGGCAGAGCAGAAGAGTTCTTGGCAGAACAGGGACATTCTCCCTTACTGCCACTCTGCCCATGAGGGCACAGAGTGCACTCTGCACTCTGCAGCACACAGCTGTCACTCCAGCCCCAAGGAGAGAGGATGAACCTGTGTGGGGAACACTTCTCTGCAGAAGCTCTGAGAAGCCAGAGGGGCTCCTGGAGTATTTCATATGCAGATCGTCATGCCTCTTGGGCAGGATGGATTTGGATTGTGTTGAAGCCAGCTGCAAAGAGCAGTGTAGCTCCATGGTGTGGGTGTCTGTTTTCATGGGTGCTGCCTGCCCAGCTCTCCAGGTTTGGACAGAAATGTTCAGAGCCAAAATGTGTGTGGCACTGGCATGCACTCCTGACCATTTGAAAAGACCAAGAACAAGACCATTGCTTCTGCCACTGTCTTTTCTTTCTATGTCAAATTGTGCAGCACCTGTGACCCAATATTTGCAGTGCCAAGAGTCCAGTCTTGTTTTCACCAGACAGCTGTGGAAAACCTCACCGATCTCTTTGGTGCATTTTAGCAGTGAGCTTATACAGGAATAAGCTAGTATCTAAATTAAAATAAATGAATTTCCTGTAAAATGTAATTCCAGATCAGGCAAATGGTTGTTTTACTGCAACTTTAATAAAAATCAACTGCAGCTTGAATAGGTGCATGCACATATACTGCTAGAAATTTCCAATTAGGATATTCCCAGCAGCAAACAAAACCAAAATTAATGTTAGCAACATCCCCCAAAGCCTAAACTACACTACTAATGAACTCCCAAGTACTCTCAAAGAAAACTCTCTTTGCAGAGACAATAAGGTAAAAATTACTGTAATAATCTTAATGTAAAAACACAGAGGAAAAAAAATCATTGACATTCAAAGTAAGACTTGGCTCTCCTGATCCCATTAACTGTATTGTTAGCATAGCATATGCATGCATAGTGATATTGTCACATAACTCACTGCCACCTTCAAAAGAGCACACAAGAACTCATGTTCTTTCATTTGTATTTCAAATAAAGGTAGGGGTTGCATGTCACCTAATTCTGAGGGAGTCTGTACTTGACATGACTCCAGCAGAGACCAGCTACCTCATAACAATTTGTTTGTCTGTCTAGCAGAAGTGCTCAGTTGAATACAATTTATTAAGCTTTCCTCAGACATAATCTTCTCGACATGGGGCTGTGGCTTTACTCATTAAAATGGTTCTCTTCCTTCTGTCAAAAATAAGCTTGAATAGCAGAGGATACCACAGCAATCTTTACATATTTATAGAACTACTTTTTTATTTAATATTTTTGGGTAGTTTTCAAATTAATAACACATTCTTCACTTCTGGTTTTAAAGTGGTGTTACAATGCCAAGCCTAAAGTTGCTACACTTCACCCAAAACAGATCTGTCAGTAAAATCATCATTGCAGCGTGTAACACTTGCAAATTCACTAGGAACAGGTATAAAACAGAAAAGTACCTTCTGTATTAGATGATTGCTGTTCATTTTTAATGTATGCTTCAGTGACATTTCTCTCCCTCACTGCTCATGCCTTCAAAATTAAATTCCTTAATACTGTCTGTCTGTCTTATAATTATTATTTGCTGAGCAAACTGTGTCTGCAAAAGCTGACTCAGCCAGTATATTTTGTGTGTTGTGACTATCCCAGTAAGGGTTGTTTGTACTCATACTTTTTTGCAGCACTGGAGTTGCAGTGTGTTCTGAAGGTCTAAGTCCATATTCCCTTTAATACTCAATGTCCAGGCCTGCTTAATAAAAGGCAAAACTTTAAACATCTATGAAAAAAGTCTTGAGTGTTCATATGCTGTAAGGACAGTATAAATATATCATCAACCAAGTGATCTCTGCTTCTTTGGAAATGCTCATGATTTCACTTGTTTTAAAGTACTGCTACTGTTATAGACAGGCATTCTTTTCTTCTTTCCTATAGTTTTCATGGGCAAAGAGAAGAGTGGTACCTACTGTGCATGTCTTCTCTTTAAGAGTTAAGGTGATCAGTACTCTGATTTTGGCAGATAAACTCTTGTAGCCTTTTGGACCATTTATTGTCAGTTGTGTGAAGTGAACCGGTTAAGTCAGTACAAGCCTTTATAGGCTTCTAGGCATCCTGGATTTCTTGAGTGCAACAATTTCCTCCATACTAAAAGCAAGAAGAACTTGGTTTTCTCCTGTTGTTTATTAATCATCGAGATGTCCCATAGCAGATGCAGAGCATTTGTAGCACACAAAAGGAGTGCTTCTGGCTCTTATTTGTGTTCAGACCACTCTCATCCATTGAGGTGGTGGAAGGGGGCCCTAAAGCAGATGTTCAATCCATATTCAAGGCATTTTCTATTGGCAAAGTCATATAAAGGTGTACAGCATAACAAGAGCTGTAAAACTTGTCTTACATGTTGCTGCATACTCAGGTGCTGAGGTAGGTCTTCTCCCAAGGGAGCCCTGACCGTAGTTGTTCCCCACAACTAGTCACCATCCATGAGCAAAGGCTGTACTTGACAGATCTCAGAGACCACTGGCTACATGAGGACCTTCTGCTGGGTATCCCCAGTTTTGGAGGGGACAGAATGTTTTTGAGAGTGTCCCCAAGGGTACAAGTTACTTACATTACAATGCTGCTCACATAAGCAGTGGCTCCTGGTCCCTTTTGCCTGGAATTTTGGCCACTGGTTAAACTTGGTGCCATGTTTATCTAGGCAAACTTGAACTGCCTTGACTGAGGCTTCTGGTGTGTACAGAGCAGATCACGGATTCTCTCACTGACTTAACAGGGCTGATCATCTTTCCTGAAACTGTGGACAGAGCTGGGTAACAGCTGGGTAACTCACCTCCCTCATATTGCTCAAATATCCCAGTACCTTAGCTTAGCAGAAGGAAGGAAAAGAGCAGTCTCTGTATATGAGTGTAATGAAGCTATCTATTTATTGATCAAATACCTTGCTAATAAATTTGCAGTAGCAAATTCAGGATGTTAATAGACCTCAGATTGCAATAGCAGGATAATAAATATATACAGGCATGCTGGGTGAACTGTGAAATTTGGAGTACATGGCTCTGTCCCCATTGCCTGTCTGTTGTCAATTTTTTAAAGCCCTCAGTGCCTTTTGAAAGAAAAACAATGAAGGTGGTGACTCAGTTTAGTGCTGCTCCTGCAGCAGTACTTGGTATTATCTAAATGAAGCAAGCCCAAGGAATATTGGTCTGCCAGGTACTTTGCAATCAGGAGCTGAGAAAAATATCTTTCTGGTGGAGCAGCTCAAGGTTTTGATGAGAAATGAAAATTGCATTCCTGTAAAACATTCAATTCCCTGTGCCTCTGTTTTTCACGTCACTTTTTAGTGTAATTCAGTTTTAGTGAAATCCAGGTGATTTCTTTCTAAGTTCTCAACCCACCTTGATTTCCCACAGTGGCAAAACTAGACCTGCACTGAATACCAGGGAAGGGTTGATTTTGTTGGACTCAGTTCAGCTAAATTGTCACTGGAGTTTATCTCCCAGTTTATGTTAATGAAGTCTGATCTTTTCCCCACACAGGATTTCCTCCGATGCATTTTTTCATCCCCCAAGTGTCTCTGAAACCAACAAGACTGGGGTTATGAAGTCAATTCTAGATGGCCTCGCAGATACAACTTTCCGAACAATCACAACAGATCTCCTTTACGTGGGCTCCAACGATATCCAGTACGAAGACATGAAGGGCGACATGGCATCCAAGCTGGGGTACTACCCCCAGAAGTTCCCCCTTTCTTCCTTCAGGGGTGATCCTTTCCAAGAAAAAATGACTGGAGGAGATGATTCCCTGTTGGGCATTATTCCCTCAGAGCAGGTCAACATCACAGAGTTTTACAACAAGTCCCTGTCCACTTTTAAGGATAATGAGGAGAATATACAGTGCGGGGAGAACTTTATGGATATGGAGTGTTTTATGATCCTGAACCCCAGCCAGCAGCTGGCCATCGCCGTGCTGTCACTCACCCTGGGCACATTCACAGTCCTAGAGAACCTCCTCGTACTGTGTGTCATCCTCCACTCCCGAAGCCTCCGGTGTAGACCCTCCTACCATTTCATCGGCAGCCTGGCTGTGGCCGACCTCCTGGGAAGCGTGATTTTTGTCTACAGTTTTGTGGATTTCCATGTTTTCCACCGGAAGGATAGCCCCAACGTCTTCTTGTTCAAACTGGGTGGAGTTACAGCCTCCTTCACCGCCTCTGTAGGTAGCCTTTTCCTCACGGCAATAGACAGGTACATCTCTATACACAGGCCACTAGCTTATAAAAGGATTGTTACCCGACCAAAGGCTGTCGTAGCATTTTGTGTGATGTGGACCATTGCTATCGTAATAGCCGTTCTTCCTCTGCTCGGCTGGAACTGCAAAAAACTCAACTCTGTTTGCTCGGACATATTCCCTCTCATCGATGAGACGTACCTGATGTTCTGGATCGGGGTCACCAGCGTCCTCTTGTTGTTCATTGTCTATGCCTACATGTACATTCTGTGGAAGGCTCACAGCCACGCCGTTCGCATGTTGCAGCGAGGCACGCAGAAAAGCATAATCATTCAGTCGACGGAGGATGGTAAGGTACAGATCACTAGGCCTGATCAAACTCGTATGGACATCAGGTTAGCCAAAACCTTGGTCCTTATCCTGGTTGTTTTAATCATATGCTGGGGCCCTCTCCTTGCTATCATGGTGTACGATGTCTTTGGGAAAATGAACAAGCTCATCAAGACTATCTTTGCCTTCTGTAGCATGCTCTGTTTGCTGAATTCAACAGTGAATCCCATTATCTACGCTCTGAGGAGCAAGGACTTGCGACACGCCTTCCGCAGCATGTTCCCCACCTGCGAAGGGACGGCACAGCCCCTGGATAACAGCATGGAGTCTGACTGCCAGCACAAACACGCCAACAACGCGGGGAACGTGCACAGGGCTGCCGAGAGCTGCATTAAGAGCACAGTTAAGATTGCCAAAGTTACCATGTCTGTCTCCACAGACACAACTGCTGAAGCGTTGTAAGTCAGAGACTTCTCAGCGTTGTGAGAAAAGAAGTTTAGGTTTAAAAAAAAATAAAAATTTTAAAAATCAACAACAAAGAAAACCAAACCCATGGCTTAATGTGTTTGTAATATTTTTTGGTTTGTCATTGTAAGCTGAGTGATGATTGTGTTAAGAGCATTAACATCAGCCAGTTCTTCAGGTTTTACAGTTAAGGATTCTAGCTAAATTTTCACAAGTTTTTCTCAAAAGGTGTTTACTGAATAATAATGTTTCCTGAAAGAGCACAGAGAAAATACCAGATTAGCAATCATTCCTTTGGGGGTGTGAAGAAGAACTGTGAAACCTAATCGAAAAATATTGCATCCTAAACCAATACCGTCAAATAAGAAAAAACGCCTTGTAATCATGCTGTTCATTTCAATGTGAAATGTATTTCATGTCTGTAAGTAATAGGAGTTTCTGATTTTTTCCAAAAGCAGCTGTGCTGAGTTTAGAGGTTTTGTAAAACGTGTTGTGTCCTGTGAATTGTGTGCTGTTTTATTATGTGTTATTGATATTTGTCTGATTAAACAAAGTGATAAGGTAGAATTCCGTGGAAATAATGTGAAACGTGATATGTAAACCCCATTGAAAACACTTACTGTATTTGAAGAATTCCTATGAGATATTTTGGAAATTTTACGCTTTTAGTGGTCTTCTGTGGACTTAGAGGAGAGGCTTTGTGTTCTTCTACTAAAATTATTTCCCCACTACCTTTTACTTTCATATGCATATGAGACTAACAGCAACAGAGGAATAGAGGAGGAATGTGAGAAAGGAATGCACTGGTTCAGACTTTTAAACACCACTGCGTTTATACAGAAGGATGTTTATGGTTGCACTGACTACTGCCCTGCTCTTGGGTGTTGTGTGAATATGAACACTGAAAAGCAAAGGTCCCTGGATATTGCCTCCTTTAATGGGCATCTGGTTTTAAGCCATGTGCTGGTGTTGGACCACTGAAGACAGCATATGTCAGACTCAATGTGCGATGTTATCACTGTGCAGTTGATGTATACTTGAAGTGTGTCACATTCCTGTGTCCCAGGTCTAAGCAGATTCAGAGCCTGAGATACCAAACTCTTGTCTTCACTAAAAGAGGAGGAAATATTGTCAGACGTAGACATTTTCTTATTTTGTGAGTGTGTATATAAATAAATATCTCTCTGTGTGTATGTGTGTGCGTGTGTGTGTGTGTGTAAGTATTCTAACCAGTGTGAATCATGGTAGCATAGCTAAGATAGGACACTATGACCAAATGTAACTGTATTTCTTGCTGCACGCTTTGCACATGAATTCTGTTTCTAAAATTGAGTTCTTCCAATTGATTACTGGTGAAAGTACCGTATTAAGAACATCTCAATCCATGCTGAGATGTGTATCCATGTGCTAGAGGAAGCAGCCTTTCAGTTGCACTTGAGAATAAAGAGAAACAAGAGGCAGAGAGTATGGAATGAGCCCGCACTGACAAATGCTGTGGCTGTTGATGGTGTTCCTGAAGACTGAGAAAGGCAGGAGTAAATGGTAGTTTGTTTTAAGGCTACGAGTATTCAAATCTGATAGCCGATGCGTCTCTCTGAAACCAGTGACAAGGTTTGACACTACCAGGAGGAAGTTACTGAAGGAAAATAGTGACTCTGTTCCATGGTGGGACAGCTTCTACAAACTGAGATTGTCACAAGGAATATGCTACTAGATAGTCTTTGAGGCATGGATATTCTGTGATTCTCTTGTGAGTCATAAGGTCTGGGATCCTCTTCTCTGCTGCCTTGCTTTTTCAGGCCGTTTCCTCACTTCTGGCTGATTTCTGCCAAAATGCAGCTTAGTCCTTTAGCTGCCTGGCACTTGCTGCAACAGGGGTGACTTACTCCGTGGTACAATGCGAGTGGAGCCAAATCCATACTGCCCTTCCACCCATCGTTGTGCTTAGGTAGGGAGAGAGAGGGGGTGACAGCCCCAGCTCTCTGGCTCCCTTAGTGCAGGCCAGAGCAGCCAGCTGAACAGACACCCAGCCCCTTTCAGCCAGTGGCTCTGTGGGGGTGCGAGTGGCTCTAAGCTTAGGCTTGGTGAAGGGTGGCATGTTTTAAAGATAAGATTGGAACAGGTGAGGTGCTGAGCAACAGCTGGAAGAGACAAGTATTTTCCTCCTCCAATCACCTCCACTGCAGCTTATCTGTGTGATGGGACAGGGCACCACACTCTCAAGGGGCCCACTGCAGTCAGCCAAAACAGTGGATTGCAGAGGATTCCCAGAGGATGTCAAGTCCTCCTGAAAGATCTTTCTTATGTCTAGGTCTAGTCCATCCTAAAGCAGTCCTCTTGGAGGAGTGGGGGAAAGCCTATTTGAAATGTTAAGGGTATTTTAAGAGCCATTTTTGAAACTGTCTTCTTGTGAATTAAATGCAAACTTTGTGGAATTTTGTTGTGCATTCAAGTTCTAAATTTTACGATAAATCATGGGACAATGGGGCTGTCTTGGCACTTAACTTGGTGCTCACTGATATAATAAGAAATAGCATCCTGTGAAATGTTATCGTCTATCATCAGTATCTTCATTTGCATAATGAGTTTTTCTAAAGCTCTGGGAACTGCATCGGTTCACTTAGAACCATTTATTCAAGAGTTGGCAACAATTTCCTTACATGTTGCACACTAAGTAGAACTATTCTTTCATTAGAAAAATCTGCTGCCGTTCCAAGATAAGCTGTACTTATACTTCAGCTTTAGATATTCCTAATTTGCAGTTGGCTACCTTCACTTAGTGATAGCACAGCCAAACGATATTGTGTTCCAGTGCCACCCACATCATCATCATCATCATCATCGTCATCCACCCACCACTGCTAGCTGCAGTTATGTGTGTATGTACCAACTCCAGGTGTCACGTATCTACCGAGAAGACCATCTATGTCACACGTGTGCAGAGTTAGATTCTCAACAGTCTAATTGTATATTTGTATGATATAATCTCCTCAGTGCTGTGCAATCACTATCCACATCTTGCACTGGCCTTTCAATGAAAATTTTAGTGTGTCTGTTGTGAGATAGACAATGTGTTCTACCTGCTGTTATTGGGCTGAATGTATGTAAATAAGTTAAAAAAAAAAAAAGTCATCTGTACAAGCAGTGGCCTAAAAAGTCTGTAATTGTGGGCTAGGAAAATTGTGGAAGTTGCTGTGACATCTCAAATACTACCTTTGAATAAACTGTTTACAGGGTCTCTTGGGATGCTGTTTCACAGTGAAAGGAAAATTTTTCCTTATGATAATATGAGGTAAAGAAATCTGATTACCTGAGATTTTTATTTCCAGTGTTTCGAAGTGGAGAACATAACTCTTTATTGTCTGTAAATCTAACATTATTACTTCCTCTTAGAAGAATATTGTATCATTAGATGTTTGTTTGAGCTGGTAACATTCTTGCAACTGTTGCAATATTTTTCATTAGCAACATGTATAATAGTTTGTACACAAGTACTGTTCAGATTGTCATGAAAAGTAGCTTTGACCATTTACTTACCAGTAGCAGAATAGTATTTCTGTAAGATTTCCAGTGTATTCCTACCATATCATATTTTATTTCTATAATGTAATTAAACTGTTATTTATTCAAGGAGAAAAAGTATTCCTCTGCTTTTTTGTTTTCCAAATTTTGAGATAACTGAGGAAGCCACATGATGATGCTGCCTCATCCCACGATCTGGTACTCTACGTTTTGTTTATAAGTTTGTCTGTCAGATTCTGAAACAACTGCTTAAACAACTTGACAACAGGTTGTCAAGCTTTGTGGGTTTTAATTGTACGTTGATATGTTTGAAGGAGGAGATAGATCATATATTTTATATTTGTGTATCCAGTACTATGGAGACAAGAGAAATGACAGTGAAAACTGCATCTCCTGTTTCATTATGTAGGCAATTTCCCCTTTCCTCTGTATTAGCCAAAATGCAATAAATTCCTTTTGCCTTCCTCAGATGCATGTTAGCTCAAAGATGTCACATTAAGACAAACCCGTGTACTTCAGAAAAGCAAAACACAAAAGAACAGGAGAAAGGAACACAAATTAAAATAATGCTGCCAGCAATAGTGACGACCTAAATTAGTTATTGGGGGTTGTAAATGTAATCAAAGATTTGAGACGAACAAAGAGTTAGTCTAGTTGTGGCCAGTGCCAGTGGGGACAGAGTTGATGGGTGTAGGGAGTGAATGATGAAGTGGTCCAGGAGGGATTCATTGAAGCTGTGCAGAGAGAGCAGGCTCAGCCGAGCCACTGCCTATGAATCACATTAAAGTGCTCCCACTGCTGCTCATCCACATGTGAAAAGAAGGGTTGAAAAAGCCCACTAAATGCTGTAGAAAGGTCCCTGCTTATTTCAGAGGATCAGTTTTCCATATGATTTAATCTCAGATTCACATTACTTGGGCAATTTTCCTTCTTCACATCTGTTGTTTGAAAAGATCCTTAGGGGATAAAGTGAGCATGTCATAGAACCATGGAATCATTTAGGTTGGAAAAAACCTCTAGGATCATCAAGTCCAAACATGAACCTCACACTGCCAAGGCTTGGGATCATGGTTGTGTCACAATATTTTTACTTTTAAAAATTGGGTCACCGGTGAATTGAGAAAGACTTGGCAAAGGCAAAAGCAACTAGAAATAAAAGATTAGCTCTTAATCTAATCTTTAGCTGCATACTATATTTAAATTGATCTGAATACTTCTGCTAAAAGCTGTCACTTTCAAAGCAGCCAGGAGACAATTCCCTCTGTATTTCCATGGTCATTGGAAAACAAGGGTTATGCTGCCACAAGCCAACAGCTCTTGACAGTAACATCTGGCTGTATTTATAAGTCTGTTCTGAACAACACAAGAGGAAATCATGACAACTTTCCAAGCAACTGCTTCCCCACACTATACCAGCTCAGGAAGCACGTGGGCAAAAGTGCCATCATCGTTTCAGCCCTTCACATGAACACCTCTTACTGTTTCTGCTGTTCTGACAGCTGTTTTTAGAAGTCACAATATCATCATGCAAACACATCATCAATAAAACATCTTCAGTTTGTTGGGTTTATTGGGTTGGGTTTTTTAATGTTTTGTCTTCCATGAAATCCAGCTTTGGCTTGTTGTAAAATTAAATCATCATATGAGGGAACAGTTTCTAGTAGAACAGAGGAAAAAAAATTCCTTTATTTAGGAAAATGTAGGGTGGGGAGTGTATCTGACACTTTAGAATATATGCCTTCCTCCATTCTGTTTTTGTCCATTAGTTTTTTTAAGTAATCAATATAAAGAATTTTTTTAAATAGCAACACAGAATATGAAGCACAATTGCCTTTAACAGAACTCCTTTGGTATGAGCAGCCATCTATTACTGATCTTTGAAGTTCAGTTAGGAGAAAAAGTGATAGTGAGCCCAAGGTAATCTTAATGACAAGGTATGACATGTCCTAGTATTTCTTTCCAATAAATCATCTTTCATATTTAGAGCAGCACTCACTTTAATGCCAAAGCATTTTAAGGTATTGAATCCTGTCTCAATAAAGTCCTTTAGAATTTTTATTGACTTCAGCTGAAATTATATCTTACCGCAGGTTTTTGAACTATCAGTATGCATTTGGAAAGTGCAATTTTATACTTAAGTGTATTTGCATTTTCACTGACATTAAAACAAAGATGGGACAGAATAAATAACAGCCTCTATATTCATTGGGGGTTTTTACCTCCAAGAAAATCTATTTTGAATTTTGGTGGGTCAATGCAGAGTCGTAAAGTCTGGCAGGAGTTCAATGGACTTGTCATGTGAGTGAAGGAATTTATTTACCCATATGTGTGCAGATGAGGTGGGGAACACCATGAACAAAGCTGCTGTCAGTAATGCTGACAGAATTGCTTCCTGACTGCTTGCACTGGTACTGTTTTGATGCTGCTTTCTTTCCTTCTCACATATGTGTACGCATGGTGAAAATAGGCCACACACATTCAAAATTTTCCCCAAAATAAAGTAGTATCTCTACCTTGTTTGTTTGTTTGTTTAAATGATATTAATAACATTTACTCATATTATTATGGGAAGCAATGTCACAACCACTGTTTCCATGAAAGGGAAGCCTCTCCTGCCATTTGAAGCCATATCGGGATGCATCAAATCCTAACACTGTTGCATGAACCATTTCATTTTTTTCCTCCTAGAACACACTGAAAGTCCTGGCAGGGCTCAGCACAACAGTGTTACTCCACTTGCCATCTAGCTGAAGTGAGGGATAAGGAAAGGGAGCTGGAAACTCCTTGGCCCTTGTTTGTGCCAGGCTGTTCCGGGAGCTGCTGTGTGCGTGATGCTGTGAGGGTCTCTGGGGACTTCCCCACGCTGTCTGTTCTCTCCAGAAAGGTGATTGCTGTGACCTGGCTGACAGCAGAGACCACATGAAGAAGGGTGAGGTATAATCTTCTCTGGCTGAAACTTTGAAGAGAAAGGATTTAAGACTTTGCAGTGTCATGAATCAGAGATGGGGATCTGCTGTGTGTCATTTCTTAGTTACAGAACAAGGATTAAGGGTATCATTTTAATAGAGGAATATGGGAAGTTAAACAGGCTATGGATCCATCCAGTAAACACTCCTCCTAAACCTTTAGAAGGGTAGTAATAAATCCTGTAAGACCTTTCATTGTCTGTCTGGGGAAAAAAATTACAATCATTGTCTCTGCAATGCTTAACATGCAATATAATTCAAAGTCATTTTAAAATTGTACACCTACCTGCTACTAATGCAGTCTGAGTAGGCAAAATTAGTAACAGGCATGCTCAGTAAACCTAAGGTTTAAAGATTTAGATAGAATGTTAATGTCTAAATTGAGTAATACTATCAGTCATGAAAATTACAGTTGTCTGCCTCCTTATCTTTTCCTATTTATTTGAGGAGTTTTATTTATTCTTATTATAGCGCTTGCAAAACCCGATAGCTCTGGCAGAAGGAGAGACAATCTCTCTGCATGTGGCCACTGGTGTTGCTGAACTGCCTGCTGCAGCATGTCCAGGGCATCCAGGGAATGCGAAACACTGATCTGGACAAGCAGGCCAAGAGAGAGGATTTGCTACTTCATAGCTAGCCTAGGAGCTGATTAAAACAGAGCAGAGCCTTCTGGGCTGCAGCCTCTTACATCTTGGTAGGTGCTGGGTGTAAACTGTTGCAGGGGAAGGAAAGCTCCCTGTTCAGACTCCTGCTTTACTCCCTCCTGGCAGCAGTTGCTGGGTTCCTTGGCAGGGAGCCCAGGGAAAATTGTTGTACCCCAGGGTTAGTGCCCGTGACAAGGCACTTGGAAAGAGACCTGACTGCTTCCTGCTGTGCTGAGTGTGAATTGTGCCTCTTTTGAAAGTTGGGCTTCAGACCTCAAGCTGGTGTTTAGGAAAAGTTTCCACTTTCACCTTTGGAGTTCTTCACTCAGGATCCTGAAGCTGACCAAAATGTGTATATGTGCACGGACTAAAAAAACCTACACATCTACAGTTCTTAAGAGATAGATTGCAGGAAGACTAGCTTAACAGCAAAGTGTCATTAAAGACTCAAAGAAGGCCACAATGTCCACCAATAAATTAGTCTTTTAGCCCAAATACTTTTCTGTGTAAATGATGTATGCAGGTAAACAATTTATCTCATTTTCCCCTGGGAAAGCTGAGGATCTACTTTAGCTTAGTTAAAGGCTGAGTTGTCTCACTCAATGCCAGTGCAAGTGGTTGCATCTGGTGCTAGAAGGGAAAATACAGGGACCAACAGCTGACCTCCTACATGGATGTATAAGCTGAGAACTGTTGGGTTCCCTCATCCAAAACATTTAGCCCTGATTTGAAGTGAGTATCCATAATTTCATTTCTTTCTAAACTCATTCAAAATAACACTACGTCCTGCAGATGCTTTGTTTTATTGTTACAGACACGATGAAGCTACTGGCTGTGGTAAGAAAGGACAGGAGGGGTATTCAAACTCAGTGCTGCTCTATGCTCATGCTTTAGCTCTTTGCCCTTTCTTGCTGATTACACAAGGTTTTTAAATAGTTGAGATCTAATCTTAGCTGCTGTGTCAGCTGCCCCCTGCTGAGGCTTAAACCCTTCTGCTGACCAGGAAAGTGTAGACTGCAATCTCAAACAGGAATATGTCACTTGCCTTCTAGAGAGCAGAGTGGAGGTGGGAATAAATAGGAAAATGTTTTTCCCAGAAGAGTGAACAATGGCAAGGCATGAGAACACGGGCTGATGTACATTTTCTGTGGTCCCATGCCCTCTGGCAGTTCGTTCCTTCTCTCTATGCTGCCACCTCCACAGTGCCAACACAAGTGCTTGCATGCTTGCCTGGTGAGTCAGATCCAGCTGAACTGATCCAGCTAAAAAAAATTTTTTTTTCTGTTTTGGACATACTATGCCTGCCAAATCATGTCCAGACTACATGACCTGGGTTTCAGAGCTGGAAACCGGAGCAGAATTTGTCACACTGGCAACTCAACAGCTCCATCAAACCTGGTTCCTGCCATGCCAAACATGCAATGGGACTTTCAGGGTCTTGTTTTTCATTATCAGACCAATCTAAAAGTGTTCTGCACTTCCAAACAGGATCTCTGAGGGAAACTTGAATTTCAGAGGCCATTGAAGCACCAAAATTGTAGGGACTGCATCTGCGTCTTTCACAGGCAAAGTTCCCACCAGAATAATGGGCAGAATAGGCAAGTCCAACTCCCAGCCACGTGGCTGATGGGATCACTTTGCTCTGGGCATGGCCTGGTGAATGCCTTTTCACACTAGGACACGTCCCAGGGCAGCCAGAGCGAGCATAGTTGTGCTGCAGCAGCCCTTGGGTCACAGGGTGGGCACCCCTTGGCACAAGTGGCCACCACTTCTGGGGCAAACTCCTCTTGCTGCCTGCTTCAGGGGGCCCCTCTGTGTCCTGCTGTATCTGTTCTGTGCTGTCACTATGGGGAATCAAAGCATTAAGTTACTGGGAACTGAAGCAGTGTGTTTCTCATCACTGCAGAGAGGCTTGGAGATGCTCTGCAGGAGTAGGTGGCAAATGGGAGGGCAGGTGGGGAAGCAAACTGCATTTCAGGTGCATCTGCATCACTCAGGCATGACAACCACCACAACCTTTTCAGCAGCATGAGCACTTGGTGCCTTTTCATTTCTCAGATTTAATTGAATCCCTATCAATGGCATGAGCACTTGGGAAATGTTCACTCTTAGAAAAAAAAACAAGTCAAACTTTGATTACACAGGCCCATATTGTTTAAAAAAAAGAAACTGCCTAGTTCTGTATCAAAAAAATCAATCTTCTCTAAAGGCTGAGTTGGTAAATAAATCAGGAGGGGAAGCTGCTGTAAATGAGAAGAGCTCTACCACATTCACAAGCAGAGCAATATAGGCAAATCATGCATGAGTCACTGCTGAGCTGTGGATTGTGTTTACTACCCAAAAGTAATTGCAACCATGTTCTTTCAGAGGAGGGCAAAGCACCCCACATTTTCCCTGAGGTGCAGAGAAAGGGGGAGCTGCTAGTCATCATCATCCTTTGGCAGTCCAGACTGTACCTCTCCTCACAATGACATGTACCTTGTGTACCCTTGAGCCACCCTAACCTAAACTGAGCCAGACATTGCCAATAATGTGCAAGCTTTCTAGCCAAAGAGGATTAGACTCATAATATTCTCCTTTGCAAGTCACTGAGGTAATGGTCTGGTTTTACTTACGTTGCAGTTACACCTGGCAACTCATGATAATAGAGGCTTGAGGTATTTGTAACAGCACAAAAAAACCCCCAAAACAAAACAAAACCAAAACCAAACAAAAACCCCAAACATACCAAAACAAACAAACAAACAAAACAAACAAAAAACCCTCACCAAAACTACCAGCCTTTATCAAATAATTCCTATGAGGGAAAAAACGCAGTATTGCATTATTAAAGCAGTATTTAGTCTGCAGCTAAAAGGCCACAAAAGCCTTTACTTCTCACTGCTAACTCAGGTCTCCTTAAGAGACTGGGCTGGGATTTAAAGGGGTAAGTACTGTGGAATAGTCTGCAGATGAGAGAGCAGAACCCTTAACGCTGCCTTTTCAGGACATTATTCTTTCCATTTGTATAGAGACAATTGCTTCAGCTAACCTGCCTGGCCTGTACCCTAGGCAACCTGACATATTAAAACTGCCTAATCCATCAAACAAATGGTTTGTCCTGACTCCATCAAAAATAAATAAATAGCTATCCCCCTTCCCTGAAAAACAAAATGTTTCAACATCAAAAAAAGCTTCTTCCCTGCCTCATCTTCCCTCCCTCCACATGCCCAAAGGGAGAATCTTACAGCATGGCCATGAAGTCTGCAGAAGAGCAACATCTAAGTACTATCACTTAGCACAGGCATTTCTAATATATCCTTGAGCTCAGGGATCTAGAGGAGAGTTGGTCATGGAACTGGAATATCAACCTCTCTGGTGTGCCTACAAGATTAAAAAAAAACCTTGAGGCTGATGGCTTGTCATCAGGCTCAGATCAGAGTCTTGCACGGCACTAAACATCTCCTCTTCCTTCCCCACTGTCTTCAGCAGTCTGCAAACAACCTTTTCCAGTGCTCCTCACAGGATCTCTGTTTTGAAAATCTGAATTTATTTACTACCTTTGATTTCCTGGCTGGGGATGCATACATGGAGCCTGCTAATGAAGCTGAAAGAGCAGAGTCAAAGCACTTTCTCCATGCTGGCTGGCACTGGTGGAAGAACACTGGCCAGTCACTATCCCCGCCTGCGTGCTAGAAGATAGTGCCATGAAACACTGCACAGCAGGTGCAGGCACAGGGCTGGGGCTGTGCATCCCTGCATAGGCAACTCAGCGTGATGCTTTCCTTGTCCTGTGCTGCCATGAGCCATAAGCAGATCTAAATCCCACCATATGCCAGGCATCCTAACCCTCATTAATTCAGCATGGTTTGACAGCATCTAATTTCTAAAGGCACTTAAACTCTTCAGGAGCCACCATTAATACCTTCATTATGGAGCATAAAGGCTTATATACAGCTAAATAGGAGCTCTGAGGTGACACACTGGTCCTGGGCTGAATAGGTGGACAAGGGACAGCTGCCTCAGTCACCTACTCTTTGTCTTAGGCTGCAGGCAGGTCTCACCTCTTGCAGCAGTTGCACTGTGTTCTGCAGCAGGCTCGATGATGGGTATCACTGACTGGCCAGGATTTAATTATACACAGATGGAACTGAAGCAGCCTGAGCCTGATGCAAAGTGCTTCAAGCTCTCACTTCTCCTTGGGGTCCACAAGCTGCAAAACCAACAGCACTTCCCAGTTTGGTCATAAAACTTCCTTAAAGCTATTTTCTGCTTGTTTTTTGAAGCAAAGCTTTCATTATCTAGAAGAGACATACAGAGACACTCACAGCAACTTATCACTAATAAAAACAAACACTATGCCTGGACAGGCTAGGTACATCACTGCACATGTTCAGTAGCTGCTTCTGCCTTGCC
This sequence comes from Pycnonotus jocosus, assembly GCA_013400435.1. Taxonomy (NCBI): domain Eukaryota; kingdom Metazoa; phylum Chordata; class Aves; order Passeriformes; family Pycnonotidae; genus Pycnonotus; species Pycnonotus jocosus. Next base: position 306,303 of record VWYP01029193.1, on the reverse strand, counting down.
CAAGCACCAGCTGGGAGTGGCCACTCAAAAGCTTCTTCTCTGGAGCTACCATTATTTGCAGAGACGTCACCAGCTCTTGGTGGAGAAAAATGCAACACAAAAGACCAAAAGTGGGTCTCCGTGATGGATGCCTGCCACCCCAGCCAAGGGACTGTGAAGCAGCATGGCCCTTCTTTCCAACCTCATGATGGGAGGGCAGGAGGGAGGATATGCATCTGGATAAAGATTGTGTTACTGTCCAGACCCTCCTTGTCCTGGGAAGGATGAGACTTAATTTTCAGGCCATGCTGGACTGATTTAGAAAGCTCACCTCCCAGGACTGGGCCCAAGTGTATCTTTATGCATGAGCATGTCTTGATGGCACCTGGACTGAGGAGAAGACAGCAGGGTTTCCTTCTGCAGATCATGACTTGACATATGAATGTTATTTCTTGTGAGTGAAATTTGAAAAATGTTCCCAAAAAGCCACAGAAATTACTTAACGTCTTGAGAATCCATTTTTCTATAGATACCTATTGTGTAACATTTGGGGGTTTATCAAAGAGAAGACCGAAAATTAATTGTCCTGGAAATACCACCTACTATAAGACTCTTTAACCAGCAAGAACATGTATAGCAAAAACCAGTGACTGGAAGCTGAAGCCTGGCAAATTAAAATGGGAAATAAGCCATATATTTTTAAGAGTAGGGTTAATTAACCACTGGAACAAATCCTCAAGGGAAGCTGTGGATTCCTATCTCTGGAGAGTTTCAAATCATGGCTGGATGCCTTTTTAGAAGATGTACTTTAGCCAAAGAAGCTATTAGGTTCAATACATGGGTAATTGTGTGAGATGTAATGGCCTGTGATACACAGGAAATAAGAACAGATGCTTTAATGTTTCTTTCTGGCCTTAAACCTAAGAAGCTATTCATCTAGATGGGAGCCCTGTGCCTATAGATGAGAATTTGATCCAAGTCTTCGACTGCAACATTTATACACTGGTGAAAAATGAGTGTATAAATGCACCAAAGAGAATAGATCAAACAGTGAAGGGGGAGCTAAGCATGAAGAAACACACCAACAACATAATTTATTTCTATTTTTTAATGAATTATGCTGGAATGCAATGACACCTATAGAAACCAGGACTGTGAGGTAGTAATTTACACTGGAGAAATTCAAATGAAATGGGAAGATATGAGACTGTTTGGAGACTGCCAGGTTTCTGTGATAAAATTGCATTAGTAATTAATAATCTCACAGAAAAAAAAAAAAAAAAAAAAAGGAGAGAGAAAGAGATCATCTGCTACCATGTGTCTATTAGCAGATAAATCCAAAGTGAAAGATATCCCCTGTGGGACTATTTGATGGATTATATTAAATTTAATGGTAATGGAAAGAATACTGTAAATGGAAGATGCTGGAGGGAAAAGATATTGTGGGAGCAAGAGAAGGAGATGCTGCTGGTGCAGAAAGAACCATGGTATAGGAATGGGCTCTGTTCCTGCCAAACTGTATCAAAAGAGCAGAAGCTCCTCCATTCCCCATAGGTAAGACCAGAAAATGCACAGGATCATCTCAGCTAATATGGAAGCCAATCTGTAGTATCCCCAAGGGAGGTACATTTGGCAACTGAAGTGCGGAAAATAAATATTAGAAATGCCAGAATTTTTTGAATCTTCGAGTACATTTCAGAAGAATAAAATGACAAGTTCAATTAGGTTCCTCGAAGCAGAGGAGAGAAACTGATTAATCAGGCATGGAAGTTCCTAAGTAACCAAAACAACTGTGTGGGCTTTCTCCTCTTGACTCATGTTACAGGAGGAGGGTGTATCTATTTGAAAATGGAATATATTTCCACATGCTCTATAAAGGAATGTCCAAACATATCTAGATAGAAAACGGTCCCTATTATTTAGGTCTCTCCAAAGCCTGTCATATGTTGTACAAATCTCTGGAATATGTACAGGATTTTTGGGGTGTTTTCTTTCAAGATGAAGTAGCTTTTAAAAGAATTTGTGGACTCAGTGCTATCATCCCAAAACATCAATATAAACTTCACAAGTAAACTTGTATTGAGTACAAAGACAACTACACCAAATGGCAACCTAGATTAAAATAACATGACAAAACATTTTTAATATTTGAAGTCCAAAGGCTTCTTGGAAAAATCTCCATGTCTGTCAGAAATGCACAATGTGTAGAGCCATATACCTGCCAGTTGTCACCAGAATAGCTGGAGCTGCAGTCCTCAGCCACTGAAACATCACATTATTATTGTATCTGAGCTGGCTCTTTCCCAGAGCATTGGGTACCGTCTCCAGCAGCCTCGGGAAGCTGCCTTCTGCAGATGGGCTTTTTGAGAGGTGTTGTACACCTCACCGCTCATGGGAAGAGACAAACAAAAGCCAACTCGTGTGACACACAGCTGAACCGTGCAAATAATATCATGCAAGAGGATGCATCCTGATCATAAAGCTACAGAATGTCTGTGGAGAAATTAAATTGTCCTGTAGTGCTTCTTTTGCCCACTTTAGCTAAATGCTGACAGAGGGGGAAGGGGGCTCCCACTAGTCTTAAACCCCTCATGTTTTGGAAGGGATTTTGGGGTCATTTTTTATGTAATTTCTGGTAGTAGCTGATTGAATTTGATCACGACAGTGAGTAGGAGGGTGACCAAGGAAGGGCTGTACTCTTTGGTGGTAAGCACAGCAGAGCACAATGCCACTGACACAGCTGCCACGCTCATCTTGTTTTGGGCTTTTCTCCATCTCCCAGCACCAAGCCCTCCTCTGCACCGTGCTCCTGGTACTGTGACACCCGGATGCTCCTGCCCACCACTGGAGCGTGTGGGTGCGTGGCCTCCCGGCGTCACAACACATTCGTGGGTGTTGGTGTCATGAGCAGCTCAGGCAGCATCACTTATATCTGTGAATCTCCTCGACAGCACCAGTCACTCCAGCCTGGGGATCGCTGGTTTATTTTTAAGGAATATTCTGTTCATATGGACTCATAGCTGCTTCCCACAGGAGAACGTCTTGAAGTAGGAAATATTCCAAATAACAGGAACTGGGGAGAAGTGAGAGCTAATAGATGAAGCATAAAGCTCAGCACCAGACCCTCACAGTGCTTAACCCTGACTCTGCCAATGACTTGTGCAACAAGGGGGGTGAGCTTTTTAGCTAATGACTCTCCCCCCTGCCCCCTGCAGCTATTACAAGGATGAATTATTTAATGTGTGTACACAGCTTTGATATTGTATGCACCATTTCATGTGTACATAAGAGCTAAACATTATTGGGTGGTTCTGTCATCGTTAGAACACTAAATAAGCATTTCTGGGCTTAATTAGGTGTGTAAAAATGGCTGTACACAGCCACACTGGAAAATGTGAGTCCTGATGTATAAATAATTGTGAGGCCATGGCAGAATAGGTCTCAACAAGGGAAAGTCTATCTGGATTTAACTTTGGCCAAAGCCTGCTAAAAGTACCCCTTGTGGCTTCTTAGCTCCTAAGGCATCCAGAAAGAATTCCCATCTCAGTCCTTTCTTGGTCTGTCCAGTGTTAGTTTGAGCAAAACAGGACAATTATTTCCTGTACAAGAAAAAAAAAAGAAAAAAATAAATTTTTTAAAAACTGTCCAGAAAGTTTTAAAGTATGAGCTCAGATCCTGGGTTTATCAGAAGTTTTGAAGGGAATTCTGTGTACTCTAGGAGGAAAGGCTGTGGGCTGTGAGTGACCTGGCCCATGTGAGTCAAGCCACCCTGAAGCACATTTCACAGCTTGACTGTCCTCTCCGCTGCTTTGCTTGAGGTGCGATATGTCACAGCCAAACTTGTGCTAGCCACTAGCCTTTAGTTGCCCTGTAAAAACGCTCCACTTGCAAAGCCAATATTTTGACACTGGCAAAACCCTTTATGCAAGTCACAGAATCACAGAATGATTTGGGTTGGAATGTGCCTTAAAGATCCTCCAGTCTAACCCCCTGCCATGGGCAGTGACATATGTCAGCCAGGCACAGCAAGGTCTGATTTACATTTGTGCAATTTACTGCTGTTTGGTGGCCAGCTAATCTCCACCAGTGCAAATAGCAGCTTTGCCTGTGTGCACTTGGGGACAGTGCTGACAAAGCTCTGTCAGTGGCTGTCACCAGTGGTATAATATGGCAAAATCCCCAAACCAAACAAGACCTTAATTTCTCATTGAGTTTTGAGTTTCCTGAAATCTAAAGTTGAAAGAGGCTTCATCCCTTAACTCAAGGAGTAAAATCCTCTGATGAGAGAAAGTAAATAAAGGTTCACAGTGCCCAGGCTTTTTGCAAATAAACGCCTGAGAATCTCACCAGTGGGATCAGTGTGGTGTAAGTGCAACAGCATCTTAGCCTTGTCTGTGTTCCAGGACCTTGGGAAAAGCAAGTTCAGCTTCTTCTGATGAACCTGTGTCATCACAGAAATGTTTTCAGAGTACATTGTTCATATGTTAATAGTTTCCACATTAAACTGGATGCAATTATGCTTGGTTTGCTATGAGCAGCAAATCATATTCACAATCATGTTTTCATTAAAAAAAATATTCTATACAAAGATTTCATTAAGATGTTAATTGCTACTGGAATTATATGCACATAAATAATAAACAGGAATACCTACACATTATTAAAAAATAATTTCCACATATACCAAGCCATTAACTTGAATTTGTTTTAGATTTCAAGAGGGAAGCAGTGTGCCTAATCTACCCAGTGCCTAGAATCAGCAAAAGATTCTCTGTTATGAAAACATGGCTTTATTTCCTTGTCTGCAGAGTGCAACTTTCCAGACCATACTAAAAGAATAGGTGATGCCCTTTTGGCAGCAATAAAATGAATGTGTGGATCCTGTATTTTAACCAAGGAAGAGGAGTCTCCAAACCTTCAAAGAGGTCTGAATGGGGCAACCTTGCCAGAATACCTCTGAATTTGCTGGTCTTTCTTGGCAGAGAATTCACTGAGGGATGGAAGGGAACTCCCTGGCCAATGTATGACCACCAGCTCCCAGAGAGGAAGGGCAGCAAGGACACAGTCGTGGGCAAAATCCTAACTGGACACCCTTCCCCAACAGAGGTGGCAGCAGCTCACACAGGTGAGTTCAGTCACATCACAGGAAAGCACTTGTGCTTGTCCCTGTTGGTCTCCAGATGTAATGACAAGATAGGGTTTATTTTTGGCCTCCAGAATGAGAATTCCTTGCTCTTGCAGAGCATACTGGACACTGAAATCAAAGATGCCCTACGTGAGGTCTCATGACATGCCCTGTTGGGCAATAGCCATCTTTGGTGGTGAAAAAGAAGAATGAAAAGGAAAGTATGAAAGCTCTGGCAGTATCAACAAGTCCTCCTTTCTGTGCCTACCCCCTAGCACCATAGGCTGACTAAGTGTGCAGGAATGGAGAGGTTTCACTTAGGAGAAAAGAGGAGAAGAACAAGAGGAATGTAAATGCTGTGTGAAAACACACTCAGAATTATAAGAAGTCTCTTCCTCAAGAGGGGCCACAACAGAAGCTTGAAAGCCTGAGCAATGCAAGCTAGGAAATAGAGAAAGGAAATTAAATTTTTAAGACCATGGATGTTTAGATAGTGTTATCTTCAAGACAACAAACAGCAAGGGGCCAGGAAATTCCAAATTAAATCCAACACTCTCCTTATTTCCTGATTTTCTCTTGTTAAGGATAAAAAGCACAGCCAGGACCAAGTCAACATTGTATTTCCTGCCGTATGACTCTTGGCATAATTTTTGTTGCTAGGCATACGTGGACTGACTTACTCTGATTTTTTTTTAAAAAATCATTTCCTTGGCATGCAAAGAGAAGTAAAACAAGAAATTCAGAGCTGGAGTTCACAAGAAACTTAACAAGCCCAGCTGCTGGTCCCACAAGGTTTTTTGTAAATCCAAGGTGAATGTCTCATGCATGGAGGTCATAGCTGATTACAGATTCTTTCATTATTAGATGACATTTATTGATTAGTGTGAGCTATTTGACAAGTGTTTATACTACCAGAATTTAAATCATGGAGCTCACTGGTATTGCTGCAACACAGCTGCCATTTTCTGAAGTGCAGGAATTCCCATGAGTTGACTATGAAAGGCCAGAGGAAAACTTCACAGATTCAGCCCACACTCATCTGCACCCACAAGCTCACCAGAGCTGTTGGTTACTTGAAGCTCTCGACATGCCCTGCTTCAGGGACAGATCATCTGAGATACAAGATGATGATCTGACTGGCAGGAGGAACTCCTGAGGGAGAGGCTGACATGCCTGAGCCTAAAGAGTGGTGCAAGGAAACCTGGGCCACTCCCAGGCTCATCCTGAGCATGGGGTAAAGAGCCCAAAGAGAGTGATCTGTGGCTGTGGCCTGAAAAGCTCAGCAGTAAGAGCAGGATTTGGAGGACAACTGGGTGTGAGTTAGTGCCAATGCAGCTTATTTGCTAGGCAAGAGAGATTTGAAAGGCAACCGAGTGGATGACAGACCCCCAGCTTGCCACACACTGTTTGGCACAGGCAGTAATGTGCCCAGTCATGGGCTGGCACTGATCCTACCCTACTCCTCTCTCTGCAGCCAGGGTCCTTCCAGCCACCAAAGCTCAGCACAGCCTCTCAGTGCCTTCCTTGTTATCAGGAAATAGTTTGGACTCACACCTTATTAACAGCAAGGTTTTGTCCCCCTGGCTTTGGGGGCTCACAGCCTCCAACTTGAGGGCTTTCCTCAAGTGCTTCCCTGCATTAATGTTGACCCTGAAACAAGTCCCTTTCTTTTCATTTTGAGTGAAGTCCATCACTGGCCTGAGGACAAAGAGCAGCCAGGAGGAGTTGCAGATCTCACAGGATTAGCAGAAGCTGCCTGGTTCCTGCCAGCTTGACCTGAGCCCTCAGGTCAGTTGATGCCTATGCTGCCAGCATCCAGAGGCACGCAGGTCCCAAAGCACAGCCCAGAGGCTCAGCTATGGCTTTCAAAGCAAAGAGTTACACTTTGATTATTACTTTGAGATTATTGTTACAGAGCAGTTTTAGTCATCATGACCCAGCTCTTCACTGATGTCTATGAAAGCTGACCCAAACTTCTGAGCTAATTCTGTGCTTTTAGAAACTATTTTTATGATCCTGGAATCCTCAGAACTGAGACAAAGAGGTGGCATGACTTTGTCCTTTCTCCTATGCCAATTTTAATTTTAAAAACTGCCCCTTTTCATTCAAAGTCAACAGTTCTGGAAAGGAACAAGGGAGGGAGAGTGGGAGGAACAGAGGAGTTCAGGAAGGGATGAAATGGAGAAGGAGAGAAGAAAGAAAAAGAAAGGAGGGGGAAAGGAAAAGGAAGAGACAAAGAAAGACAAAGAAAGACAAAAAGAAAGACAAAGAAAAAGGAAGAAAGGAAGAAAGGAAGAAAGGAAGGAAGGAAGGAAGGAAGGAAGGAAGGAAGGAAATATTCTTTGAAGCCAGCAAGGTTAGGGGAATTACACTTGTATTTACAAGTGACATTTGAATGGAAGGATTCTATACTGTGTTCTGATCCTTCAATTTTACTTCCTATTTAATATTTTTTCATTCCTCTTGGAAAAGTCTAGCAACACAGTTTGCATTTGAAGCAACACTGTGAATCAGTCTGCCAGAGACAGATAGATATGGTTCTTTCTCTCTTTAGGTCTGGCATCTCATTTCTTGATGAACCAATCTTGCCAAAGACAAGCTGAAATTTTAAGACATCACTGAAGGATGTGTAAGTCCTTTCCAGAATTTGCAAGGAAGTTTTATCACAAGGATTAAAAGTTATAAATAAAACCCTCCATAGTTGGTGGCATAGTGCTGCTGTAAGTGATGCCTCAACACAGCCCTACTGTGACATGCTGTATGAAAACCATAATTGAGAAAACCTATGAAAATGAGACACTAAGTCTGTAATTTTTTAAACTTCAGTTGTCTCTGAGCTTTCTTTTGCTATTCTGTCCCCTCTCCAGTTAAAAATACTTGAACAAAAAGAGAAGGAAAAACAAAGAAAGACTGGGGGAACCACAATCATGGACACTTATTAATTTTATTAGTCCTGGAGGTAGAAAGAGAGAGAGGGAGAGAGAGCGAGAGAGAGAGAGAGAGCAGACGGGAGAGATGGAGCTCAAACTTAATAAAAAATGTTGGGGTTTTCCTTATTTAAAATGTTGAATATAAATTTCACACTCTTTACAACATAAGAAGAATCTGAAGCAGCCCTAGGCAGAGGCAGAGAACTCCCCCAGATGCATGTATTGTGAGATATTTTGGATAAGTTAGGGGGCAAGGGAGTGAAAGAGATCTCCAGCAATGAGAAGAGGTGATGACAAAGTACCCAAAAGAGTTTTTGCATGGATTGTCTTTTATAAACTAACCTTCTATTCTGCTCAACTTTGCAGTGACTGAGGGCCAGATTCCATTTTCTGAAGACCATCCATGTTCATTAATGAACATGATTTCTCTCTGCATTCCACATTCTACCCTTTCTACTCAAGTTCTACTAATTTGTGTAAAAACATGAGAGATTCCTAGGGTATGGCATGAAGGGAATCAGGGACCTTCCCTCTTGTAGATTCACTGCTAAGGTGCTATGAATGGTGAAACAGCAGTCTGTGCTCTTATTTTATCATAAAACTGCTGTTTAATATAAAATGCAGACAACAGGTATCTCCTGCAAATGAACAGGATTCCAGGGTTGTGTTCTTACTAACACCTTTGTACATCAGGTCAACAAACCTTCAGTTCTCTGAATAGTGAAGTGCTCCTAGTGAAGACAAAATGGGTGGAGGGCATGGAGACAGATGAAGCAATGAATGAAGTTGGGAGAGGCATATGAATGAATTAGGAGCACAGAGGAATGACTGTGGGATTTACCAGTGTCAAATGAGAAGTTGGTTCAGGAATGAGGAATGCAGTTTGTATCTACTGAATGACAAACTGTGTTTAAAAAAGATGTGACTCTGCAAAGGGTTTAGGATGGAGGCATAGCAAGCAGGTGAGCACAGACATCAGTGTCATATGGCATATAAGGTTCTTGGTTGAACAGATAATGCTGAAAAATTAGTTGTCAAAAAGAGTTAGAAAAAATACTCAAGCATGAGACAAAAGATTTTGAGAGGATCTTTAAGAAGCTTAGTCATAAAAGAAGACCAAAAAATAAGTGATTGGTGTGTTGGTGGAGAAAAAATTTTCCATGAAGAAAAAACATACAGCACTAAAACTCTGCTGACTTTAGCAGAAACAGAAACCAGTGGCTTAAAGAGGAAGGCAAATGTGTCCATATTTTAAAAGAGGAGAAATTCTTGTACAGCACAGAAGGCATAAAGTGATGGAACAAATCTCCAAGGAAGGTTCTGGATTTCCAGTCTTTCAATGACCCCAGAAGAGCAAATCTGGTGCTTTTCTGGTACTGTTAAATACAGGCTTCAGTTGAGTTACCAGCCTCAGCACAACAGCGATAGACAAACAGGGAAGAGCATCTCACAGACACAAAATTGGAGCAGATGGTCTGGTGGATCCTTTTGGATATGTTTTCTGTGGACATGCAAACTTTAAAGTCTTTAAAGCTTTCTTAGAAAATTTCAAATACCTTCCCCTCAGCTTAGCAAGTGCAGTACATGGCCAGCTTGGATAAATCAGTACTTTAACAATAAAAACAAGAGTTTCAATTATGCATGACTTGCCCTTACCCTGTCCGAAGGATATTGGCATTTTTGCTTCCACTGGCTGAGAACATGTTGTGAATACCACTTGGAACAGGAAGACTGATCACATTTTGAAAGAATACATCATTCACCTTTAAGATGAAAGAATACCATTCTTTTACCGATGAACTTTTTATGAGACAAGGGATTTTCTTTTATCCATTTATCTACAGAGATAAACATCTGACGGCTTTAAAACTGAAAAACGTTTTTAAAAACCTGTCTTTTCAGGATCTTTCACAATGAAGTACATGCATACACTGGTCTGCCCGTTCATAAGGTTTGTCTCTCAGCATGCTGCCCCATTAAATTCCTTGGTGTCCTTTCTTTCTCTTTTTACAGTTGTTTGGATAGAGTCTTAGCCCCACCTCAGTCTACAGCCAAACTTAATTCAGGAAAAGAGGGGAAGCCTTGCTTTTTTGTATTTCCAGGTTTGCCTAACCAGCACTGCTTATCCTGATAGCTTTGGCTGGTCCTCTACTCCCTTCTGTGTGAGCGTGGTGAGAGAACAAGCCTGCACCCTGCTCTGTCTTCAAGTGCACACTAGAGACAGTGGCTGAGCCAGTGCTGTATAGCTCATATGTTTTTTAACACTCAGACTTGCAATTCCTTTCAAGTTTTCTGTAATTTCTTAAACTCCATACCAAAAATTCAGATGTTTTTCCAGGCAGCACCATACTCATAACAACAAAAACCATACACAAGATTCGGACTTTCAGCTGCAGAATGGGGCTCTGGATACTTGGGCTAATGCATTGAAATGTTCACCCTTCAAACTAACAGTAAATGCAGGAGCCAATACACACAGTCTGCTAACAGTTTTTCTGGATGCTTGCTAGCAGCAGAAAAGAAGCTCAGAAAGAATGTTGCTAGTCCAGGTTCATGATAGAAGAGCATTCAAGGAGACTATTCACAGGTACCATCAAACAAATTCTCTGTTCTGATCTCTTCTTTCTCGTCCCTTCAAAAACTGTGCTTGCTGTAGTCTCATATCTCTCTTGCTCATTCTTTCAGTCTATTCTTGCTCATTCTTTCAGTCTATTCTTGCCAGTGACTTCCAGCCTCCATTCTTTAGGTTTCTCACCCCAGTTTCTGTTTCCTTATCCCTTTAGCTCTATGATTTCCCTCCAGCTTTGCTCTTCATCACTCCAGTCCCTCAACTCTCCCATCCAGCAACCAAGGTTGTTTACTCATTTTCAGTATCTTCATCCTGCTTTATTCTCTCCATCTGCATGTTCAGCATGTTTGGCACCCTACTTGATCTCTCTCTCTCTGCTTCCCAAGGTGCCACAATCCTACCCTCTTGCCCCATGTTATTCACAGTTCCTGTCTGGCTTTCTATCCATCCAGTTCTTCCCCTCAGCACAGATTCTGCTCACAGATATCACTCTTTTCACAGTATCCACTCCTCCTTCCCCTCCCATTAGGTTTCTAAGCATAGTCTCTTTGTCTCACTAAGATCAAGATGCTGCCTAATTTCTTTATTCTTCTCAGTCTTTCTTCCATAACCCCTTCTCTCAGTCTCTGCTCCCTTGCCAGTTTCCTCCCATCCCACCCTACTCTCACCAACCCCTCTCAAAATACTCACCCAGCCTGTTTCAGTCTTCTTGCTCTTTCCTGCTTCTCTTCCATCATCTCCAAGTCACAGTATCATTTCTTTCCTATTCAATCTTAGTCTTATCAGCATGAAGGTAGAGCTGTGTTGATGGAAAAGTATGCTGGGACAGGGGGGAAACTGTGACGGAATCAGAAACTAGGAATGCAAGAGAAATTGGTCAAGATGGGATTAGCAGTCTTTTTTTCCACTGAGTGGGTCTAAAACAAACAAACAAACAAACAAACACCCAAAATACATCAAAACTAAACCAACCAAATTTGATTGCACTTTGTGTATACTCAGACAGAAAGAGTATCTTGAAGATCACATATTCGCTATGGAAAAACTCCGCTTTAAATGCTAAAAGTTTGGCAGTTAAAAGTAGCAAAATTTGGGTCATTGCAATTATCAAGGAATCTTAATAATTTGCCATTATTCCAGGTGTAATTCAACTTAATTTTATCCCCAAATAGTAACAGTTTTATCTGCATGAAAATTTTACATTGTCATGTTTCATCTGCATGACAATTTCACATTATTATTTAATTCTATCTGTTGTGACAACACATAATACCTTCAACGAGGATCAGTACAAAGTGCCATAAGCCTTTGTAGGAACATATACTGTAAAACCATTTCTTTGAGAAAGGGCCTATTGTCCCAAATGAAGATTTAAGTGGTTCAATTCTTCCCATTTCATCCAGAAAATTTCTGATTATAAGAACATGAGGATAGAACACAAAAGACAACAAAGGTAAGTAATTTTAAATACCCAATTACCCAGATATGGCCATGCTGGATGTGGGGTTTAATTGCTTCAGACATGCAAGCTTTTTCTCTAGCTGACTTTTCATGGCTCACAAACACACATATTCCTGCAAAAGTAGCAGTGTTCTGAAAATGCACCATAATTAATTTTCCAGTCTAAGCTCTCTGACCCTGTTGTAAGTCAAAGGTTTTTTTATACAGCTAAGTAAAAAAATTTAGTAAATTATAAGTGAACAACACTGGCCTACTATAACAAGACTCTTACAATGAAGTAGGAGCTGAATGCCCAGCTCCTGAAAAATCTATCTCCATACTTCGCAGAAAAACAACTGGAAAATGCAGAGCTCTAATTCCAAAACACATACAAAACGCTGTACATTTGGCTTAATAGTTAGCTGTACCTTTCTGATTCATAAAATCATAAATCTTATTTTCTCCCTATAATAGCTGCACAATGCTGAAATTTTGCCACTGATCATGGAGCACTGAATCAGGTTTTCAACTAGCAATTCTTTATTTTACTTTATAAAACATCAAGTTAAAAAATTACCATATTTTTCTATCAATCTCTCTCCTCTAGGCATAACAACAAAGAAAAACCTAAAGTACTGATTATTTTGTAAAGGCTGTTTGACAAAATGAAGTTACAAAAAAAAATTTTGAATCTCTGAAATTCACCATAAAAGTTTCATTTCCAAAAAGAGACAGTAAAGCTGTCAAAGAAAAAGAAATTGATTTCTATAATATATACTATTAGACCATACATAAATTGAACTGCACATGCATCTAGAGTTAAATAACTTTATGAATGCATCCTAAATCTCCTGAGACAGATGATAGGTCATATACAGACAAGGCATGCATTCCAAAATGATTATTCTTTAATAGGAATAAGAAAGGGAAGATGAAAGAACTGTGGGCAAATGGTTAAAATACTGTTAAATTACAACAAAACCCACAAGATTATACTGCAGTATTAGACAGTGTAAAGCAAATGAAACCAAGGCATGACACGGTGGTTTTGCCCCTGACTTGAAAAATCACTTTAACCTATGTATGAGGACATCCTAATTCAGGTAGAAATGTAAGTGCAATCTTAAATTTAATCATGATGCGGTTTTCACCTTCAGTCTGGCCCCTGTATCCTGGGTCCAGCATCTGGTGTAGTGGGAGGAGGTACTGGGTATTCTCTGTAGAGAAAAAAACAGGTGAAAAGGTCTCCTGGCAGATGATCTGAGCTTGATGGCCCTCCAAGGTGTGCCGGAGGAAGGCGTTTGAATGAAGGTAAATGGATTTTCCCTATGAACTCCCAAAGCACTGGGGTTTCTGTACAGATCACACTTCACAGAGCATAACAGGGAGGCTGCCTGACCTGCAATGGCCAGAAACTCTTGTGGACTCCTGAGATCATGGAGATATACACAGCCAATAAAGAACAAAACCTCCTTGACCTACTCTAAGGTCCCCACACTAACTGGTAAGGGTGAGTTCAGCTGGTTTTGAATCTCATTTCTTGAACTACTCTTCTCATGTATTTATTACGTTTTGCTAGATTTGCTAGCAGGCCATGGAAATTTTAAATCCTCAAAATATCAATCCAAATAAGACTGGAGGTTCTTTGAAGATGTTATTAAAATACAAAATGGTTGTATAATACTAAATATTTGCTTCAATATGGAAAAGAATATTCTACTTCCATCTCTTTCTCCCTCAGCTATTCTACACCCTAATTACAACATAAGAAGAGCAGTTCAAAAGTCCATTGCAGAACTGATGACAGGGTTTCATATTCAAGACACATTCAGTGGAAACCTTTTCCCAAGTAGTGAGACCTGATTCTGCTATATTTTTAAGACCAGCTTTCAAATTTTAGTCCCAGATTCACCACAATACACTTTCTCTGATTGCAAAAACTCACCTTGAATCTCTAAGGTAGTTTTGCAAACTGCAGAATTGTTATTGTCTGCTTTTTCCTTCTGCATGCATTTTCTTCTTAACTTCTCAAGACTTTTAAGTTTGTCCAGCTAATGATGTAAAATGACATAGCTAATAATAGCCTTACCAAAAATATAATTTCCTTTTTAAAAAAGATATTTTTATAGAATTAAGTGCATGTCATTTTTGAATATGATGTTTTATTTGTGAAAATGTAAATGATCTTTTCATGAAACAGCAAACAAAATGATGTATCTCTGAAAAATATGATAATGCTTTTTTAAGGATGTGCAGATGGTGTAGTTAGAACATCTGCAGCAACAGAGGATCTGAAGAGAACAGGAATTTTTTGAGAGGATGTGTTACTACCTCCAATCTATGCTTTTGTAATTTTGTTGCAATGCTCTTTACTGAGAAGCTCTCTCTACCCCTGAGTGTTCAGTATTTGGCCTCTTTTCAGAGCTTCTGCTGGACTCAAGAGAAAATCTTAATCATAAAATCTATTAAACATTTTATTCAGTCCATAGTACATTTTTCAACATTTCACCAGCTCAGCTTTTTTTTGCATCAAACAATTTTTGTTTCCACAAAGCACCTTCATAAACAAAACAGTCATGTGATGGAGGAGGGCTAGAGAAGGATGGTCAGAGGTATGGTAGAGTTTCAGGATGAAAAATCGCTATGTGGTCTTGCGCTTTTCAGTCCATAAAGAAAATAATCAGGGACCAACTTAGTGGTCCCTTTCAGGGAGACAAGAATGTGGGTTGGCATCTCACTGTCTTTTCAAGAAGGAAGGTGGGACAAGTGAAGTCTCCTTGGTGGCAGAAGTCATTACATGTGCAAATGTGCAGATGACAAAATAATGAAACTTATGAAGAAACTTTTAATAATATTCCCTATCATTAGGGACACATCCTTCCATTTGTCAAGAAGAAAATGAATTATAGTCATTACATAATAGGTTTTGTGTCTGAAGACCATTGAGGAGATAAGGAGCACTTGCAGTCTTTGCCTAGATTATATGCTTAGCCTTGTCTACTCTGGATTAACAGTTTCACAAAATTTGGAGAACTTAAATATATCAATTTCAATGTCCTCACTAAAGTCTGGCTTTGGTTCTACTGTTTAGAGGTGCTCAGACTTTTAAACTACCTGGTGAATAACGTCCACCTTAAAATTCAAGTGCTTTTACCCATTTCATTGAAAGCCCTGTAGTCCAAGATAGTGAATAAAGTGTAAAAATTACTACTTAAAACCAGTAATTTAAACATATTTTAAACTTCTTTATATCATATTTCTATGACTTTTTTTTTCTAATTCTGTTCATTTTGCAGGTCCTTGAAGGACTTACATACTTTGTGCTCTCTCATTTCTTATATTATGGCTAATGCAAATGGTGAGAACACTGGAGCTTCAGATGTTATCTTCAAAATTTTCCTCCTGAGAAGAAAAGTATTTTTTCCGTGTTACCCAGTGATCTTTCTTGGCCAGCTTCTTGATTGTCTTACTCAGATTTTTTTTTTTCAAGTAGATTTACAACAGGTCTGAAATGGAAAAAATAATTAAACAAAAGCATATTTTTCACTAGGTTTATATAAATTGCTCTGAGTCATTCTCTTTCATCCACTGTAACAGCTTTGCAAAGTACTTCTTCCCCATCCCTAAAAGTTTCTTCATGTTTTCTCTAGTGGCAAGACAAATATTAAACTACAGAGAAAGTTAAATAGTCCATCTTAACTCATGTTTGTCAACAGTAAAAGCATATTTTGATCAATAAGACAGAAATCACATTGTCCAATCACAACTCTCCAGCTACCAGAGAAGAATCATCAAGATCATAGCAAAGATCACACTGACACAATTATTCCAGTTACTAGGAAAAAGACCAGAATGACGTTTGTTCTGCTTCTTCTGGATAGCCCTGATTCTATTCTCCTCGGGGTTTTGTTTGTTTGTTTGTGTTTCCAAACAAAAGAAGTACACAATCATTATTATGTCCAAATTTTCAAATGAATTGAGCATTTAATCTGATGAAAAGGACTGAAAAGGAGCAGGGCTTGATTATTTACTGTCTGACATCTTTCACAGCCTTGAGGCCTTTACTTTATCAGCAAAGTTAGAATAGTAATTTTTTTATTGCAAAGGCAATAAAGGAAGATGCAAAGAAAGAGATCAACTCATATGGATTGGGAGATGTCACTTTAACAGCTGTAAAACACAAAGAACTTCAGTTCCTAAAGAGAGGCAGAAAGTATCTGTTTGGTACATGTTAAGAATGACAAATATAACAACATTTTTGTTTGAAACAATTCTTTAATGAAAGATTTCAAGATGTGTCAATGTAGAATACATGAATGATAGAGAAGAATTACCAGAAGGTGTCTGCCACTTGAATCAGGCTGACTTCTTCATTTTGTGCCTGGTACCAGGTGCTCTGTCACCAGGGCCTGAGGCACCAAGAGACTACCCTGCTGTAGAAGAATTTTAACAATGGCAGTTGCTGTGATCGTACCAATAATAATGAAGACAAAAGAGAGCATGCCAACAAAAGACTGAATTCAAGGACTTGAGAGCTGCTTTTCAGTTCCCTGTCTCTATCAAGGTCTGCAGAGCCTTTATTTAGAGCAAATCACCACTAGGAGTGGAAAGGAGCTGTTTTGCATGGCCCAGAAACACTGTAGTGAGGAGCAGCTGCATGAGTCTGACAAGTGAAAGCCATAACAAGGATATCAAGTAAGAGTACATTTTATAATGTTGCAGCCTCTTCAACCATTCACTTGAGGAAACAGAGCCATTACTTTGGTTGTTTCTCTAAGACCATACTCACGAGTTAGAAGATGTATTTAATAACCCAGAAGAATGGAAAATGCTGAAGATAATCAGTCAACTTCCCCCATCTGCTTTTTGACCATGAATAAAGAAATGCCTACAACTCAGAACCAGTCACCTTGTTCTTGTTCGAATTTTAATTGACCTTATTTGTACAGCATCATTCAAACAAATCAGGGAATTGTCAGGCATTTTCACAGATCTCTCCAGCTTTGACAGTTCTACACAAGTCGACCCTAATTTCTCTTTCATTTTCCCTTATATAGATTCTAAAATTATAACCTACTATTTTATTGCTGACTGATATGCAAAACTCATGTTCACCCTGGTATGAATTCTGAGTAGCAGAATGACTGCTGGAAAACTATTTTTATTTATGCTTCATTTCTACTTCTATATAAGATCTTGTGCCACTGTCATCACTGTAGTATCTAAGCAACTCTTCCATCACATCATGTCAGTTTCATTCTCCTACATCACAGAATTTTCATTCAGATATTCTTAACCACAGTCCAGTCTGCATAGATACAGGACGGGTAAGAATGGTGAACTGGCTGAGAATAACATACATAGTAAGTCTGAATATTGGGGCTTTCATAGAATGTAGAGTTACCTGCTTTTAGACTAATTAATTTCATTGTCTGAAATGCGTCTTTTAAGAATTACATGTAGTTGTGGGAAGTGGACAGGAATTAAAATTATCTTTGATTGTTGCAATTTCATTCATGTAATTTATTATCCCCTTGTCTAGATGCAAGTTTGGAACTCTAAGAACACTTCTATTTATAGGCTGTAACAGCAGCCTGACGAAGAGAAAAGCAAGTTTTGTTGTTCACAGCTAATCTCCTCAAGTTTTCCTCAAGAAAATCTTCCAATAATCAAGAACCAGAACTGCCCAAGAGACAAACTGCCCAAGAGACAAACTGATAATACAAAAGGATGCCTTCCAAGAAAACAAGCAAGGAGCACACAAAAGCTGCTTCCCAGCTGGCTGGTTCACAATGAGCTAAGACAGCCTCACATCAGGCACATTTTTAAGCCCCTGATTGCACTCCTGAAGTCCAGGCAACATTCCCATTAGCCAGTAGAGCTTGCCACAGCCAGAACATGCCTTTCAAACACCTTCAGCTTACAGGTAAGGTTACAAAGATGCATTTACACCAACTTTTAAAAAAACTATTTACACCAACTTTTACTTAGCTTAGTAAAAGTAGAAAGAAAAGTCTTTTTGTCTTTTTTTTTTGAAACATAAAAAGTCTAGTTCAATGACATTTTCAACTTGAAGTCTACTGCCCACTACAGGTCTGTGTACTACTTTACTGTAAAGAATTATGAAAAAACACTATTCTATATTTTACACAATTATGTTGCACCCCCCCCCAAAATTGTATGCACTCCACTAGAAATCTTCTAAGGCTCTACAAATAAAAAAGAGATTGACAACATATCTGAGAGTTTCAAGCAGATTGGCTCCAACTCTGCCTGAAACTTATCATATTAACTTTATCTGTTGATTACTTATATTCATACTTGCTGAAAAAAGAGTGCCTTTAAATAAAATGCAATTCCTCTTCATCCTCCTCTCCCTCAAGTTTTTCACTGAGCTGGAATTGCTCCTAGATCGCATCATGGACTGCACAGTAGTGCTCCATCTACAAGGAGATGCCCAGCCAAATGTTCATAAGGTCCAGCAGACATCAGGAGGTCTCTCCACCAGTTTTCAGATCCAGAAAATATGTATCACTTTGGCAGAGAGGACCAAGATTTTGCCTGCTCAAACTGTTAGGTTTTTACTCTTAATATAATGATGATACATCGCTTTTCTACTTCTCTTCTAGATTCTCTATAAGCTTTTTCCTATAGCTATATACTTTCTTTTTTTGAATGGATGGAGATAAGCTAATGGGAGAGTAGGATTGCATACACACAGAGGAGATCCAGGCTGGAATCCCTATTTAATTTCTGTGCAAATGCAAGGACAAATACAGTTTTGCTGAGTAGCCAGTTAGAGAAATGTGCCTTTTCTGTCTGAAGGAAACTTTGGCACTGAGGTCAGCAGCAAGAAAGGGACTCAGAAGATCTGGGGGCTACAATGGCCTCTGAGACACAGCAATGCTGTTGCCTCCATCTTCTCCACAGAAGTGCCACTGGACACACACCACAGCTTGCTCTCTCACTTGTGAGAAGTGTGGAGCTTGGAGCACAGCTGGGACCTCAGTAGGCTGACACCNAGATGTGGTTCTGTGGGAGTAGAGATAATCCTGTAGAAAGGGTCCAGGCTTCCTCAGGGAATCCAGTGCAAAAGAGGATGCCTGGTGTTCTGGTGTCTCAGTTTTCATCTAGGTAGGAATTCTTGGCTCCCCCCACTGGGTGGAGCATCTCACAATGGGATTAAGCAATGTGTCATTGGTGAGCCTTGATGGCCCATTAGCAGCAGATATCCCCGTGGAGGGAAGATGGGCCGTGGAAGAGATAAGGAACATTGCTCCACCTGGTTTTCACAGCTGACGCATTATGAGAAGACACCCGCCCCCTCCACCCTGGAATTATGAGGAATTATACAAGAGATGGAGAAAAACACCTCCTCAGCCGGTTTCAACAAATGGAAAATAGAATAAACATTTTTGGTTAGATATTGCAACCCAAGACACACCCATCACGTGGCATCCTAATGAGGCTGTTCTCTGCTCTTGCATTCTTCATTTGCAGAGTCCTCCCTCCTCACAGGACTATTATTAGCAAATAGGAAAAAACCACCTTCCAGCTCTGAAAATATTCACAAAACACTGAACAACACAACAGGCAGGAGTGTGGAACACCCTTCAGTGTTTCAGGGTACTGATTTTGTAAGAAGGACGTGTAGACATGTTAGTCATTAAAAAATTGGATTTTCCTCACAGGAATCCCAACAATTTTTTATGAAGATTACTTTTATTTTTCTGTTATGTTTGTCTTGCTATAAAAGACAAGAGAAACCTCAGATCTGAACAGCTCTGAAAACAAAAGGAGGGACAAATTATTAAAAACTTATGCAAAAAGATCATTATGCCTGTTTATCCAAAGGTCCCTGAGGAGCACAGTGATCATGGAAGTTTTTCATGCATAGATTTAAAATTTACTCATACAGAGTTTCAACTCATGGAAAATCCACACAAATTCCTGTGAGGTATTATGTGGCCTTTTGCAATACCTCCTCCCTATCTCCTTCCCAGCTCCCATGCATTAAAACTTGAAGCACAAAGTGTCGCACTGTGTATTTTCAAGTGTTGGCTTTGGGGCCAGGTTTGCAGATGGTCTTGTTGAATCTGGCCATTACTGCTCAGGTGGCAAAACATGAGAGCCCGGTAAGAGGGTTAAGGATGAAACAAAAGCAAACACATTCACCCTTTATCAGCTGCATTGGTGATTTTTAGCCTATTGAAGACTTAAGGACTCTCTCGGTCTAGGAAAGTGTCAGGAAGAAAGGCCAGCTGCAGAGCAAACACATTTCCACTTCCAGACCCATCCTGTATCTCTGGCATGAAGAAATGTATCTCCATGGAATAGTGAAAAGAGAGATCTAGGTGATGACAAAGATAAAATACACAAACTTAAGCTTATTAACTTGAGTGAGATAGAGACATGTTCAGAATTGGTTTGATATAATTAAAAAAAAAAATAGGAGGTAATAGAGAGGACCCATTATTTTCCTGATTAAAACTGATTTGTCCATTTGGCTGGTTGAAAGACATCAAAAATCTTTGAGACCCCCTCCTCACAGACATCAGTTGCCAGGGCCCAGGCAGGGAGGATGTGGGGCTGCTCCTGTGGGGAGGGTCAGGGGCTGCCCATGCTGGCCACAGATCAAGTCAACCCCGACTGACTCAGCCAAGGTCAGCCCCCCTCACTGGCCCGGCTTGTTTGTGCTGATTAGAGGTATCTAGCCAGCCAGTTTTGGATGCTGGAAAAAATCCATTTCAGTCCTTTAAACTACCTGAAAGAGGAGATTTTTGTCCTTTTTCCTGATACTAATTTTTTGATTATGCCTTTCTTTCCATTTCAGCCCATAGACTAGATAGGCAAATGGCAAAGGAAAATATGGTATCTTGACAGAAAGATTTAGATTTTCTGGAATGGGTATAGAAATGATTTTACTTGATAGGTGTGATAAACTTGTCTCAAATTCCCCAACCTCCATTTCAAAAAGACTTTTCATGAGGAACTGGGAAAGGCAGCGTTGCACTATGGACAGAAATGCTACTCCTTTCCAGTCTGAATAACACAGAAAGTTATGCTTCCAGAGATCAAAGCAATTCTGCAAAACACAAGGGAGCAGCTATACAGAACTACATCCAAACACAAGGAATCTTGTTGCATCCACTGATGTTGTCAGAATGATCTTTCTCATTTCCCCTGACCCTGTTGGAAAAGTAAATACAATCTTCTGATCTGGCTAGACTTCTGACCATCCATAGAGAGAAAAACTAGAAGTCCTTCAGCTGATAAATCTTCTGTGTATGTAATTAAGAGTTACTAATTTTTAAAGTCCAAACAATGTCACTCTTGGGGAAGTAAAGCCTGAAAACTCCTTTGGGCATCTCTGTACAAAGCCAAAGGATACTGATCTGGCACTAGGCAAGACAATCTGTTCTTTCTACTCTACTTAATATGCCTTAGAGCTTGTCTTCCTCATATTCCTGTATAATTATAAATATTTTCTATGTCAATAAATCTCAGTCCTTGCGAAAATTTCTCAATGGGTCTGTTGGGTGGTTTCATCTGATCACTTTTCACCAAATCTACTCAGTCACAGCTTAAACACAAGCGAGTGAGTTGTCCTATTGGTGACTCACTGACTCAAGTCAAAGGAAAAATCCTCATGCTTAAACCTAAAACAGATTAAGTGCTCTGCTTATTCAGGTCTTGCAAAAAGAAGCTTCCACTATACAAAAAGACATGTAGAGGCTGAATAGTGGGAGAAGCAGGGGAGAGGAGGGGGGAGGCTTTGGGTGGTTGTGACTGCCATATGGATTCAGAAAATGAATGAACAAATCTTACAGTGTTAGTGTACAGTGGCAAAAAGGACCACCACAGAGAGACAAGAAATAGGCTATCTTACTGAAGATATAGGAAATAAGGCAGGATATCCAAGCCAGTTTTACCTAGTAAACAACACAAAGGGAAGAAACATGGGAAGGAGTATTTAAAAGGATTTCTTTCTTTCTAGTCTGCTATAACTTTAAATAAGACCTCAATATACATTATTCAAGAAAAAAAAAAAAGATTTTTGATGAGCAAGGCATTTTTCATGCTTTCTCTGATTAGGGAAGATTTCTATGTGGCTGTTCTCCTGTTTTGAGAAAATCAGCACACTGCTACCTTCATCATAAAGTCAGCAAAATCTTATTAGCAGATGAGTTGAGAACAGTACCACTGAACTCTTTTATGATGTATTCTTTTTAGTTTTAGATTTCAATATATCTATTGTGCATAAGCAAATTCCAGACGGCCACTAAGAGGAAATCTCAAAAGTTTGTTTTCCTGCTTCCATATCAAAGCGTAAAAGAGACAACAGCAGAACCAGTGCTGCTGGTGCTACCAGACTCAGTGAGACAAAAAGAAATCTATGCTAACCTACTTTGGTGCAGTAAAAAACAAGCAGGTAATAGAAAACCCTCTTCATTTTAACTTGAATTTTTACAAAGAATAAAGAAAAGACTCATTCCTACCACTAGGAACATCTTCATTTCTATTCTGTCATTTCCTGTTATATGTCTCTTTTACTGGACTGCATTTCATGACTGCCATTATCACAGCACACAAACTCCTGCCTATAAAGTACCACTGACATGCAGTCTTACAGAGATTGAGTACTGCATAAAAAACACAAGGTCATATCACTACAGCACTGCAAGCCTCTCTATGAGCTTACCAGTTGATGTGTTGACTGTGTATTTTACAGAGGCAACAGCATTTCCATTTTCCTGGCTTCATGCTAGAAAGGGTCTGAATGGGTATCACTGCAAAATTCCGTAATAACCAAACCATTGAGAGGACTGTGTGCTTTATGGCCATATAGAAAAGAAAAAGAAAACATAAAAATGAGGGGGATTGGGTTTTTTTAAATAGAGCTGCAAAGACAGATTTTATTGCGTCACATGCACAGAAATATGCTTATTCTACTCCAACAGCTTCCAATTGGTCGTGACCTTTTGGCCGCTGGGAAAATTTCTCCCATCTCTTTATCTCCTCCTTGAACAATTAGGAAGGGCAATATGGTTGTGACTTGCTGCACATATGTTCATCAGGCACCATGCCCCATTCTTCTGAAATAACAGTAAACATTCCTCTCTAAGATAATTGTTTCCCTCACATAAGCAGGAAATTGAAGCTGCATAATGGAGCAAAGTCATGTGAGTCTTTGTATTACCAACTCACCAGTGAGAAATCAAGGCTTAATTGCATTATGACAGCAAAGAACATAATCTGCCCAGAAGTCTGCTCAATTCATAAGGAGACTGTGGTAAATACATGCCCTATCAAATTTTCCCCACAAAGTGTAATTCAATTACTGACCTTGTTCGGAATTAACATCTTCCAAACATATTTAAATCAATATGCAGGAGGTATAAAAGTACAAGACACCTTCACCCAGGAAACTTGAATAGGTATATCATCAACTATATGAAACATCTCTGTAAAGATAAGTTCATAATACTTCAAACCACAGAATGTTACTTGAAAATTATTCTTTCTCTTAAGATTACTTAAAATACACTTTGCTTGGTCTAATGCCTAGAATGTAGAAAACCAGTATTTTACAGGAATTTGAAATCAAGAGCATATCACTACAGAAAGAAGATCTTAAACATTTCTGGATTGCTTAACACAGTAATTAAAGGGTGAAATGCTATCACTTCTTTTCACTTCCACCACTCTAACAGAGAATGTTTCCTTTAAATCAACTCACATGCTCTCCATTACTGTATCACAGTGTTTCATTTACATCCACTGTCATCTGGCCCACAGCATTCCTCCACAGGGACAATAATTTTTCCTTCAGTCCCAGGGCATCCACTAGTTAACAGAACTTCTCAAGGGCCAATCCCCTTGAGGGGAAAAGAAAAACCTTTCTTAATTTCCTTCATATTCTGTTTTTGCTTTCTCTTTCCTTATCCTGGATGTTAATATGATGTTTCTACCAAACATCAGGAAAAACAGAGTTCAGACTGCCTGCTAAAGCTATCCTATGCTGCTGTCTAAGATTTCAGTACAGCATCCATTTCTGTCAGACTCTGCACCCTACAGAGACAGATTCTTCGAATCATCGTGCATCAGAAAAGGAACTGAAAATTAATTCAAAACTTTTCTTACAGCATAAACGCTTAAAAGAAACTAATATATGTTCTGCAAAACAGTTCATTCACTTTAAATATCAAAGCATTCAGGCTCCTGGCCTTTAAACACTCAAATCAGATGGCACAGAGAATACTGTACAGACTGCCAACTCAGTCTGCCTCCAGTCTTGTGACTGTTTGAGTGTCTTCAACTCCCACCAAGGTCAACAGAAACCAAAGGCACTGAAATCCTGAAGGCACTGGAGCTGGAGAGTCTGAAGCTACCCAACAGTGACCAAGAGTGGATGATACAGGAATACCATCAGCAGCCTCCAAAATGGAGCCTCTCAGAGCACAGAGGCTGGTGGTTGGTAATATCAAGTTTCTTACGAGAAACAGGTGAAATCAAGTGTTGACCACCCAGACTACATGGAGAGTCTTACTGAAGACAACAGGAGGTAACCTATGACATGTGCATGAAGCTAAGGAAAATTCTTGCAAAACATTGAAGGAAGCAAAAAAGTGAGCTCACTCTCACTATCAGGATTTCAATGAGATCCTCATTTTAACAATTACACATATATTCAAAACAAGTGCTATAATTGTTTTTGCCAAACAGTGTGTACACAGTTCATTGGAATGACATAGCTTGTGGGGGAGGCAGGAATAACATGATTAGGCCCAGTAAACACTGAAGGTTTTGTCAGTTTTCCAGAAGCATTTTGCTTACTAATAGACATGGAAAAAGGAGAGTTGAACCCCTTTGCAGTGGAATAATAAATAGGAAATCGGTTTGAATATTGCACTAATGATACATCTGCCTTCCTTAAATGTGTATTATATAAATAAATGGATTTCAAAATGTTTCAGAGATGCCATGCAAATCATGAGACACAGAACTTCAAGTGACAGAGGGAGACACCGCCACTTACTGAAAATGACACCAAATGAGAATCATTTTCTGTTCCAGAGAATGTCTCATAGATGCAGAGACAGAGGTGTAGATGGCAGTGAACCAACACCTTTATTAAAGGCATTCCTCTTTCTTCAGTGCCATGTGGGTTGTCCTAGCTAAGAAAAAGACAGGAAATCTATGAGAAGACAAAAGGCTGGCTTGATAAAATCTCAGTGCTGGGCTAACTATAGTCACACTCACCAGGAAGAAATTTCACCACATCTTATCCACAGGAATATTAAAATTTGAGGAGTATATCACACTCAAAGTGTTGATGAAAAGAACTCCATTTAATTAGATCTACAAGTGCTTTTGATACTTCTCTCTCCCTCTTACTTTTGGACAGCTTTTTCTTTCATTTCTGTTTCATTCCTCCTCCTCTTCTTAGCTGCTGCCAATGCTGAGGAAATTAACAACTGAGATGCTCTAACAAATGAAGTCTTAGCTTCAACAAGTCATACAATCTAACCTAAAAGTGGCCACACTGCATTAAAATAAATTTCCTAAATGAAATTCACCCTAATGAAATGTAAGTTAACAGACTGCAAGAGGGGTGGTGAAGAGACATGACCCACAAAGAATTGAACAATTTGCAATACCAAAACAGCAGTTCTGAGAGAAATCTAGAGGTAAGAAGGCACAAAATCAGATCACAAAAACCCTGAGGCAAAACTGAGGAAACTATGACAAGACACCATTAACATATGCTGTAATTATGCTTTAATGCCTCTGTAAACCTGGATTAGGACTAAAGAAACAATGGATTTGAGCCTCAGCATTACTGTGAAAAAATTAAGAAAATTGAGTCAGTTCAGAAATCAAGAAATATAAAGGGCTAGATAGATGAATCTAGGAAAAACAGTTCACAGTATTACAGGAAGAACCAAGAAGCTACCTTTCAGCCTTTCAATAGACAAAAAAGAATCATAGAATGTTGGAAGTGACCTTAAAGACCATCTAGTTCCAACCCCTCTGCCATGGGCTGGTACACCTTCCACATAGACCATGTTGCTCAAAGCCTGATTCAGCCTGTGCAGGAATGGAGTATCCACTTCTCTGGGCAACAAGTTCCAGTGCCTCACTGCACTCATAGTCAAGAACTTCTTCCTAGTACCTTTTATAAATCTGCCCCTTTATCCCGTCACTACATGCCCTTGTAAAAAGTTCCACTGTGGCTTTCTTGTAGGCCCCCCTTAAGTACTGGAAAGTGCTGTTAGATCTCCCCAGAAGCCTTCTCTTCTCCAGACTGAACAACCACAGCTCTCTCAGCCTGTCTTTCATAGGAGAGATGCTCCAGCCCTCTGATCATCTTCATGGTCCTCCTCTGGACTTGCTCCAGCAGGTCCACATCCTTCTGCTGCTGGGGCCCCAGAGCTGGATGCAGTATTCTGGGTGGGGTCTCACAAGCGCAGAGTAGAGGGGCAGAATCTCCTCCCTCAATCTGCTGGTCACACTCCCTTTTGTTCAGCCCAGGATGTGGCTGGCTTTCACAACACCCCCAAATCCTTCTCCTCATGGCTATTCTCTATCCAATTTCCACCCAGAAATTTCTGTGTTTGTGCTTGGGATTGCCCTGACCTAGGGGCAGGACCTTGCACTTGTCTCTGTTGAACTTCATGATGTTCACTCAGACCCACCTCTCAAGCCTGTCCAGGTCCTCTGGATAACATCCCTCCCCCCCAGTGTGTTGTCTGCTCCATGTAGCTTGGTGTCATTGACAAGTTTCCTAAGGGTGTGCTCAGTCCCACTGTCCATGTCACTGGGAAAGGTGCTAAACAGCACCCATCCCAACACTGACTCCTGAGGAAAGCCACTCATCACTGGTGTCAGCTTGGGCATTGAGCTGTTGATTGCAAATCTTTGAGAACGACTGTCCGACAAATTCCTTATCCACTGAATGATCCATACATCAAATCCAATTTAGAGACAAGGATGTCATGTGGGACAGTGTCCAAGTAGATGATATCAGTTACTCTTTCCTTATTACCACTGACGTAACCCCATCACATAAAGCCACCAAATCCGTCAGACGCTGTTTTCCTTTAGTGAATGCCCCTAATCATCTCCTAATTTTCCATGTGCCTTAGCATAGTTTCCAGGGGGATCTGCTCCATGATCTTGCTGGGCACTTAGGTGATGCTGACAGGCCTGAAGATCCCTGGATATCCCTTTTTAAAAATGGGGATTATTTTTCCACTTTTCCAAACAATGGGAATTTTACTGGACTCACAACTTCTCAAATATGATGAACAGTGGCTTAGCCAGTTCCTCCACCTTCAGCACACACAGATGCATCTCATCCAGTCCCATGGACTTGTGCACCTTCAGGTCTCAAACCTGATCTAGTCCCTGACTTGGCCTTTTCTGACATGTGTTGTGCAGTTGGAGCACTTGTTGATGAAGACCAAGGCAAAAGGATGGTTGAGTACCACAACTATTTCCATGTCCTGCATAACCAGGTCTCCTTTTTCCTTCTGGAGAGGTCCTGCATTTTTCTAGCCTTACTTTATCACCAAAGAATCTACAGAAGTTTTTCTTGTTGTCCTTGATACCTCTGGCCGGATTTAATTCTGTCAGGGTTTTAGCTTTGGGTTTTACCAGGGTTTTACCTGAACCCTGGACAGCCTCACTGTATTCTTCCCAAGCTACCTGTCCTTGCTTCCTCCCTCTGTAGGCTTCCTGGCCAACCCACCAAATCATTAACTCTGAGGGGCCAGAGATAAAACTGAGACAAAATTTAGGGAAATTCCCTTAAAACACAGCCTGCTTGAGACACGTGGTCACATAAGAACAAAAGGAGCAGATTCTTATTATCCAACAGATGCACACATTGGAGAAGTGAGGTTACTAAGAATATGGGGATACATATACTGCATCAGTATATGGAATACATAAGCAGAATTGAAATCACGAAGTGAAGACTGAAAAATATTAAAGTATGTAGAAGTAGAATATATCTCTGACACCATTTTCTCTTGGTCCTTTGAACCATGTGCTTGGCTGCATAGCATCATATTGAGTGGGGAGAAGTGTCCCTGGTATTTTGGGTCTCTATTTGTTCTGGGGAGTCCGTGAGATTTAGCAGGTTTTGTATCTGGTGGTTATTTGCTGTTATTTCTTGGCTATTGCTGTTCTGATTGCTAGCAAACTGTTACTTTTTCATTAACATCTACTCATAATCATTCCTTATTGGTGGAAAGGGATTTGTTGAATCTATAAAGGGAGGCAACTCATTTCACAGTGTTCTCCTTTAAATTGTCTCAAAGCAAGACAATTCTTCAAACCCATAGTGTCCTAAGATGTGAATTAGGATGGAATCACGCAAGTTCTATCAATGGAAATGTGAAAAACTGACTGAATAAAATATAAAGTCATAAACTAGAAAACATCAGATAGATGGGAACGAAACTTGCCTCTCTTTCTTTTTTCCCATGGTCTTAGGAGAAGCTGAATTTGTTTAGGAAAAAAAAAATAGCATTTCTGATTCAAGACTGCTTCCTAAGTAATATAATTACCACATCACAGCAGTTTCTATCATCATGCCAAATGCAGAATTGTCTCCTTAGGGCTCATCTTGTTTTTCCTCTCTTCCTTTCTGCTCCAGAATGATACCTCTCCTCTCCATTGCACGATTTATAAATTGTGTAAATGTGGAATATAGAACAGGCTACTGCAGGAAAGTGATTTTTTGGCAATATTGTATGTGGGAAGACATCTGTGAGAAGCATCAGAAGATCTTTCATCTTCTGAACATCTCACAGATGTTCACAAATAGCGAAAATTGTTACTTTGGGGAAGGCAGCTCATGTGCCAATAAACGTAGGGAACTGGTTTAAAATAGGAGCTTGCAGGCTGTGAAATTAATAAAACAACAGTTCTGACCTAAAATCCTAATGACAATCAGCCTGATTGTTTTTGTTAATTATAGTTATTGGCAATTGAAATCAATGAGAGGTGAATGAGGGCAAGCAAATTACAACTGCTAAATTGCTTCAGTTAGCACTTTTTTTTTCTTTTTTTCCAAAACCAAATGACAATATGTTTTATTCATCTGCTTTGTTTCTTACCACATGTAACTGCATTCTACAAATCCTACTTCTGTGAACACAGTGGCATTCAGACCTGAACACAAAGTCTGAAGTTATGTATGTAATATAATGACAGGGGTTGAAATGCCCAATTAACAGTGAATTCACTCCTTGAAATCTTTCCCACTTTTAGTAAAAATATGAAATTTGCCAACATTTTTTCTTTCAGTAACTAGACCAGAAAAACAAGACATTTATGAAATTTATTGTAACATCTAGTGTGAAGAGCATTCCTGTTTAAACCTTGAGATGATTTTTTAAAAGAAAACGTGTATTTTTCTTATAAACGAGTCTATTATGTTAAATTAGCCTTCTGAATGCTCTTAGAAGTGTAGTGTCTAGGTTCTATGCAAATTATAGGTCTTCTCTGAAAAGATCTGAGAAAAGTTTTCATTAAACAATATTCAATTAGCTAGTTTCCTTGTTCTTTCTGACTAACATATGCCTTCTCACTTGATTTCTTCCTCTGTCACTCTTCAAGGTCAGGTTTACACAGCCAGCACTAAGATGAGTCAACTAGGTACAGTATTTTAATTAGGGACTGGGGTTTTAATCACTGTGATTGGGTTCCTTCCATTTTTAATGGTATTTTGAGGTTCCAAAATGCACAAAAGCAAAAGGTTCTTAGCTCCATATGGGGTTCAAATCTGAATTATATATTTATTCCTAATAGCATGCATTTGAGTTTGAATGTCTCCTTGTAATCATACTGAGATACAGTAACTGTTCCATACAGAAACTATGTTAGTGAATCTCCTTTGGAAATTATTAATTAAATAAACAGTAGGTCTTTTCAATCCTTCCAAATGCAAACAGAAAATCACTATGACTGTTTTTACAAGTCTACACTGCCAGTCCCGCCTACTCCAAATATTTTTTTCTGATAACAAATACTTATCACTGTAAAGTTTGCTTTCACTGTTTCTCAGTTTTTTATATTCAAGATTTATGTTTACAGAACATTATTTCTGTGCAGCAATGCAAGTTTATATATCACTTCTTACTACTAAATCTCTGAGTAACATTTACAGTTTCACTATCCCAAAGTTTAAATTTCTCAGGTTAAAAGGAATGGATCCATTTCTCTTGCAGACAGTGATACACAAATATAAAGCCTTTATTCTTCTGTTGTAAAGGATTTAGTCTACAGCAGCACAGTGCATTCTCAACCCTTTTTCTCAACATTGTAGATGAGCCATCAAAATCTTAATCTTCTGTTATCTCTGTCTCTGTGGTTTTTGACGTTTACTTCAGCATATAAGCTGTGCTTGTCAGATCAGTCTTCTGGTGTATGCACAACAATCCTTAAACAATAACTCTCCAGCTGAATGAAAAAATACACAGACAAAACACAAAGGAAAATATTGTAAGATTAAAATCCTATGAAAACTGAGACAACCTTTAAAACAGCTAGTGTATCCTCTAACTCTATTTTTAATTAGCTAAAAAAATAACAAGTTTAGAAAGTGCTCCTCACCATGGACTTTCAATCGTGTTTCCCTTAGCTTCTTTTAAACTGATGGGGCAGACTTTCCACTGTCTTGTCTGGTGACAGCTACCACAGTGCAGCAGAGAGTTGGAGGAGAACTTAAGGATCTCGTCTGCAGTCTAAATACAGTCCTGTTTTAAAATATCTGTTTTCAGCTTGGTACAACGGGGGCTTCTCTTGTTTCCTTGTGCAGAATAAGCAAACACATAAAAATGAATGGGAGAGAGGATTAGGGCAGCTTCAGATGATGTAAATTCTCAACACAATAGACTTCTGAGAATTCATATCAGATTACAGTGTGCCCCAAACATCTACCCTGAAAGTAGGCATTATGGTAATTCAGTTTGGAGGTCACAAGCTGATTGTAGCCGCAGCAGGGTGTCGTCACATCGGAAAGGAGATGTCATTTCCCATCCAGAAACAAATTTAAAAAAACAACAGCAAAAAAAAGAAACCAATAAAAAAACTCCCCCACAACGCACCCTCCTCCCAAAAAAAAAAAAAAAATTCCACCGACTTTAGGAACAAGAAGAGACAAAAAAGATCAGGTATTACTAATAGGAAGTTGAACTACTTTGCTAACCAAGGAGAGCAAACTTCTTATAATAGTTGAAGATACTGACCATGATACCCTTTCAGGATGCTCCTGGCTGCAGGAGGACCACAAGGTGCAGCATAGCTCTTTTTTTCGGAGATTTTAAATGATGGACTGACTGTAGCTCTAAATAAAAAGATACTGCATTTTCTAAGTAGTATTACTCCAAATAAACATTTAAACACATCTAAACATTAAAAGTGGATTGATTCTAAATTAACAAGTTAATCAGGAAACCCCAATCCTGATTTTTAATGTAATGAAATTTATTTTAAAAGCCACTAAAAGAAGCTTTGAGGGAAATAGGATCATTGAAGACAACATAATACTTTTTATATGAATTATATGAAATATCACAATATTGGCACAAAGTCTTGCACTGCTTTCTTCACTTGCATTTCCTCCATCCATTTTAATTGAACCAAAATGTAAAGAAAGCTTCAAATAAGAAACTACAGTTCTACTTATGTAAGATATCTGGTTCCAGTTGCATCAGGTTCAGATAAAAATATAGTGTTAGCCCTATGCAAAAAGAATTATGTATATAAGCTTCCATTAGCATTAATAGGAGTTATATATGTAAATCCCACACATGCTGTGATAAGAATGTGCTAAGAAACTGCATTTACATTCCTGTCAGGGGGCTGCAATTAGTACCAGCACAGCAAAGGCAGCCTGTATTCCTCTCGACATTTGGAAGCCTTGTAAAACCTGTGTAGAACAGAAATCTTTGCCATTATACCCCACTTTAATTACAAGCCACATCACAGCATACGTGCAGAGTATTTTGATAAACACTTTAAAAGCCCACAGAAATCCTACTAAAAATGTTCACTGAGAGCACTCAAAGTCATGGTTGTGAATCTGATGGGAGTTCACTCACTCCTGAGCTTTCTTTTTTTTTTTTTCCTTTTTTTTTTTTTTCCCAAGGATTGTGGCTTTAGGACTTAAAGAGTCCTGAAAGTCAAAGTGCAGAGGGGAGAGGGAGCAGCCCAACTCCAGCCTCAAAGCAGTAAGACAAGTGACAGTGAAGGGATGTGTGTTTCCCAGGATGGAAACTTTTCCATGGGCAATTGGCTTTGCACTTGAGAGCATATCGTCTCCAAACCTGTGCAATCTGCTTCTTGATGGTGGACAGAGGGGATTTGCAGGGATCTGACTCCCAGTAGCCCCCCTATTTTGGTTATGAGACTGAAGCTTTCCAGATCCAGAGCTTTCCCTGTCTCCCCAGCCTCTCCCTTCAGGAGTGTCCTGTGATGGCTTAATAATACACTCTGACACCTTCCCACTGCCAGCAGATGACACCAGGGAGAGATTGCTGCATCCTGGTGGTGATTCAGCCTGCCTCAGGAAGCACAACACCGGCAGCCTGCAAACTGCAGCTCGGCAGGACAGAACACCCACTCTCCCTGCAGCCCAGCTGTGCCACCCCTGACTCCAGAGAGGAAAGCTCTCCTCAGTGGGAATCATGGGATCTGCAGGAGCATCCATGAGGCCAGATGTGCAGGCAGGTCTGTGCCTCTGTGCCTGCATGCCCACGTGGGCTGGCAGGCCCAGGGATTGCATGGTTGTAGGTCCATATTGGGAGTCAGAGTGAGAGTTGCTGTGTCCCTCATGCTGGGGCACAAGCTCCATTGATTAAAATGAGGGGCAAACTGAGTGGCACCAGAAGGACTTCATTGCTTGCTATAGATGGTCCAGGATAATAATATTTTGGTTACAGCAGAGGAATCTCAGTTCTTCTCCAAAGTAAAAAAAAAGGCAGATTTAAATTCAAGCTTGTGTAGCTGACTCTAGTTTCTTAAAATACTACCCTAGGATTTCCACAGTGCCTTTCAACCCCCCATCTGCCAGAGCCCTGTGCAGACCTAAGAAGGGCACCCACGCTCAGGAAAGTGGCTCTTGCATATGATGGGCACATCAGACAACAGGATGCAGTGTCAGCGGGAGAGAATATAAGAGCCTGCTGTCAATAAACTTCCTTGCTACCCTAAACCAGTTTTTCTAAGTGATATTCCCACATTTTACACAGAATCCATGTTGATAGGCTCTACTTTGATGTTCAGAAAGCCCTTGCAGATGTCCCAGGCTATCTGGGCTAGAACTTCCTCCTCAGTGATTATGTCTTCCTTTGGCAATTGCATTACCCCAGGATACAGAAACACAGCCAACAGCCAACATGGGATTGTTATGAGTGCAGAGCTGGGCCTGGGCTCTGAAATTTGCTTTCATGGGAGTTAAAACTTCCCCTGCCTTTGAGTTTCCTCATGTATTTTATCTGTTTGATTTAGCCTTCCCTTAAAAATTTGTTTCCAGTACACCTACTTTCATTTATGCAACAGAAAACAAGGAAGGAAATTCCTTGACCTGGTCAAGCTACCTCCCTAAAAGCAAGAAGAAAGGTTGTTACTTTTATAGAATACTCGAAAGGCTCTCAGATATTGAAGGCAGAGAAAGCTGGATAAGTGGGAAAATACTATTTGATGGGTAATGAATCATCATTTATTCAATAAAGTTCATTCATGAAGCTATCAAAGATGATATTGTCAAAATAATAATTATATCCTTAATAATAGCTCCTATTTCAATAACTTCAGGATCCAAAGTCACCTAGAAATAAGGAAAAAAGTTAATATTGAATAAAACCTGTGTGTCTAGAGAATGGAAAAAGACTGATCAAACAGGTTAAATCCAAGTGTGTTATGGTTTTACTTTCATCAAGACATTTTCTACATGCTTTCCTGTCTATGTGCATGTACATATTAAATAAAACTGTATTTACACACAGATACACATATATTCTGCTGATGTTTGTGATGGGAGGCAGGAGACAGTTACCATGAAGTAAAGATGAATGATTTCCAGGAACAGCAGGGTTAAATACACCTTTAGAAGAAATAGGATTTTGCCATTTATACAGAATGAGTAGGAACTCAGCTTTTTAGGCTGGGACCTAGTAAATGGCTTGTGGATGGCTTTTTGTACATTTTTTCCAATATTATTAGTTAGTAGCAATGTCTTTCCCATTCCTGTCTTGTACGTCACATACTTGGTGTTAGTCTTGGTCTCTTTCTACAGCCTATTTCCTGCCCAGGTTCTGCCTCCTTTTTTGCCAACACTTCTTACCTTTCTGCTTTTATTAAAAAGGTATTTTATAAAAATACTGATGGCAATGGGCAGCACTGACTTGGCTTGTGCTGTTAAGTGGCCCTGTGGAACAGTACTGAGCTCTCAACTGGGCAGAGCTGTTCCACCTACTTGTGCTGCTCTCGCAGCTGGTTGTTCCACAGGCTGCCCAGAGAGAAGACTGGCAAACAAACAGCTTGGAAAGAGCTTGCAGCTGCTTGTTCCTCTCCCCAGCCTCAGGACAGCCATAAAGTGTTTCTGCAGTGGGAGTGCAGATTTGAAATCTTTCTTCCAGGCTGCTCCTTTTCTCTCCTCGTTTGGCACCATCTCCCACACAACCATTTTTCTCAGCCATTTACAGGAAGAACAGTCTGCCTGGACTTGTAGCCAGTATCACTCTCCTCCCCAGAATTAGGAGAGGTGGGCAGAGTCACATACTTCTTAAAATTACCCATATGTGAAGCTCGGGATGAGAGATGCAGTTAGGAGCAGCAGACAGAGCTTCTTCAGTGTTACAAACATCTGGAATATGATTAACTGTCAACTCTGCCTTCAGGCCACATGGGATGTGGACTTTCAATTTAGCCACATGAAGCAAAATAGTTTCTTGCTGAATTTATTTGTCCAGATGTTAATTAATAGACCAAATAACACCATTACAACAAAGCCAGCAGATTAGTACTTTAGGCTGAACTCAATGCCAGCAGATTTATACTTGAGCCTGAACTCATTGTCAGTAAGAACATGGTGATATTAGATGCTCAGTAGTTTTCTGACTTAATAGCTGTAGTTGTGAAAGGCTGAGTGCAGCCAAATGACATAGACAACATTTAGAGTGACCCAGAGCAGACCTGTCTCTGCTATTTGCACCAGCAGTTGAGGTTGTAAAAGAGGTAAGAAAGATGTTTGATACTTCTAAAAAACAGTAGTTCCATGCACTGCTGTTTTCTGTGTCAGGACTCTGTTGGTCAATAGAATTTCTTTATTCTCTGTGCATGGACCAATAAACAATTCTGTAAGTCATTTTTCATTGAAAGCTCCTGCAGCAGGAGCTCATGCCAGAATGTCAGCACATCTGTAGTGGTCAAGGGGAGGTGGGCACTAGTTCTGAAAAATACCTCCTCTTTTTTGTTCCTATGCACAGATAATGGCATGCTCCTTCCACTGGGTAAGAATTGTTGCCATAGTAATGTTTCAAGCACTCCTTTGGATCAATAGAAGAACAGAAGGTTTTTCAGGTATTTCTGTTGCTTGTAAGCCTGCAGTCATACCCCACATATATTTGTATTCGCTACTATAAAACAAGTCTGTTCAAAGATCTTTGTACAATCAAGCAAAAAAAAAAAAAAGGCAACATGAACATGATATATGAAGATCTTGGGTCAGAATCAGACCCCTGGCAAGCAAGTGCAGTTTTGTCTAGAGAGCAGGTCCATATTTGCTTGACCAAAGCCCTGAATTTGGCCCTTGTGGTCCTATCAACCCCTCACCAAATGCAGGAACAAACTGAAGCTGCAGAATTGGTTGCATTTTTTCCTGAGGGTCCAGATGTCATTCCATTCACAAATTACTGGGATTTTCAGTTGGTTTAAAGTTCATTTGCTGTTTTGTAGGCACCCGGTACCTGACATATTGCTCAAGCTGATTAGATGTTATTAATTGTACAATGGAAGTGATATGTGAGTTTTACATAAATTCTTATGGTCTGAATTTGCAAAAACATGGATTTAGTCACTTTATTGCCCCTTTCAGCAACCACTTTCAACATGCAGATATTAGAATCTGTCCATCTTCTCTACACATCAAAAGACTGCGTATGTGTTGAATACAGGCCTCTACACTTCCCCTACATAACCTAACATTTTGGTTAAACACCTCAGCATTTGCTTTGAGCTGCTTTACCTATTTCCTGGGAACAATCCCATTCCCAGTATATAATTTGCAATGGCCATGCTGTTTCAAGGCAGTATGAGCCACTCATGGTAGCTGACCTCAATGCTGGGGAACAGCTATGAGCATGGTCAATGTAAAAAGACAGGCTTTGGCCTGAAGATGAAGAATTGACATATAGAAATGTTTTTGTGAATTTAATATGAAAAGCTAAGGACAAAGTTTTCTGAGGTAGAAAGTTCTGATGCCATATTGATATACAAGCAATAAGGAGAACATGATTTGCCAGCCTCCTTTTAGGAAAAATATCTCAAACTCAGATTTCTCCATGGGATATTTATTCCTTTACTGCAGTATTTTACATCAAAACCTTACTATTCACAAGTATATTATGCATTTTTCAATTATGCATAAATTCCTTTACAAAGAGCCATATTTACCTGCAAATGATGCACAAGGTTCCTTCAGGTATTACAGTTATCCACTTCTAATTGGAATGGGAACATGCCATCTTCTGCAATTATGTGGTACATTTTTTAAATAGTGACTAATATTTCATTGCCTGCTGAAAACATCTCCAAACCATAAATACTGGAGACTTCTGAGGGAACAGTAGTAATCGGCGCCATAGACACAACTCAGAAAGATTCATTAGTGTTCCCCCACAATTCCTAGGCTGGTGTCTGCATGTATATATCATCACTGAGAAGGAAAAAAAAAAAAAAAGTGTAGTACTTCTTCTTATCCTGGCGTCTGACATTTCTCATTTCATATCTATTTATTCTCCCTGTTCCTTGCTTCCACCAAAACTGGAAAAGTTTTCCTTCGTCTCCTACAACTCCTTCCTTGCTGACAGTGAAGCTGCCTGTCCTACATCTACACATCTGGCCTTCCAGAAAGGAAGACAAGAGGACAAAGGAGTAGGAGAGGAGGACAAAATATGTGCCTGGGCTTTATTGTGAGATGGGGTCAGGAGGCATCCCAGCTGCTGGACGCTGGAAAACACTCTCTTATTGCTTGTAAGCAATTCATGACCTTTGTGGCCTTGTGAAGAGAAAGATGGGAGCAATTCAGCTGAGATTTCTGTCCACGGAAAGCAGTATGCTGCAATTATGTTATTTTGCCCAAGTTATTTAGGAGATGCACATCCTCCTGACAACCAGCCTTTTCAACACCAGTACTTGTTAAATATTTCATGACAGAAATATCAGGACTTTCTGATATAGTCACGTCCGTTTTCTTGTTACTCTGGACAGACCTTAGTGAGAAAGGTTAAAAGTACAGTAACTCCATGGGAGGAGAGAGAGGCAGAGAATGGTGAGAATCACTGCTAAAATAGTACAAACCAGAAGTCACATTTTGTTCCCACTATCACAGTCCTTTTTGGTCAGAGTGGTTGTTCAGATGTAAATGAGGACTGGACACAAGTTGAATTAGTTAAAAGCTTACTCATGTGGAAGACAATAGACATTTTCTTAATAACTTAATAAATCATGGGGACCAAGACCCAGGCCCTGAGCATCAATAGTGATGAGAAGATGTGGTTTTGTCTGTTTCTGGCTTGCACTCGGTGCCAGCAAAAATAAAGTCTCCATCATAAAAGTGATCCCAGGTTTTACAAGTAAATGGGTGAATTCATGGGTTGGCATTTCAGAATCAAAATTGTAGACTTAAAATACAGCAACTGCCGGCACCTGCATCACCTGGTCAACCAGGCCTTTTTGTTAAAAGTCTAGCTGATACCCTAGAACAGTTCCAGAAGCTAGCTGCTGTAGTGAGGCCTTACTTTCTGTCGCAGTTGCTGCTTCTTCCCTAAGGGAATGCCCCTAGGCTACCCCTGGCACTTCATCCTTTCTGTTTACCCACTCGCTCATCCAGAATTCACCCGCCTCCACATGGTGTTGCTTGGCATCCTTGCTAGCACAGAGCTTGCACTAGCTCTAGCTTTGCTTGTCTCTGCACACAGTGAGAGAAACGCCTGCATAATGTAAGCCAACACGCAAATGCCCTGCCACCTGGCCAGAGGCTGTCTGCAAGGCACTGCTAGAGAGATGCCAGAGCTTCCACACTGTCCTACTGGCTTTTCCCATCAGGCAGCTCATCGCATCGAGGAATCACGCTGGTTTCGTCTGCTCTCATCTGCTGTCCCCTGCAGTTTGGCAGAAGCATCCTCTGAAGAGACCTAGCAAGGGATAATGCTTATTAACTCCTCCTCAGATATCCTTGGGTCTGGATGCACTGAGGTGCCATGGCAATGAGAGCAATAAGAGTGTCTAGACAGACAGACAGACAGACAGTAGTCCCACGGCTAGGAGAGAAATTTTGCCAGCAGATATTTTGTCAAATTAACTCTTACATGTTCTGAACAAAAGAATGTGTGAATATACAACCCATATTTATGGTGAACTTAATGAATGCCTGCTATGATAATTCTCACAGGATACCACAGAGCCTCTGGCAAATACACAATTAATAAAATACTTTAAAAATTAAAATTACCTTTAATATTTGACAAGCTGTGTTATCAAAAGGGCTCCTTCAGTAGTATAGGGTTTTCTCAGTAGTGATGGGTAGCCAAACCCATCTTCCAGATCACAATTCGTAAAAGGATGGAATTAAATCATCTTAAAAGACTGCCTCTGACACAGCCTATACTTAAAAGTCACCACAACCATTTCTGATAAGGATTTCAAAGTACAAGATCCATTTTTATTATAGATGTTGATCAGCTGTGCACCATTGCCTTCTGTGCATTTGCCTAGATAAAAATAAGTCTTGAATTGACTCAGGTGCAGAAATTAGGAGTTGCCTTGAATACGTTTGTTTGCTTGTTCTCCAGCATAAATTATGTTTGAACAATAAGAGCATGGCTCTCCGAAGCCTGAGCACCTGCAGCTCACATTCCACTCAGCTGGAGCTGTAAATGCCAAGCAGCTCTGAAAAGCCAGGGTTGTAACTGTTCCTTTGGATGAGATTTATCCGAACAGTATTGATCCACAACTAAATCTCCGTGCAGGGCTGGCTTTCCCTTTCGGACTTACCGTCTGTACTCAGAGGCCTAGATGCTGCGTAAGGCATTCAGAATAATTTTGTTTAATTAAGACTGCAGTGAAAGGAAAGAAAGGAAAAGATGTGCCTTGTTCTGCAGTACAATAAAAAATAAGTAAATATAATTCCAGTGAATTATCCATCACCCAATGCAGAGACTTCTACTTAATCTAATCACTGGTTAATTAGATTGTCTGTTTTGTTTTATCAAATCTACTGTAACAAAATCATCTGCATTTGCATTGTCCTTTATTTTGATGATTATCTATTATTAAAAAGGTCATTGTCAGGTCAAAATAGGCCTGGATTTGTTTTTTAATGCAACAGAATTTTATATTACATAAATATCTCTCTTCAGAACCCAATTTGAGGCCCAGACTTTTAGAGCTATGTAAGAATTGAGGATCTAAAATTGAAGATTTTCAAATTAATTACATGCCTCTCTCATTTACAACAACATCTCCGACAACCTGTGCTACATTCAGTGGGGTGTTTCTCAGACTCAATAAGGTATTTCAATGGGGAGTGAGGAACCTAAATGGAAAATACATGTAAGAAAGGGTTTAGGTTCAGTATTTCTAATTTAGAGCCAGTTCCATTTCCATGTGGTGATCTCAAGGCAGGCCATGGTAGTGCAATGCTGCTGTGCCTGCAGCTGAGCTGCTCAGCTGATGTGTTAAGTGGTGGTGATCTGGTTGCTCATCTGACTCTCTAGAGAGTAAGTCCTATTTTGGCTTTCATTGAGATTTAGAGATGTTTTACCTTCCCTTAAGTTAACAGGCATGCTTACCTGATGTAGCTCTCTATCCCAGCTGCCAAAAGTGAGGTGGTACACAGGTTAAAGCCAGCCTAAAAAGCAAGCTATTCCTGGGTAGTTTAGAATGGAAAATGTTATGGCCTACTGTTGAAGGGATTACGAAGCCTTGGTCCCGTATTGACGTTATCTTAGTGCACACAGGACACCCTCAAGCTACTCAAGCTGGGATAGCAGATAAGCAGCCAGACCTGAACTGGGACATTGAAGGGTTCAGAGGACCTGAAAGCAAGAATAGCAATGACTCCCTAAATTTTCCCATGTAAATGTGAATACCATGGCATTCACTGCTTCTCTCTAAAGTCCTGTTCAAGTCCATGGTAAGTACATGAGAGAAATTTCCTTATCTTGAATTTGTGAGAGCTGGCATTGGTGATAAGAGCAGGGATAGTATAATAAAGTGTGCTAATCTCATCACAGCAATCCTGCTGTGCATACTGCTCACAGCCAGCTCTAGGTATAGGCAAAATAGGCAGTTGCCTATGGCAACAGACTGCTGGTGAAACCAGAGTGAGTTCAGGCTCCTGCAGTGCCTTTGTCAGTGGAGAGCCAGCCTGGTGGCTGTTGCTGGAAGAATCGGGACATGTGGGGCCGTGGCTTTTAACAGCAGTAGTAAAGATCTGAGGTTTTCCCTGCAATTGTTGTCATCCACTCTTTGCTCCCCTGAAACCCCTGGCACAGCAGAGTGGAAAGAGTGACTCTCCAGGACCCTTCTGTGACTCTACTGATGCTCTTTTGCAACAAAATTCAGTCTTACCAGCACTGCTGAGATGTCTGGAGCTGCCCTGGCTCTGGCTGGGATAAAGTTAATTTTCTTCCTAGTAGCTGGTACATTGCTGGGGTTTGGATTTAGTGGGAGAATCATGTTGATAACCCAGTGATGTTTTTGCTCAGTACTTCTTACCCTAGAAAAAGGTCTACTCAGGTTCCCATGCTCTGACATCAAACAGGTGCACAAGAAGCTGGGAGGGAGCATGGCCGGGAGAGCTGACCCAAACTGGCAAAGGGATATTCTATAAAATGGAATACCATGTCCAATACATAAACCGGAGAAAGTTGGCTGGGTTCTACTGATCGCTGCTCAGGGATGGGATGGACATCTGTCAGTGTGTGATGAGCAGCTGAATTGTGCATCACTTGGTTTTCTTAGGGTTTATACCTCTATTTTTATTATCTTGCATTTCATTTATTATTATTACTCATTATTAACAATTATTATTATTATTTCAATTATGAAACTTCTCTATCTCAACCCATGGGTTTTACCCCTTTCTTTTTTTCATACTCTCCTCTCCTTCCCGTCAGAGGTTTGGGGAATGAGTGAGAGATTGTGTGGTCCTTGGCTGTTGGCTGTAGTTAAACCATGCCAGGAGCTGACTTGTATCATAGGAGTTCTGCAGGCTTAGAATTCCCTGGGGCAGCTTGAGGTCATCCAGACTTACGTCTCTGTGGGCTTCCCAGAGCAATGGCAACACCAGCACAGGTAGAAGTCAGGAAAGCATCATGCAGCAGCAGGAGAAACAAGTCAGACCTTGCAGAAATGTGCAGGTGAAGATTCAACAATTTTTCATGAAATCATGGCAGAGAACTAGGGATGTTTCTGTGCCAGAATAATGCAAACATGCTAAATGAAGAAGAATTGTTGCTGGGTCATTCAGGGAGCTGAGTCAAAGCCAAAACACACCATTTTCACATTTCTAGCCCATTTAGCAGCATTTTTGACCCAAGCAGAGCCTGAACATGATTTGTGCTGTAAAGTCAAAACTATACTTTCCAGTGTTTTGCATTATAAAACAATATCTTAAAAGTAATGATTTCTTACTCCATCACTGGGAAGCATAGGAAGAAGTGCTTTTTTGAAGAATTTTATTCCAAGTCTCATGTGCATGTATGTCTGTATGCATTCCTGTTTACAGAGCACTGAACTCTGTTTGCTTTGTTGCTTCATTACCAGAAATATTATCTTCTTGCAAAACAATACATGTTTAGGAAGGGATTTGGTAATGGGGTGAGGTTGCTCAAAGTTTATTTTTTGCTCTTGTTGCCAATTGCTGCTGATGCCTGCTGCTTAAGCAAGAAGGGTGATTGAAAAAGGCAGCTCCTCTTTTCCATGTCCATAAGTAATTCACTGCTTTTGGCAGTGGACTGCAAAGATACAGCAAGGGCATAAAGTTAACAGCCAGACACATACTGACTCACACATCTCCACAGAGAATCTCATCCTGGGCTCAAACAAGGTGAGGTTCAGCTCTGCCTCAAAGACCTACTGGTGGATGTCTGGGGATATTGCATATTCCCTGCCTTACTTAACATGCTTTCCATAGTCTAGGATTCCTACTCCTTTTCTTGCCTGAACCACACCTGCACACAATGTCCT
The DNA here is from genome assembly GCA_013400435.1 of Pycnonotus jocosus. Classification (NCBI taxonomy): domain Eukaryota; kingdom Metazoa; phylum Chordata; class Aves; order Passeriformes; family Pycnonotidae; genus Pycnonotus; species Pycnonotus jocosus. Next base: position 263,771 of record VWYP01029193.1, on the reverse strand, counting down.
GATGGCATGTTGGGGGGCTTTTAGCTGCAGATTATTTTGAGTTACAATGTTAACCCAGAGCCAGCAGAAATGAGCAGCTCCAAAACTGGTTGGAATTGAAAGGAGGATCAACAGCTAGTCAGTCAATAATTTAAAATTCATCCATACTGTTCAGTATTCCTGGTTGTTTGCTCCTAAAAACTGTGCGTGGGGAATTTGATTCATTTATTTGTGTCATCACTTTAGAATCAGTAATAGAGTTGTCATACCTCCAGCTTAGTTAAGGTGATATTTTTCTAGAGACATCTTTTTCCACTGTCCCAGGTAGATGTATTCTCCCCGAGGTTGTGCCTGTTCACTGAAAGCAGAGTTATGCCAAGCCTCAGTCCCAATGAAGTTTTCCAGCAAAACTCCCACAGCATTCCTGAAGCAGTGGCTGTGGAGACCTTTTCACAGAGCTGCTTTTAAATTTGCTCTCATCAGTATTCATGGACTGATGGATCGAAGGCTGGGAGGAACCACTGGATCATCTCTTTTGACCTCCTTAAGCCCTTAAATGTCATTACTTACCCCTGCATTGAACTCATGTTCAGCTGTAGAATGTATTTCAGCAGGAAAGGAAAGTTTCCAAGGGACAAAGAATCCAGCACTTATTGTGGTGATCTCCCCTTTGGCTGTTAGGAGTATACCCTGCACTGTGGCAGTGCCTTGGGGATCTGTCTCGAGGCCTGAGGCCCAATTACACTGGCCCCACGATGCATGATTTCAAAAGACAGCTGTTGCCCCAGGGAATTTGGAGACTGTAAAGTATATGTGAGGCTTAATATCAAATAGAATAGTATGCAGTTGGTTTCAGGATGCTTGGCCAAGTGAGTAAAAAATTAAACGATACTTCAGTGGCCTGAAGTAGTTTAGAACCAAGAGCTGAAATGCATCAGGCAGACATGAGGTTTGCACAAATGTCACAGGCACAAGAGGAATGATTCAGAAATGACAGTTGCCCTTAGCATGGTGGTATCATTTATAAATCTAAATAAATAAATAGAATATGAAGAAGAAATATAAAATAATAATAAACAGGGAAAAATTCAGTCAGGTCCCTGAGGATTAAGAAGAAAAAGTAATCTTGCGCAGAGCTGGACTCTGATCTTTTTCTGAGCTCCACGTGCCTGCATTCTCTTTGCAAAATGATGAATAATTGAAATAAACAGCAGACTTAAGGATTTTCAAAAATGCTGAATAAAATAATCTCCTACATACAGAAAATATTAGCATAAAAATATAAATATTTCCTTGTATATATATTTATAAATCCAAATAGAAAGAAATAGAAGGAATTCTCTTTTCTTATTTTAAATTCTCTTTTCTACAAGCAAGAAAGATAGAGAGAGAGAGCAAGAAAGAAAAAATGGACTGAGCAAAATAACATAAACCTGTCCTTGAATACCTGCTTGAAGGTAACTATGGGGTTTATATCATCTCAGTTTTCTGAGCAATATTTTTTCCCTCTGCATTACTAGTTGGAATGTTTGCACTTTTTTCTCTTTCCTCTAGCATATCTATTGGATTTTCAAGCTGTCGTTTTCCTTCAAACTAGGAGAAAAATGAAAACCCTAAAATTGTACGGGTCTCATACTTCATTGTTATTTGCACCTCTTAGGTGAAACAAGTTTGGTGGACTGCCTTCTTCATGATTCTAGTCTGAGATGAGAATGAGGCCTCTTATTTTCCTGGCTAGCTCATCCGTACAAGCTGATAATTGCTGGCTCTTGGGAAGAGCCACATGTTATTGCTTGGGGTGAGAAGCGTTCAGCCTCTTGTGTTTTCCCCTTGAAGTAGCACATTTTGCTGAATTTTAACTTGGTGTTGGCCTAGCTAATAGCTACTGCAGTAAAGCTTCAGCCACTTAAAATACTCTCAGATCTTCCCAGGGACTGGGTTGGTCCTGGTAAAGACAGTACTGATTGGTGCTGGTAAAGACATTATCTACCCCGACCACTTGTACCCTTCATCACTACAAGTCACAACACAAAGATCCAAACTAGGGAAATTATGAATTAGCTCCCTAAAAGCTAGGTAGAAAACTAAATTTGGTGAAAGGATTGTCAAATTATTTCACATGTTGTTAACATGGGCATATACAAAGGATTTCAGATTCTTGAGCTGTTTCTGCTTGGATTCAGCCTTCAAGCCTGAGATGTGCACTTCTTGGTACATCTCTGCTCATTCAAATTGCTTCCTCTAAATTCCTCATGCTTGGCAAAGGGTCTATGTGGCCCTGTAGCAGCCTCAGTCAGGCAGATATACACCCTTACTGCCTCTGAGGCAGGCAAAAGCAGTGCTGTTGAGGAAGGGCAGGTAAATGCAGGTAAGTGGGAATATCAATGCTAATCGTAGTGTATGCTAAAGCAGGAGCTTCAGTAGAAAATCTGTGGCCAGTTGCTATGCAGGAGGACAAGCTGTTCTGTAATATTTCTTGCTCAGATGTGATAGATGTTCAAATGCTTTTACAAATCTCTGAAGTCAGAAACAATATTTAGGATAATCTATAAACTGGCAGACACAAAAGGCTCCGGGAACAATCGAAGGAAGCAACTGATAGATCTGCATTATCCAGCACAGCACAGTTCAGGAGTCCCATTAGTGTGGAGGGCCTACAGGAATGGTGTCTCTGATTAAATGCCACCAGCTGTCGGTTAACCTAAGATGAAGATTAGCAGGCAGGCAGAGACATCCCAGACAGGTCTGGAAGGAATCCATCTGGGCCTGTCAGTCCAGGCACAGCTCTGCCCAGCCCTGTGCACCCTCCCTGGCCATATGCAACGTACCCAGCCCTTTGCAACCTTTCCAAGGCTGTCAGTGTGGCAGAGCGTGATAGACTGGCTTTGTAGAAAAGCAGCTTGGCTCTGGCAGTACATAGCTGTTTGCAGTCATGGTCTCTTCAATTCTTCATGCTTCTTCTTAGCATGCCACCTGCTCATTGCCACGTGCAGCTGATGGGGGAGAGGTCTGTGCTGAGACGCCCTTTCCTGGGCTTGGGACAGGGGAGCTGGAACAAGGACTGAGGAACAGGAATGTGGTCTCTGGAGGGGTCTCTGACAGACTTCCTGTGCATGCCAAGGAGCGCCAGGGAGAATTCAGCCAACAGGAAATCGATTTCCTCCCTGTGCTTGCTACTGCATGAGAAGACGAGAGAATGCTTAGGAGGCAAGGCCAGGACCATTCTGGCTGCATTACATGGCATACAAGAGACCTGAACAACACACTCAGAGCCCCTCTTCTCCTCCCAGATGCCTTTACACCAGTGTAACTCTAAAGAACTTGGTGGAGCTACATCTTTAACAGCCAGAACAGACAGTCTGGACCCCTTGAGCAACATAGTGGGGGAGCAATAAAGAGGCAGAATTACCTGTGTCAGAGGAGTAGACAGGTTAGTGGTCACCTCTGACAGTAATAAGAGAGTAAGAGGCTTCTGCTGAGACTTCCTCCCAGGCTTTCCTCATCAGAAGGGCAAGGCCTGTATTACATAACCTTTGAATATAGAGAGGAATTAGAGTGAAATTACAGGCTCTCAGTGACCTGCCAGATTTTAAGTGTAACGCTTGGGGAGGAAAAAAAAAAAAAAAAAAAAGTAGGGAAATACTCCTTTTCCCTATAAAATTGAAATATAGTAAGTAATGGTATATGTCAGTCCCACCAGAACTCTTCACATTTCCCTTCACTCTCAGACTTCTGCTTAATAGGCTCCAAACATAGACTGCTTTAACAGCCAGTATTCCGACATCTCTTGGTGTTATCTAGAAAATGTCAGCAGCTCAAATGCAGAATAAAAATGTGGCTTTAGTTTTTCTTTCAAGCATTTTTTTTGTCCAGTAGCTGCAGGGATGATGCCTCAAATTGAGAAGTAGCTACATTAAATGAAATGTGATAAAAAGAGACATCCAAATTCCAAACAGGTTTCAGATTAAGTTGTTGAATATGTAAATTTAGAAACATAAATTTAAATTCAAACCACAGGGTGAAAAAAAAAAAAGAGCAGCAGAATTTTGGCTGCTTGGAAAATTTAATACAAGATGTTTTCTTCTTTTTAAGGGCTTGAAGGTTCCAGGAAGATGAAAACATCCTGATTGTTATATAGATACATCTTAGTAAAATTTAATTTAAAATAAAGTAAAATAAAATCCAGTGAGGTACAGACTTTCTGTACATACAATGCATGAACAAGCTTTGTGACTTGCTAGAGGCAGACTAATACAACACTTTAGCATATTACTACATTTTCTTCACCTTTACTTTTCGAACTTCTCTGCCCTGTGTTCTTAAAGTCCTGTTCACTTTGAGGGTTTTGCAGCACAGTTTTTTACCAATTTTCAGCCTTCCTTCATTTTGTTGTGGTCCCCTCATACTGCATGGTTTGCATGGGTTCAACAAGGACCTGAGTTTCTGGCCCATCTCCTGCTGTCTCAAGCCTTGCACACCTTTGGCAACTTTGAGATGAGAAATTTCAGGAGTGCTTTGCAAATCTGATGAAAACCACTACCTTTCTGACTTACTTATTTCATAGCTATAATCTTAAAATCAGGATTGCTAAACTGATGCTTGTTTTTCCTCTACATGAGTTTCTACCTTCTTCCCCAATTTTTCCAGTATCACAAATCATAGAATCATATAGGTTGGAAAAGACCTTTTAGATCATTTAATCCAACCATTAGCCCAGCACTGCCAAGTCCATCAGTCAACTGTGTCCCTAAAATGTCTATGTGTCTTTTAAATACCTCCAGGGACAGTGACTCAGCCACCTCACTGGGCAGCCTGCTCCAGTGCTTGACAACCCTTTCTGTGAAGTATATTTTCTTAATATCCAGTCTAAAACTCCCCTGGGAAACATGAAGCCATTGCCTTTTGTTCTATGTTATTAATGTATTATGTTGTCTTCAGTGCAGTCTTCCCACATCACCTCTACATTTTGGCCTTTTCATCATTATAATACTTTTCCAGAAGCTCAATTTCTTTTGCCATCAACACTTACTTTCTCATTGCCTTTAATTTTGGCAGTTCTAACTCCCTGAAAGTAATTTAAAACATTTCAGGTCATCTTTCAGACTTATCTCTGACCACAACCCACTGCTCTTCATGATTTGGTCAAAATTTCTCACTTCTGTGTTTAGGGCTTTTCATATCTTAACTTCACCATTTCTATTTCTATGAATAAATTATGACACTGACCATGCCACATCTTGCAGAATGGTTCCAGCCTATTCTGCCCATCAGTCCACTGTTCTACCTAAAAGCCATCTTTTTCCCACGTTGCATTTTGGATTTTGGGAAAAGCTCCATACGTTCAGAGGTACTAATACTCACCTCTGCATAATATTTTTTGAAAAAATCAAAACACTGCTGTTGTTAGTTGGCTCATGGATAGCTTCTTTTCCTATGTTTTGCATTCCAGCTTATTTTCACATTCATGCCATTTCTCTTCATTACCTCTTTGCCACAAGTCCTTAACAGTGAGATCAGCAACAAAATCTGCCACCAAAGAAACCTCCAAATTCTGCACCAGCTACAGCATCATCAACAGGAGGTTATCCTTCAAATCATATCACAGATGCTTCTGCATCTGTGTTTCTACCATAGAGCCTCAAATCTGAAAGAAACTGCCATCACAGAGTGGTATCACTGGCTGCTACCAAAATATAGATTCATTGGTGACAAATACCAGTATTCTGTTGAAATCTGAATTTTAAGAAAGAGGAATATGTTTGATTTTTTTTCTTTCATTTAGGCCCATTAGAAAAAAAAATAGTTCTGGTTTTGTACATCCACACAACCTGAGGGTTAGTCATAATGTTAAAAAGCCTCCCTACCAAAAGATATGCAAGACTTCCCTAAAAATCCATCCAATGAATACTTAAGTCTGTTTTTCTTTCTTATTCTAACAAGGTTTAAGGTCATTCAGTCTTCCTGTCCCCATTAAAATATTGTGCATATTACCAAAATATAACTGGCACTTAAATACTATGCTGCTATTGCCTGGAGTCAAACAGATATGCAAAAGGGGCGGCAGGAATATGTGATAAAGCTCATTTTGGAATGGAAACTAATGCTTCCTTTAGCACTGGTCTAACTCAGAGGGCATTTTGGATTCAAATTAAGGGGCTGTCAGCAGCTGCTTATAAAATTAGATTCCAAAAGTATAGTGCAAATCTAAAACTTTAATTTCTTGCAAGCAGCTGCAAGGAATCTCTTACAACTCCAGTGCTGCATGGAAGTGGAAGAAGGCCTGACTTTTGTTCTGTAAATATTTACCTTTTTTACCACTTTCATCAGTATACTGTTTTTTGGATTAAAAGATTTTGAAAGCAGAAAGTAATTGCTGAAGAATAATAGCTTGGCATTCTTACATACCTATCAGAAACATAAATTGGCTCAGTAATACAGAAAATTGGCCAGAGGGCAGAGACTTAGATACCAGCACCCTTATTGGATAAATCCAGAACAGGTTTTATTATTTATGATTGTCTTTGTGCGTGTGCATGGGAGACTTGGCAATGACATAATCTTGGAAGGCTTTTTAATCAGCTCAAGGAGCTTAATTTAATACCAAAAAATGTATCAAGGACAAATGTTAAAGGAGCTGGCCTGTCAGTCAGCAAGCAGCTGAGGAGCTGAAGGACAGCATGCAACATCATTAGGCAGTGAGTGCCAGGACTAACAAATGCCAAGGTGAGGGCTGCAAAAAGCCCACAGGCTAATAACTCCCTGAAGGTAATGAGCAGCTGAGGATCCCTCTGCATTCTGTGTCCTGCCCACCACTGTTACTGTGCTCAGAGACTAAGTTAGCTCACAAGCCAGGATCCAACAGCTAAGCTGCATTCACACATGACTAAAGGGAACCTTAGTGGTAAGGATGTGACATGTGTAGCTTAAATTTATGGTTCATCTGCTATGTGAGTGGTATCTTGAATGGAGTCCAACAACTCTTCCATCAGCTGCATCCATATGCTATGCATGTGTTCCCTGCTAAGCACATCTTTTAAATTTAGTCCTTGTGGGTGCATGTTCTACACTTTCTCCATGTTTGTAGCTTTGGTGTGCATTCTTTAGAAAAATACTCCTGTTCATTCAAAGGCCGTCCTGAGCTCTTCAGTTGCTCTCCAGCCATTCAGCTGTGACCTCAGCAAGACACCTCAGTGCATTCCCTTCACGTTCCTTCCCAGCTGTGTGACAGCCACCACTGCTCCTTGGGCTGCACTGAGTTCTGAGCTCCCTGGGGAACTGCTGGTTCTTCCCCGCTCCTTTGTTCAGAGGTTGTGAACACCCTGTTGCTGCTTGCAATGATGTTTGCCCCATTTGAAATTTATAGACTCTTAGACAGAATGATCTGAATATTGCAACAAGTGGGGTTTTTTTTCTGGTGGATTTTAAGCCTCATTCATCAATTTTTTAATAAGTGTTTAACATCAACAATTTTTGTCACTTTTTTGCCATTCAGGGTAAGGAGAGAGTGTTTGTATCTACAGAAGAAATTGTTGCCATCCGTGGTTCTCTCCCAAAGCAAAAGGACCTTTCCTAGATGAAACTGTGAGCCAAGCAGAAATAGGTGTCAAACTAGCACAATGGCCCCCACACAATAGATTATAAAAGCCTTTTCTCTGGCAGGCATTTGTTCCCAAGTCTTCTTCTGGAACAGAACATACTGCCCTACACATCATCGAAGAACTTAAGACTCAAAAAAAAAGTAAGAAAATTTGAAGGGAGACAAAATATGAAATACTCCTCTCAGAGCCAGCAAATGTGGAGGAGTGATGCTCTGATATTAAATCCTAGTGCCATTTTCAGGCTTGAGAGTTCAGATTTATGAAAGAAATGCATAGCACTTCCCAGAGGAGGGTGGAAAAGGCAAAACACTGAAAATGTAATGAATCTGGACACAAAATTATATTTCACATAAAAATGTTATGAGGAAAAACATGAACAGTGAAGTGCTAAAAGGTATTGTCTGTACATTCAGGAATTGAATTGTAAACTAACATTTGAAAATTGAATAGTTGTAAAGCTTAAAAAGCAGAGGGATTAAGAAATCTGCTGCAGCTCACATGGTAATCTGTGCCAGAAAAAAAAGTGCAGAATTTGGATGTCTTCTGGTTTTAATGACACACACCGTTTCCTCTTCCCACAGATAACCCTACTGATGTTGTCGTCTTGCAAGGAGAGGGTGAATTAAAAAATAGCATCTATTCAAATATTTAGCACTTGCCCACAGTAGAATTCATGTTACCTAACTTCAGCAGACTGAAATTTGGAAATGGTATTCATCTGCCCAAATTTAGATTCCTACAGTGCAAACGTCAACAGCTGAGCGAGTCACACTGACTCCTTTATAGGCAATGGAGAGAAGCAGGCACTTCTGATGCGTAAGCACATCTCATCCTTAAAAATATGTCTAAAACAGATCCAGAGAATCACATGTAGAAATGGCTTTTTCTCCATCAACTATAAAGAGAATCCAGACTGTTATGATTATGATACAGGCTTTCAAAGTTTAGCAAGATCGATCTCTCTCTTGATGTCTCATCTAAACTGGTCATTCTTGTTCCCTCATCATGCTGGCAGAGAGAAGCTGTCACTTCCAGAGGTCTTGGTCATCTTGGCCATCTCCCTGAGCTACAAACACCTAAGAGAAGTGGTATGAGTTGCCTTCCAGAGGTATTTGCTGCTGAAGGGTGGAAGCCTCTGAGATTGCTGCAGAGTGTGAGCTGTGAGAGGACTCACATTATTTCAGCTATTCTTCATTCCCATGTCTATTTTTGTGGGTTTAAAATGTTGTCTCCAGAGATATGGAAGGCTTAGAAGGACACAATCAGAGAGGACAAGGGGGCTTCAAAGACAAATATACTGTAAATCTGAATTATTTTGTATGTATCATTTAAGCCACTCCCTTCCCTGAGGTTTTCCCCTTCCTCTGTCAGTAGCTACCACTGCTGATGCTGGTGAGAAAGAGCATTTATTCCAATTTTTTCTTCAGAGGTGCTGTGTTGTGCACAAAAGGATTGGAGACCTGTGCCAAAGCCAGTTTGCCTGTCAGAACATTGCTTGACCAAACATGCACTCTACACTCGGGAGAAAGTGCAAAAAAATCACCAAAAAACCAAACAACTAAGGAGGCACAGGAAGGCACAGAGATGAAAAGGATATTAAGGATAGTAAAACTGGAAATGGCTTCTTTTTTTCCCTCCATTTTGTCCTGTATGCGAAATAATCCCTCAATTCACAGTTGTTTCATCCCTCTCAGATTCATGCAGGGATCCTTGGATTGTGTAAATGGTGGGCTGCACGTTTTTCTGGTCATTGCACTGCCTTTTGCTGCTGTGTGTCAAGTGAGCCATGAGGTCTCCCGCTGATCTTTGGTGCAGCTCTCTGGTGTGGCTGCACACACACACGTGAGCACTCTCACACAGAGATCACCATCTCAGGAAGGTGCAGTGGCATGAGGTGTGAAGGGGCTCATTTTTCCTCCTTACAGGTTCTGGTGGAAACAACTGGCACAATATACACCTTTGCCTTTGTTTTGCACTGTCTCTCCAGAAAGCCATGTTCAGAGACTCATGTCTCTTTTTTCTGTTCAAGCATATTTTAATTACCTACTACATGTAAAATGGATTCTCATTAGACAGATTTTTTCCTAAAACCATCCTGATTAAGCAGTAGCAATTATTGCTCATGCCATTAGGCTTAGTCAGTCACCAGGGAAGCTTTGTGAGAGCAGGAAGAACATGGGAATCTCTGCTTTCCGGTGCAGGGACTCTGCTTTTGGTCTGTGTGTGCACAGCCCTCAGCGTGGGGGCCAGGAAGTATTACACTTTGAGGTTATAGATGGGAAGGAGCTATTTTTACTTTGCTCAGTGTTCCTACAGCAGTTCTTTGGGGTACTCCCTGACCCCAGCACAGGGAGGTGGCAAGGCCAGCAGGCTCCCTGAGGTCAGCACCAGCCAGGCAGTCAGCAGCACTGTCAGGCCAGTAGGTGAGCTTGTAAGTCACACAGCAGCCTCAAACCCCTGGTCCTCCAGTCCTGCTTTCACATGCAAGCCATAGCAGCCCTGCATGCTGGACTCCCTGCTCCTGAGCCATGTGAACCATCCCCAGAGCCTCCATTCCCTATTCCCAGCTCCTTCAGGCTTACTGCCTGCTGCCTGGACAGCAGCTGAGCAGCCAGCAGCTGCTCTAAGGCTTGCTGGGGGAAGGGATCCTTTCTCTAATTTTTCCAGGTCCTTTTGTGCAATCCCTGTTGGCAGCACACCTGCCAGGCTGTCTGCCTCCAGGGCCAAATTGTACTTCTTGATTAGCCCGCAGCTTATGCAGGAGCTGAGTTCTCTGTCAGTCAGCTCAGGGTCTGAAGGATATCTAGGGACCACTCAGGACCAAACTTAGAACTGAACTTTCTACTGCATGAGTGGGAGACATTAGGAAGAGGATTTCTAGAACCTTAACTTGGTCTGATTTTTCCCAAGCAACTTTACTTAGTCTGACCCCAAACTCAGCCAGAGTTTTTCAGCAGTGACTCGAGCAGGCTGAGGATGGATGGGCAGCATGGGAGGAGCTGGCTCTGGGTTACTTTCAGCTCTGCCAGCCTCTGAAATGAGTACAGGACATCAGAGGAACCGCTCCAAAGCACGGCATGACCGCCAGACCCAAAGGCTCAGCAGAACTGCTTACTCTGCCTCGCCATCCTCATCTGTTCTCATGCTGACACGCTTGGGATGAACACAAATACAAAACAGAACAAACTCAGAGAGAACAAAGGCTGGGAACAGGCTCCAAGAAACAGCCTCATCTGCTTCCATGGCAGTTTACACCTGGATCATCACATATTAAATATGATGGCCATTAAAGTCTGTTCAAGGCATTGGTGATGTACTGGATGAAAAAAACCACACATACACAGTGAGAATTAAATCACTGACTGCTTGTTTCAGGGGAAACACCAGCCCTGTGTTACAAGAAACAGCAAAGAAATATTCTCTGTTTACTGCTGCCTGTGCATCTTTTCGGCTTTCCAAGGTGTGACTCTCTCTCCAAGTGGAAAAGGCACAGCTCTATGGCATCCCAAGACATTTCTCTTTCTGCGGTGCTGCTCTCTGCAGATTCACAAGTCAGATCTCTTAAGTTGAAGCTCAATCCTTGCTGCTAGCCTGTGTCTCTGCCAACTTTATATGCTTGTCTTTGTCAGGGCAGCTTCTGCATTTGCAGAAAGAGCATTGCCTTTTCCAAGTCTCTTTCATTTCTGTCCTTCTCGACTTTTTAAATTCATATCTGTAGATTACAAAGCTGGCTGCTTGCTTGTTCTGCTCCTCTGCTAGCAGGACACCTAATAATAGCACTTACCTGGAACATTCAGTTCTCCAGGAACAGCACAAACCCTGATCACCACACTGGGTTTGTGAAGGAGTTGGATATTTGGTGCTGATTTATCAGAAGGACTGGGAAGGATGACAGCTCCCCCTTCTGCTCTGCCTCCCAGTCCCTGTCTTACACTCCCACATGGACATTTTCACCTGTCCCCAGTTCCTTCACACCTTGCTCTTGGGACAGTTGGTGTTACCCAGGAGCAGGGACTTTTCTGTCTGACAGTCCTATGTCCATGGCACATCCAGGAGATTTTTATGCCATATGATTCTAGCATATATTCCCAATATTACTGAGCTTAGCCCCAGAGCACAGCTATGATACTCAGAATGATGTAAGAGTAATTTTATGGAAAAGTAGAGGAAAAACTAGTGACTACTAAATATGTAATGGCCATGGAGGGACCAGGGCAGAGGTAGAGCTATCCTCAGGACATTCAGAGGATTTCCAAATGATGCATATCCTTCTAGAACATGATGCAGATACATCAAATGAAGCAACAGGGGCTAGTCCCACCTGGGATGAGGACTCCCAGTGAGGCATATCTTACACAGAATATCTGTGCACACATTCCTCCCCTTCACTCCCTAGATCATCCTGCCTATCATCTCAGCCTTAGCAAGTGAGATTCATGAAATCTGGAAACAGGCTGAGTAGTGAAAAATAAATAAAATTGTACTGTGTGTCAGCAATGTTCCCTGTTATTCCCGGAAGGCAGGTAACAGGTACTACATAATCCTGCTGACATTAATAATTCTCGCATTCTCCTCCATTCCATCAGTGCCATGAAACTCGCTAAGTCTAACATGAAAAAATCTGAATGTGATGGACTATGCTGAGATTGTGCAGAATTCTCAGTATTCAGCTGAAAATAAACTAGAGCTCTGATGCCAAATCTTCAGTGCTGATGACTTTTCTTCCATCTCAAGCAGAAAAAAGACAGATTTCTCTTTGCCTGCTGAAAGTTAGTCATATAATCCTCTAATCAGTAGAGTGTTGGTCTATCATTTGCAAATCAGAATAGATGTCAAGAGAGAAAATATAAAAACTGAACATTCATTGCTCATCCACCATAGTCACTGTGAATATATCATTATATCTGAGAAAAGAAGTGCCAGGTTAGTTTTATTTGCAGGTCACTTCACGTCATTTATTTTAAACCTGGCTAATGTCTCCCAGCCATTTCATCTGCTGTCATATTGGTAGCCTCTGGGTAGATCTGACTCTTCTGTCTCCCATCATACATCCAACACATTTATTTTTCTGCAATTGGACATATTTTGAATCTTCATGCCCAAAGTCAGCTGAGAGACACCTCCAGCCACTTCTGGGTTGAGAGCATCACAGAGTAGCCATCCCAGGCTCCACACCACTGCTCTTTTATTTTTCAGCCTCTCTGACATATAACCTGCTATCCAAAATCTTTCTGAACAAAATGCATTTCCTAGACTGTCATCTTCCCTAATGTTCTGTTTAAAAGTCTTTCTGCCACTGTCCAACCACAAAATCTCTCCAAACATAAGAGTAATCATATCCCTTTTCCCAACTTTCCTCCAATTCCTACAGATTGCTCAAAGTGCTTCTTGCCCCTTTCATTTCCTTTCCTTGTACCTCTCTTGGGGCAGCATGTGCTGCAGGGAAGGGTTTACACACATGCTTCAACTCCCACCAGTGAGATCTTCCCCCTGATTTCACCTCCTTCCTTACTACTTGCCACATGTAAAAGATGAGCAAATGAAAGAAATGACAATGTAAACCCCTTCTCTGGGTTCCCCTGTTTGCTCTATCTTTAACTCTCCCAAGAGTACCTAAATGGGACCCTGACTGCCTCCAGATTTTAGTCTGCACCCAGCATATTTGTTCTGAGCAACAGAGAATGGGGAGGAACTTAAATCTGAGCCACCAGGCACACTTTCAGATCATCTTTGGAACTCTGTCTGCATGTTATTCTGTAAATATTATTCTTTGTCCTAACCTTGTAGGTGCAACCATGTCCTGCCGGTGTCAGAGAAATGGGAAGCAGGAACAAGCAGAGTAACAGGGCTCCCATATAGTGATTTTTTCTGTTAGCCCTAGGTCCTCTCCAGATATAACCACACAGGAGGTCCCCACCACATAGAAAGCCCCAACAAAGGAGGTGGCAATGTGCTTCAGACACCTACCCCAATCTCCTTCTTCCCTTTGCCATCTCTTCCCTCCATGGACTCCCTCTCTGTCACAGGACTCTGGCTCCTCTTCAGCTCACACCCCTCCTGATAATGTGAAACTATAATAGTGGCAGGCTCAGGGTTATCACTGAGCATTCCTGATAGTGCTGCTGGTGCCTTGACAAGGGCAGTGGATTTTGTACAAGTCCAAGCCATTGTTTCAGGCTGCCAGGAGTGGCAGGAAGCCTGCACAGCATCAGTTACACTCTGCTCACATTTGGGGGTTAATTTGTAATCAAAAAGGCTGTAAATTCTGTTTCCTTTTTCTTTCTTTTTTTTTTTTTTTTTTTTTTTTTTTTTTTTTTTTTTTTTTTTTCTTTTAATGACTGTTCAGATTCTGCAGAAGCAGAGGGTTTCACAGAATATTGAGATTTTCAAGAGAAAGAAAGATATGCCATTTTCTTGCACCAGCCATGATGTCTAGTGCTGCTGAGGGCATCATCCAAGTGAAAATAAGACAATCCAAGTGATGATAAGACAATCCTTCACACCTCCCTACATCTCAAAATTAACAGAATGGGGAAGGAGAAAATTATACCTTGCTCTAGTGGTTGGTTTTAATCCTACAAACTATCTTGATAACCTCATTCACAGCAGATATATATCAGGAGTACAGTGTTTTCCCTTTATGAAGGTGAATTTATAAAGGTAGATAAACCAAATTATATAGTGAGTTGACAGGGCAGGTGTTTGCCACCTCTGTACCAAAGAGGTGGAGATTGTGAGGAACAAGCCTCTCTCAGCTTTGCTTTCTCAGGGGCCCCTTGGCTGTCCCACCTCCTGGCACACTGGACAGAGTTTCTCAGAAGTCCTACCTAGGGGCCTGAAACAGCTGCTCAACTTCCTCTGGTCCCACAGCCAAATCAAAAGTGGGCCCAGGAAGAAACAAGATATATCTGTCCCATGTAGAAAAGGCAGTTTTCTACAGGGAGAGACACAGGAATCTGGTTGCATGAGCAGCCTTACCAAGCCTATGGGAGTAGAATATGGATGAAGATTGGCTTTGGTTTAAGACACTAGGAGCAAAAGACAATGCCAGTCAGAGAGGCCCTGCTGGATCCCTCTGCTGTGGGGCAGCCATGGCTCCTTCCAGGGCAGCTGGATGTTCCTGTGCCTCCAACATTGCAGTCATTGGCACTGGACAGCAAAAACTGAGACCAGCGAATGATATCCAATTCCACGCCAGAGATCCAAAATGGATTTGGAAATAAGCTTTGCCTAAGGGTGAAGAAAGAAGCAAGATGACATTTTTTGTTTGGGAATTAGCTCATCCTTGCAAGACTAAATCTCGGACAAACAGCTTCCGGAAGGTCCTAAGCAGGGACTGGCATGGAAAGTGTCTGGACACATGGCATGGGCTGATCTCTGTCAAACTGGACTTAATGGTAATTGTAGCCACCTACTTTGTGAAAAAACAAACAGCCAAAGTAATTCAGGCACCAGATAATTCACAGAAGAGAAAGACCCACACTGGTGTAGAAGGCAGACCTCAATCCATCCATGCCAGCCTGGTACCCCACATCCACAAAAGACAAAATCAATTGAAACAGACACAGGAACATGCTACAGGAAACAGGCAGCCTCACTTAGAAGGAGGAGGAGGATCTTGCCTTGTTAAATCTGACAAAACAAAGGATCTGATTGCTGCCTATAAACATATTGGGGGTAGACAGCAGGGAAAGAAAACAGCTGTTATGCTGAAGGACAGCACTTGCACAAGAACAAAAGGGTATGAACAGGTCATGAATACATTTGTGAATATGATTATGAGACATGGTGCCTATAACACCACAGGATTTGCTCTGGTGACCAGGACACCCCATTGGTTTTAAGTTGTGTAACAAATCCCCTGGCTGTTGGTCCTGATTAATTTTTCTGATATTAGCTTTATGCTTCTTGTCGGCTAGTCATTTTTAACTCCTCAGGGTGTAGCATCCTGGTGTATTTGTCATAGGAAAGACATATTTGGAGCAAGAGTACCTACTCCAACCCCCCTGCTCACACCCAGAGTCATGCGGAAGGCAGCAAAAGCTCTTCCTGATGTTGGTGAGAGAAAGACAGGGAAAGAAAAGAGAAGGGACTGCCTAAATCACACTTCAGAGAAAAGGCTACACAAACATTAAAAACTGGGACAGTTGTTATAACTGTCTTATCTGCAGGGGAATATTTACAGATGAATGAGGCCCATAATAATGAAACTCAGAAATTCTTATATGAGAACACATGTGGAAAGTTTTAGCTCTTGGTATAGATCTGACCAAGATTTTCTGATTTAAATGTTGTCCTAGGCAGGCTGGGGATGGTTTCTGTCCCCACTGGATTAGGAAGCTTCTTCCTGACTTGAGCATCTTGGATGCCAGGGCAGTGGAGACAGAGAGGAGTCTGTTGGCTGCTTCATTGGATATGATCCTGTGATTCCTCCCCTCTCTAATTTTTATGCTCAGGGCTCTGGGGAGGCAATGTGCTGCTTACTGTGGTTTGGACTCATTTTCTGGGCAAAGAATCCTGCATCAGTGACACATCAATTTTAGTTATTTTGAGAGGAAAAGAATGTGCTTTTCAATATGGGTTTCTTTGGGCTGCAGAAACTATAAACGTCTTCATTTTTAAGTGTCAGCCTTGACATGCACAGCTGATTTAGACCTCAGTGATAAATATATCTGCTCTGCTATGTATCATTTTTTTGGGGAGTTATAATTGAATTAAAATTGTATACTCTGTGGGCAGGCTGTGATAGGTAATTAAGTTTATTGATTATGCCATGGCTCAGTTTGTCAGATGTACAGCGCACCCTGCACTCTAATTGCTATTATATATACACTGGACAAAGCTCATCTCAGATGGTATACGCTGGCATAAGGCCGTTTCTTCAGTGACAGCTTTCATGAGTTTGGGACTTTATGTTACTGCTGAAGCTGTGTAAGAGGATCACAGGCAAAACAGATGAACCTCATCTTGTTTGAAAGTGATATAAAATTATACATTTATCTAGATCAGCAGCCTGGTGGATTTAATGGTCCATAAGGTTCCTCTCTAAACCTCAGTTGATTTATAGATTCACATGGAGGCTGTGCTGAATTTTCACTTTCTAATCTGAAGCAAAAATTGCCTTTGAATGAGGACCACACTGAGCACTGAGCCCTAAACTCGGTGCAGAATCATCTGGGTTGAAAATAATGAAGAACTAATTATTTGCAGAATATTTCTTCTCAGGCAGTGCAAAAAGCTGATTTTACCCAACCAGACACAGCTCTTCACAGAGTAATAAAATGCTGTTTGATGGCAGTGCTAAAAAGAAACAGGGAAGACTAGGAATAATGGGAAGGATAGTAGAAAACCTGAAGGAGAGTCAATGGATTTTCTGTAGTGAAGCTTGGGCAAAAGGAGGTGAGAGAGATTGTGAGAAAGGGAAAGGCACTGGTGTGCAAGGTGTTTCAGAGGGACCATTGTAGTGAAGAGGTGCTGAAAGGAATTTGAGGTGCTCAGAGAGCAAAAAAGCACTGCTTTTGCCATCTCCCACAGCTCTGATGAACACCATTTCCTCCTGGGGATTAGTAGGCTGCACCTCTTAGGAGAGGAAGGAGGAAGGGTCAGGATGGGACAGGGCCTGCAGGGAAACCAGTATAGAAGGGCTTCCTGCTCCAAGAGATGTAGGCTGGCAGCGGGTATTGCTGCATGGGTCATTGCCTCCTCCCCTCAACCTGCCCAGCTCTGCCTGTAGCAGAAGCCTGTGGGGCAGGCAGCAAGGCAGGAACTCAGCACAGGGCAACCCCTTCATATATTTCC
Source organism: Pycnonotus jocosus (assembly GCA_013400435.1). NCBI lineage: Eukaryota > Metazoa > Chordata > Aves > Passeriformes > Pycnonotidae > Pycnonotus > Pycnonotus jocosus. Next base: position 246,396 of record VWYP01029193.1, on the reverse strand, counting down.
ATGCAGACAGAGATATGGCAATCTAATGATTGCCATAATTTTCATGCTGTGTTCTCCCTCTAGCACCAAGCCAGCTCTCATCACACCACTCAGGGAACACCAGCAAAGCCACACAGTGTGACCACCACAGTCTGGCACTCCAACAGTCCTGCAGGCTTTGATAAACTTCCAGAAATCCCGAGATTTTGTTTTTTTTTTTTTTTTTTTTTTTTCTTTTTTTTTTTTTTTTTTTTTTTTTTAGACCTAAGAACTAATTCATTGCTGTGCATGTGCAGAACAACCCGCAGCTGGAAAAGTCTGATGAGTCTGTGCAGCCCCACTGACTCTGAGACCATTGTGCTCCTCCATGACAGGTCTGGCCAGGTATTGTTCCTCAGGTCTCTGCTTGAAAACAGTGCAACCCATGACTTTCAGGAGCATGTAGTGGCATTGAAGTATGTAACACAGTAAGCACATGAAGGCCTTAACCCCACAGCTTGTAGGAGTTGCTGCTGAAGCTTGTGGGACCACCCACATTTTTAAAGCTAGACTTTGCTGGAGGAGGTCTTTTGAGCTGAGCTTTTGAGGTACAGACAAGCTTATGAAAATCAGATACTGGGCATCCAGATTTAGTTGAGGATACTGTTTTTCCTCCCTTTTAACAAACCTGAGCTACAGGAATCAGAGAACAGAACAGATTAACTTGTATTGCACGAGATACATATTGCCTCCAAGATTTTACCTTGAAGCTGAGACATATTTCCTGGCCAGAATACTGAAAAACACCATTAGAAATGAGTCTGAAAATGTTGCATCTGAAATGTGATAATCCAGTTTCAAGAAGAAAGCAGTAAACCTATTTTCAACTATACTAAAAGATTATTTTTTCCTTTTGGCCTCTTTCTCTCCAACCAAATACTTGAGCCTGTTTATTGCTTTCTCCTTATAACTGAGGCTGCTTCTAGTGGCCTCTGTGGCTAAGCACTTCAGTTTTAAAATGTGAACCAAGAGAATATGCCATTAGGGAAGGAGGTGCTGCTGGAAGGAAAGTCAAGGTTGAGGCTGTCTCCTCTGAATACATGACAAGATGCTAAAGATATATCTTTATTATCACACATAATAAAATGCTTTTAAACTTCTGCCTAACTGCAAAGCTCTTCTGATGGTCTATGTTCAAAATCTGATGGAAAAATAAATGGCAATTCACAATTTCATGCTACCCCACATATTTCTGGACAAAGGTTTTAAGTATATCACCTTTCTGAAACAGAAATTGCATCCCTAACTTCTTTCCCCTTGTACAGAATGGCTGTTACTGTACAATAAATGGAGTTATCCAGGTCTTTACATGCTCCAAAGGCCTGAAGTGTCCCGAGCTGATCTATTGCACTTTCAGATTATCAGAGCGACAAGATATTTCCTGCCAGCTGTGCTCTTAATAGGACCTAAGAGTTGCTCCTTGTAGTCCTCTCTTCCTGAGCAGCTGAGACAAGAAGTTTGGGAGCTGAATTTACTGGATGGTTGATCAGCAGGGTTTTGGCTGCTTTCCCCCTACAGCGAGCTCTCAATGATTTTCTCAGTCCCAGCAGGAAAATCCATTGGTGGTGACCATGGAGGCTAGGTTGAGACTCCTCTGAGGGACCAGAGGATCCTCTTCTGTGCTAAGCATCAGGAAATCTGCAGTTTCTGTTTTCCTGACAAGTGCTGATGTTAAGAAGGAGCTGCTAATCTGACACGGCTGAGCTTACGGACTGGATCTGCCTGTAATGATAAGAGGGTGGGAAAGTGATCTTTGGTGAGAAGGGTTGAATTTCTCATCAGTCTGGTTTAGCAGTAACAGAGAGGATATTCCTGGAGTCCACTCTGTTTCTGATAGGGTGATGAGACTTTTAAAGCGAATAAATAGAGATGTGCCAGGCAGCAAGGGCCAGGGCACAGACCAGAAGCAGCCCACTATCAGGGATCTGGATCCCAGGATGATGGGATCTTTATCCTTTTTGCTGTATAGGTGGGTTATTAGATCTCTTGTGAATGGAGAGAACTCCTCTATATGGTTCTTTTCAACCACACAACTCTTCTCTTTTTCCTTCTTGTCAGGTTGGATGTCAGGTTAAATTATAGGAGCAATGAAGGAAAGAAAAAAAAAATCAACCTATACCTTCATTGTTCTGACTTGCTGCCCTTGCTCCACTCTAATATGACCTGCAGATCATGTTGTCCTTTTCTTTGTTTCTTGTCGCACTGGAGGTGCAGCTGTATTTGAGATCCTTGGCAGGCACAGGATGGGAGAGGGAAGAGCTGACTGTACAAAGAGCCACCACTCTTCCCAGTTGCATGCCACATTGTGAAAACACATTTCAGACATTTTTAAAAAAGCAATCATTGCAGTCTGAGACCAGACAAGCATAGAAAAATTGGAGCCTGATGAATATTCACCTGAGCAGATGTGACATCTTGACAAACCCACCACACGATGCATCTGTGTGCATGCCATTGAAAGATATATTAGTTGTTCAGTGGAAAAAGTTCTGCTATGGAAATGCAGCCTTCAGCCTGCTGGTAAAGCTATGGCTGAGTGCTTGGGGCAGTCATATTTTTTCCCTTGCAATGTCAAAGATAGATTTAAAAAATCTTGAAAGTCATCTGACAGCAAATGGCCTCTGAGATTCAAGCAGACCTCTCTGCAGTTTGGGAAAATGACACTGCTTTCAATGGTTCTTCAGTCTGTTGGGTACATCACCAGTAAATCTATTCTTACTAAAAATGGGCCCCTTACTACAGAAACTGGAGTTTTCAATTATTTTATAATAGACCACATTTCCAGAATACAAGTGCCACAAATATTTTTCTAGAAGAAGCATAGGTTCAGTTCCTCATTCTTTCTGCAGGTTTCTCTGCAATTTATTTAAATTAATTTCTTTGAGAAAAATAACATCTGCTACCATTTAATACAATTCGATCTGTTACTCTCTCCCTCTTAAAGGGAGAGTTTATGCCATTTATATTTACAGATAACAGTCTTAATATGGAAATTAAACTAAGCTTGTATATAAAGCACACAAATTTCAGAAAGGTAAATGGGTTAATAAATGTATTTTAACGGTTCATTGAGTTGGCAATCCCACTCAGCACATTTACAATAAAGAGATCCAAGTTCTTTCTTTTATGTAACTTCCTGTTTTCTAATCACACTTTAATAAATGGTTGAAAGAGAAATACATAAACAAAGAACTAAGAGCTGATGGCTTTTTAAAAATTTTTCATAAAGTGCACCAAGCTTCATACTGAACCATAGAAAATGTAAGCCTTAAACTAAAACAAATACCACAACGTGTTAACATAACAAACATAAAAGCTTCATTACTTTGTTATTGGATTGCCAAAACAAGTTGGAGTTAAACCTCTAGGTATACCAGCTGCAAACCAAAAGAAAATATTCTTCCTATATATTGACAAGCTAGCTCTGCAAAAAATGCAAATAAAAGCATGCATTAGAGGGAAATAATAACTCCCAGGGCCAAGTGCTTTGCAACAGGTTGGAACTAGTCACTGGCTATTTAGTCTTGCTTCTGGCAAGGAGCAGTGATGCTCTCCCCCACCCTGCCACTTGAAAGTGGGGTAAGCCCCCAGTGCTATGCCTCTATGGGCCAGAATGTACAACATGGGAATGACGACCCCTGCATCAGCCTGTATATGCCTCATTCCTAACCTCTGCAGGCAAGCCTGTACTAGGCCGTTTTTTAAAGTATTTTCTGCTTTAATCCTGAAGGATTAAAAAAAAAAGCTACTCTTTTCCAGAAGTGAAAAGGCATCCTCAGGGCACCTTACTCTTTTTCTTCCTCCAGGCAGGAGGACAAGGAGGTAACAAGTAATTGCCTATTCATGAGCCAGCATCAGTTTTCCAGGGAATGCTATGCTCTGAAGGAGAGTACACAGAGAATAGTGGTCATTAGGAAAATATAATCTCCAATACTCATCTCCTGAAATGAACACTTGGATAATAGTTAAACTACATTTTTACTATCTACAGGTGAATTGCCTCTCATTTTCTCTCACAATTTTTTTCTCATCATGCTTGTATCTGACTTACAGATGAGTCCAATCAGCTGAAATATATCTTGAAAATGGGGCCCTCCCAGTCTTCATCTGTTGGGAAGGCCTGTTTTCCTCAGGATGTGCAGTAGACACTCTTGGGACCCTACAACACAGCAGGACTGAAAGTGCTCTCTTCAGTCTGGCTGTTAAGGACCCCCACAAATGAATCTAACTGTGATGTCTCATTAAAATGGACACAGTTTTCCCTGAGCACTCCAGAACTGCATTAGGCCCTCTGTTTGCAGGCCAGGCTTAGCTCTGTATTTTAAATGCTACAACTGTGCTGTCACCCCTCATGGGACAGAGGTGACTGAAAGTAATTACACTTTGCAGAAAAGGCTGTTGAACATCAGGGCTACTTTGAGCTGCTATGAAGCAGCAGACCATGCTCATCACCTGGGGATGCAGGCTCTGGGAAAGGCAGAATTTTGGGTTCACTTGAGCTTCTGGGTGGCAGGTACAGAGTCCTCCTGCTGCCATTATTGCACATTATGGCATGCTTTGTGCAAACCTTGCGTGTACTGCAGTCGTACTGCTTATGCTGCTGCTGCTGCTGCTGCTGCTGCTGTGGGTGCCCAGAGGAAGATGCAGCCAGCCTGACTCCCAACCCCACTCTCTGCCTCACAGAATCCTCCCCATGAAGTCTGGAGCCACAAGCTTGTACCTTTCTCAGAGGGCAAAAAGAGTTCTAGCACAGGAGGTAACAGCGCTCATTGATGGAACTTTGAACTAGCTTGGACAAAAAGGGACAAAACCAGGTTTGCCAGTGGTGAGCAGTGGGATAGTGTGTCATCCACGAAACTTAAGGAAAGGAGCACTAATAGGGTGCCTCAATTTGCTTCACAGGCTGTTGTGTTAAAAACCTGAAGTGTTTTTCCACTAATGCACCCAGCATGAGGAACAAAGATGAGGCTGAGGCTTTGGCCCAATCCCTGAGATGTGACATCACTGGTATGAGTGACACCTGGAGAGATGAGTCCTGTGTCTGGAGTGCCCTGTTGGATGGTTGCAGGCTCTTCAGGCAGGATGGGCAGGGCCAAAGAGGTAGAGGGGTGACACTGTGTGTTATAGAAGGGTTAGGATGTGTGGAGCTCACAGCTGACAACAGTTCAGTTGAGAACCTCTGGGTAAGAATCAAGGGACAAATAAGTAATGTGGATGTCATCCTGGGAACTGACTGTAGGCCTCCTAGCCAGGATGATGACACCAATGAATTATTCTTTGAGGAACTAAGGGACATTTCCAAGTCAACTGAACTTGTCCTTATAGATTCATCTTACAGCTGGGAGCACCTACACTGCTGCTATCACCCAAGCCAGAAGATTCCTAAAAAACCTGGATGACAATTTTATGGAACAGGCTCTAAGGGACCTGACTTGAAAGGATGCCCACCTTGATCTAATGCTTAGTAGCAGAATGGATCCTGCAAGCAAAGTGGAGGTTGGTGGCCATCTTGGCCATGGTGACCACCAAGAGATCAAGTTTAAAATCTCTGTTGACAGGAGGAAAAGTGCCAGCAAAACCTCAACTCTGGACATCAGGAGAGCAGACATCAGGCTGCTCAGGGAACTAGTGAGTAAAAACTCCTGGGAAGATGTTTCTGCAGGTGCTGGGATCCATAATTTCTGGTCACTTTTTAAACACCACCTCCTAAGGGTACAGGAGTAGCAAATCCTAAATGACAGAAGTCAGGCAGGAAAGGCAGAAGGCTGGCTTGGCTAAACAGGAATCTTCTCTTGGAAATAAGGCAAAAAAGAAAGGTGTATGTCCAGTGGAAGCAAGGTCAGGTGACATGAGAAGAATAAAGAGATGCTGATAGCCACTGCAGAGAGAAATTTCATGTGACCAAAACTCCACTGGCGTTGAAGATGGCCAGAACTGTGGGGGACAATAAAAAGAGTTTTTTCAAATATATTAAGGGCAATAGGCAGTGTAAAAGTAACATCAGCCCATTACAAGATGAGGATGGTCACCTCACAAACAGGGACAGGGACATGGCAGATGTGTTTAACACATTTTTTGCCTCTGTCCTCAACATAGATGACAGACCAATGGGGTCTCAGGGCCCTGAGCTGGAGGACCATGACTGCAAGAATGATCAATTCCCAGCTGACCCTGAAACTGTGACGGATCTGCTGTTCCAGCTGGACGCCTACACGTCTATGGGGCCTGATGGGATTCATCCAAGAATCCTCAAAGAACTAGCTGATGCCATCACAAAGCCTATCTTGATGATTTTTGAACAGTCTTGGGAACCTGCAGAGGTCCCAGCTGACTTAAAGCTGATAAATGTTGTCCCAATTTTCAAAAAGGGCAAGAAGGAGGACCCTGGAAACTACATGCCTTATTAATCTCACTTCAGTACCTGGTAAAATCATGGGAAACACTTTTCTAGGAGGTGTAGAAAAACACCTGCAGGACAATGCAGTCATTAGCCACAGCCAGCACAACTTCATGAAGGGAAAGCTTCAAACCTTGTCAAACCTGATTTCCTTCTATGACAGTATAGTCCACCTAGCTGATCTAGAAAAGCCAGTTGAAGTAATCTTCTTGGATTTCAGCAAAGCTCTTGATACTGTCTCTCACAGGATTCTTCTGGACAAAATGTCCAGCACACAGCTGGATAACCAAGTCACATGGTGGGAGAGCAACAGGCTCACAGGGCAGGCACAGAGGGTTATGGTGGATGGAGTGGCATCAGACTGGCAACCAGCCGCTAGTGGGGCTCTGCAGGGCTCCATCCTTGGCCCAGCTCTCTTCAACATCTTCATTAACAACTTGGACACAAGACTTGAAGAAATACTAAGTAAGTTTGCCTCCAAAACTAAATTGGGAGGAGCTGTTGACCTCCTCAACAGCAGAGAGGGCTTGCAGAGAGACCTCGAGAAATCAGAGAAATGGACAGTGGTCACAGCACCAAGCCTGAGAGAGTTCAAGAAGTATTTGAACAATGGTCTCAGGAACTTGGTGTGATTCTTGGGGTATAATGTGCTAGGCCAGGAGTTTGACTTCATGATCTTGATGGGTCCCTTCCAGCTCAGCATTTTCTATGATCCTTTGAGTGTATGGTTGGAGGGTTTTTCTGCTCTTCACATCTCCAATGTGATACCTTTGGAGCAGAAAATATCAGAGCACCCCTTCCTCTCTTCACAGACATTTCCTTTCCCTGTTGCCACTCTGGAGGACAGGTAACAGTTCTTCCAAGCATGGATGTAATCCTTAGTCATTACTTTGGTAATCTTTGCCCAGAATACATTTGTCTTGGGGCAGAAACATGTGAGATGTTCTAGGCACCCTTCCCAGTTCTATTTTTCCAGCAATATGCATAGAATTTAATGTGTTCTTGCCAGTTTACAATGACTGAAAATGAACTGTTTGTGGGTGGTCTTAAATTCTGCCTGTGCATTGCTGTTTATATTTGTTTATGTTATGTTTTATGGCATATATTAGGCCATGGGGATATTTTTAAAAATCGATAATAAAGGCTATGGCACAGGTAGTAAAGTGGTTTATTTATTTCTCATTCCTTCTCCAGTCAATGTCAGCTCTGGTGTGTCCACCAAAAGGAAATGGAGGTCATTTGAAGACTTGGTTTGGCCATGGCACTGCTGGCAATTGGCTTTTAGAAGTCAGTGCAAGGGGCTGCAAAAGGTAGCAATTGTGCCTTCTGGCACTTTTATTCTTTTATTTATGTGTTTTGAGGACATAAAATCTTTATTTTGTTTTATTAATTATTGTTAATTTTTAATGTAGAAATATCAGGAATGCTGAACCTCCCTTTCTTCATTGTGTTGGAGGCTTTTCTTCCACAGAACAAGATCCATGCTAGGGGCGAGACCTCTTTTGACAGCAGAAGCTGCCTGGCACCTGCATCTTTGAGCATTAACGAAACCACAAATTACTGTTACACATGCACAGGCTTCAAACACAAAAAAAATTATTCAAAACTACTTCCCACTGACTTTAGTGCCTCCTATTTTGGCATGTGTAACACCAGGTGCCTTACACATGGCTGGGAGGCAGGGCACTGGAGGCAGTACCCTCATGAACAAGGTTGTTGCACCGATTTTTCTGGAGCAACATTTTATGTGTGCAGCCCTCATCTAGCCCAATGGAAGTCCCAGCATGAGGAATCTGGTGCTCCTGAAGATCAGTATCACGTAGTACAGGGTGCAGCTGGGCAGCAGGCCTCCAGATTCACATCAGCACAAGTGGACCTTACCCTGGGAACACAAGCCTGGCTGGATTTGGACTCTGTCCCTCAGTAGCACTATGGAAAAATTATGCATCTGAGGGACTTGCCACATTTCACATTCCCAGGGAAGCAGCACATTGCCCTCTTGGTATTCTGACCCTGCACTGTATCAGTTTGGCTGGGAATATGGTGAAATGAGGGTTCTAAGAGGTAGCAAGGGCCAAACCAAAACTTTTTCTCTGCTGGCAACTGTAATATGAAACTAGGAAGAAATATTACTGAAATATAGCAATGTGTCCTTATGTCCCAGGCAATCTCTGATTAAAAACTTAAACTAGAATTTAGGTCATAAAATAAGTTCTACTGCACTTTTACGCCTCCAGTTTGGTGGAGAACATTGGTGCTAATAATCTGCTATGTTGTTCCCACCCATTTAGTTTTATGGGTCTCTCAGAAACAGACTTGCAGAAAAGATCTCAGCCACCAAAACAAACCCTTTCTTACCTCCTCATCTTAAACCCCACAGCAAGGATAACCTGCTTGGCAGCCTCTGACACCAGGGTCAACACTTGCAAATGTAGCAGAACAGCTCTTCCAGAATGACAACGGTGTTACCAAACACTGTGTGGGCATTTTAATTCCAGAAGAAGAGCCGCTACCCCAAGACTTCTTCCAGAATAACTATTTTGGTAAATTTCCAACTGTAGGCAAGTCCTAAGCTTTTCAGTCACGACTGGAATGAATCATTCATTGCTTTAGGAGAATGCAACAATCTTGCATATAAAGCATCTAAATCTTTTTGGCTCAAAAAGCTGCACAGTCCAGAATTGAAATGTGAGAAATTGCTGCAAATTATAGGTAAAATCTTCTTCACTTGAATAGCTCTCACTTTTGGAAATGTTTTCACTGACATTAAGGCAACTACTCTAAGGCTTAAATACATCTGAAGCCTGTGAAATGGAGACCAGCAGGTTAATTGCATCAGGGACTTGAATATCTGTGACAGAGAAGGCAGAGAGGGAGGTGAGTTATCAAGAGGGAGGCAGATAGCAAAATTGGTTAGAAAACTGCATGATGGCAGATCTGCTAAGCATCAGGTGGCACAGATTTTGTCCTCCGCCTTCCCTCCACAGCATCACCTTGCCCCAGTATGGTGCATGCCTTGGGATACATGTCTGGGGTGGCACCTGGCCTCTGCATGCTACCCATCACTGTGGTACCTCTCCCTGGCCTTGGTCCTCAGACAGGAGCTGTGTTTCAACATCTGACATCTCATTGCATTTCTCCCTGTAGTGCCCTGTGCACTGATGCAGCTCTGAGAGCTCCAGCAGCACCTCTGTGCTGCAGGTGGGTGCCCAGGAGCAGAGATGGTGCCCTTGGTGGCAGTGGCTGCTCTGGTGCTCTGGGTCTCCTGGGGCACCCCTGGGGTACAAGGGTGACTCCCACCTCTATTAAACTTGAAAAGGGAAAGTGGAACCCAACAGATGTTATCCTGCCTCCCTTGCTGTGAAAACTGTGACTGGGAGACTGGGGCCCAGTACAAAGAAAAATATGCAGCTTGGTGGCATGGGCATACTCATGTCAAAGACGATCAGGATCATGCCTTAAAATGCAGTTTGTGGTCTTTACACAAATCTGAGCAGGAAGTGGCATGTGTCTCCTCTCCTCTCCTCTCCTCACCTCTCCTCCATCTTGAAATGCAGGCTGAGAAAAAGAGGCACTCATTTCAGTGCTAAGAAGAAATAACCAGTGCCAGATCTTCCCCAGACACCACAGAATGGGGTGTCTCACCTTACTGCATTCCTGCAACTACTCTGGTCTGAGGAGGTCACAGCCTGGCTTGTCCCTGCTGGGAGGCTGTGCCATGGGTTTAGGTTGCTCAACAAAAAAATGAGCTACAAAATTTGCTACCCATGTGATCTGCTGGCAGTTGCTGCAGAGGTAATCAGCTTTGCTGCCCTCATTCAGTGCCAATATTTGCTGGCTGCCTCACAATGTGACTTCAGTGGTGTCCCCTGCACCTAAGCCACCTCAGAGGCATTGGGACATCCAGGTCCCAGACCAGGGGCTGCACTCCACTGAAGGAGAACTCACAGCACTCACAGTCTGACTTCCCTTCAGAAGGCTCTAGCAGCCAAAGTGTTTGTGACTCCATGTGCTTGCACATCCAGGTTCAAACCGGCAGCACTGAGTTCCTACTGCAGGCTAAGGCTGCCCTGGGCACGGCTCCTCCAGGAGAGGCCCCGGGCTGCAATATGGGCTGCAACAGGAAAAATGCTGAGCCCTGCCCCACCGTGATGCACCACTGGGGTGGTTGTTGTCACACAGGTGGGGCAGCAACTTTAAACCCCTGCACAACAGCTTCCTCACTGACATTAGCAAGCAGACCACATGGCTCTCAGCAAGAAAACTCTGGGATACCCACAAGGTGGATGGTTTCTCAAAATGAGCTGTGTGATGAGTTAGGGGTGATTTCAAGTTAATTTTTCAACTGAGTGCTCGCTTTTAGTGTATTTAGTCTTGACGACAAATAAATTAAAGCTCTCCTAGGCCTCTTCTCTCTTTTCTCTCATTGTTATATTCACTCTAGGACCAGTGATCTTGATGTTTTCAGTCTATTTGGAAACCTGTCTATGCCTCTGCATTTCCTCCATTCTTCTTGAACTTTCTTCTGTTTTCTGCTACATTATTTGCAAAGATCGCCTGTATGCGCACATCTAAAGGTTAATCATATCGTTTATTTACATCATTTTGTCAGCATTATCCACTAACACTTTCCATTTACCATTTAGCAACTCTCCAACTACTTTTTGGACCAGCACTCACCAGCCACTTTCATTTCATTTCATTTCCCTTGATGATTCCAACATATTCTTTCCTCAGAGTGACTGCAGTCAATTATTTCTTCCATTCTGCACTGCCTCCTGGAGATTTTACACTCCATTTCGTTTGCCATAATGTTGCCCAGTTATCTTGCTGTGTCAAGACCCTTCTGATGTTCCCTGCCATTCTTTCTCATTTTGACATGCTGCAGTAATTGTATTTTAAAATATGGTATTTTTTCACTATTCTCTTACACTTCATCTACACAATATCAGAACGTGATCAGGCCAGAATCCAAGGAGGACCTAAAAAGGGGAAGAAACACCTGCCATACAGACCTATGAGCCGTTTTGATATGAGTTTCTCAGTCTTTTATTTTTTGGGGAAAAAAAAGGAAATTATAATCTGAGGTCTGTCTGGTAGTGCCTCATGTTATCAGTGCCAAGTTCCTCTTTCCTCAGTGGGTGTCCTTTCACATCACTTCTGATCTAATCATCAGAGGTTTTGTCTGAGCGCTGTTTCTGCTTTTATCTTGTTGCTATAATTACATTGCTTATCTTTTACAGGGGCTGCTGGTTTAGAGCATCCTGTTTCAGGAAAAAAAAAAATCAAACCAACCAACATGTATGGCACTAAAGAATCCTAAACAAGTGCTTACTCAGAGTAGCTTGTGGGCTTCTTTTCGTCTGTACAGCTTTGGTCTGTCCCAGTAATGCAGGGCAAACAGAGAGGGAACTGAGTAAGATTGGGCGACTCATTTTCACACTCCTCTCAGTCATCCTGCAGAAAGAAGCAGCCTGGCCTGAGAGAATTAAAAAAAAAAAAAATAGGAGAAGAATGAAAGAAATTTGGAGAGACTGGGTAAAGGCAAAAGCAAATTACAGACAAAACAGCAGAGAGGATGAGGAAATGGTGTTCAGAAATAAATTGCTGAAAAAATTACAATCCCAGCTCAATGTTATTAAGATGTAGGATATCTTTTGACACAGCTTTCAGTGATAACACCCAAAATGTGTTTAGATGTATACCTAAATAAATAAAATCTTCCCATTCTCCCTTAATCTCAGATTGTCTTATTAAGAAATCAGATTCACAGAAGATTCTTATTAAGAGCTCATATTCTTTTCAAAGGAGAAAATCCTATTAAGCTACATGTACATCCTAGCAGTAATGTTTGCTTTTAAAGATCTCTCTTTCTCCTACGCAGTCCCAAATCACTTAAGAGGCTTTTATTAAATTTCAGAGTTAGATAGCTTTCCTTCGCAGACAGCCCAGGAGTAGCAAATGCTAGCTAGATAGAGCAAGGGAAGACAGGCAGCATTGAATCAGGAAATAAAATGAAAAGAAAAAAAATACACAAGGAAAAAAAAAATGCAGAGTTCTCCCTCCTGAACCAGCTGACAATATGTTTTGAAATTTTACAAGGTCCCTGTTTCATATGACCCTGTTACAAGACAGCAGCATTTGAAAGAGCAGAAGACAGCACCTCAAAGCCAAGCAGCACTGTAAGAAATGAGCTGGCTTTAATCACCCAGCAATTTATGGTGACACAGCCAAGAGAATGGCCATGAGAATGGTCATGCCACTCCAATGATGCACATTTTCTGAGTGAACATGGGCAGATTTTGTTGCTCTTTCACTGAGGTTATAAGGACTTATACACATTCATCAGATTATTTCTTTTTTTTACTGGGGGACAAATAAATAAAGATTCTGCTTTGTTACCTTGGGGCAAATCCTCAGTAACACCATCAACCTTTTTAATTCACGGGTGGACTCAATTAATTTGTTACACTGTTTTCCTCATTAGTGGCTTATTAAGGCAGGCTACAAGAACAAATGGCAGCATATGGATTTCTCACAGGCAGGCAGCGAGGTTGAGGCGGCAGCCACTGAAGAGCTGCCCGAGCTCTGCTCCAGCCGTACCTCAGGGCTTTGCGTAGCATCCTCCTTTCCTTACTGATTCAGATGGAGTGGGGCTGGAACACAGGTCCCAGAGGAAGCTGCTCCGCTGTGTCTTGTGGCGCATGAGGCACTGCGGCGAGGCAGATGATGTAATATCGATTGTTTCTCAGCGAGAGAGGAGGGGAATGTCAGCCCAAGAAATTACGCCTGTGAATAGCAGATGAGGAGGAAATAATGAGAGAATTGGTGGAGTAAATGAAGACATAAAAGCATGTAATACAAAGAAAGGAGCATATGCTCTTAGCCCCATGACCTGCTGTCGTATTAGTGTACAGTTTTAGTAATGTAATGATCATTAAGGCTCTGAGCCCCATTACTAGGAGCATGGAGATTTCTCTTCCTTGTAGAAGACTGTGTTTCAGTCTGGTATTAATAAAAACTGGTTTCACATATCATTACACTTCCCTGGCTTAATCATCTTTGAGCGTATTGTGCGTTCAAATGTTGCCATTTTGGGCACAGCAGTGAGCCAGTCATCTTAACAGGTTGTTTTTTCCAGCATCTCAGTACAATACCTTTCAGCATTCCCGAGTGCCATCACCACAGCCCTTTTCCACAGATGAGGATTGAGGCTCAGGGCTCTGACACAACCACGTGACAGTTTGCATTGATGGGGGTTTCTTTCCTCCCTTCAGGTAAATAATACTGGGGGGTTATAGGCAGCAGCCATGGGAGTGACGGTGTGACACGTTGCGTGTCAAGAAAGTCTAGTAAGGAATTTTCTTGCCAACAAACTTTTGTCCCAGACCCAAGAGGGAGATAGATAAAACTTAAATCAGGTGGCAGAAGCAGGTCAGCTGCAGCAGGGTTGGTTCCCTGTCAGCTCGAGGTGGCGATGCTGTGAGGACAGTCTCTCCCAGACCCAGCTGGCTGAGCTCTGCCATGGGAAGCCCAAAGCCACAGGAGCTCTGGCACAGGCAGAAGCTCACTGGGATTTGAATCTGCTCAGCTCATGGCTGGAGGGATACTCAGGAGACAGAGGCAGCTGTTCCTTCTGTTCTGCATTGGGGGAAATTTTTTTAAAAAAATAGGAACAGTTTGATTTTTCCAACCAATTATTTTTCCCTTTTTTTTCCCTCCCCACAGATTTTCCTTTTCAGGGGGAAAATGACTCATTTTTTCTGTTGAACTAAACTTTTGCAAATGTCAGGATTTCTTGCAGAATGGAAGTCCTGTGTTTCAACCAGCTCTCGGCAGAGACATTTCAAACCAAGGCATCTGCAGTGTGTTTAGTTTCCTTAGTTACATGCCACATGCACCCAGGTAGAAAGGACAAGGGTCTGACACAGCTAAGACAGTTCTTTAAACTGAGTCCTCTTTGGCTTTTAGAGAAGTGAGGAATGGATGCCTACATCCAGGAAGACAGTAATAAGAGTACCTCTGACCTTGCCTGTCCTCATCCCCCTGCTTATCATATCAGCATGTTTCCAGTTTCTCATTTCCATTGTTTGGAGGAAAACAGAGCTGCAAGGAAGGGGATGATTTACAGAAGACTTACTTCACTAATTCAGGCTATATACACAAGGCTGAGAGCACATATCCTTTTTCCCAGATACGAATAACATCTGCCTTACTCAGTTTCCTCTCTCTTGAAAGCCAGCCTGACCTTCTGCTTAGGATAGAAAGTCCTGACCCCACCTTCCAGGTCAGTAAAGCCCTCAGAAACAGTCCAAATGCAATGAGGAGTGTCCTTCCCAGAATATTGCCTTTTCTCAAGGTGGTTCTAGTCTGCTGTGCAACATTTGGGACCAGGTCACTGAAGACTGAGTTGCCTTCTCAGGAGAATGGCTGCCCATTCCCATAAAAAAACAGAGGTAGTAGTAATTTATAAACCTCTGGAACAAAACCGCATCAGTTCTAGCCAGGCTTGGAGCAAGCCAGTTATATTCAACATCTTCTCAGAAGATGGTACTTTGCTCCTAGAGGCTTTTCTAGATGACTTCCATCTGTACGAGAGCAGGTAAAGCTGTGAAGCGTGGACCAAATGATACAAGGATGTTTGCCTGGATCTGCAGCTTTTCAGCAACCTCCTGCTTTTCTGCAGCATGTGAGCAAAGTTTCATTTTTGTGCTGTAAGAGGACTGACACTGTTTGCAGCAGGTGTTGCAATGCATTTGTTTGCATTTGACTGTGTATGTGTTATGCTCTTATGCTGAAAGGGATGGCTGAGTGGCAGAGCAGAAGGCTGCTCAGCTTGTTTTTCTGGTGGTTGTGGTTGAAGTGAGAGGTGAGAGCAGGCACCTGGGAGAGAACTGGCCATAGAAGCTGGCAGGGCCACCAGGGATTGATTCCCATGGAGAGTGCAGAGCATGCATGAGTCTCAAGGAAGATGGAAGTAGGTAGGTAGAGGCTTGACCTGTAGAGAAGAGACCCATGAGTCTCCTAAAACTTGCTGGCCACACATCAAGCCCAGGAAGGATTGGTTGGCCAGGAAGGGGAGACAGTGATTTCCACTGCATCTCCTTTTATTTCGCCCTCCCCAGGGCCTTGAGCTTCTCTATGTTTGGAGTTGCCAGATTACCACAAAGCCCCACTTTGGAGATCCAGCCTCTGTGTTCTGTGATCCCTTCAGGGAAAGGGGAAGGTGACAATCCCAAAGCTCTGTGTATGTCACCCCAGTGACATTTCTCACCTTGGTGCCAGGTGGGATGCTGGATGTCAGCACGCAGGAGCCGGCTGGATGCCCAGCAGCATGTCCCAGCTCAGCTCACCAAGTCATTCTTCCCGCAGATTGCTGGAAAAATCCTCTGTTTGAGGAGAAAGAAGCCCCTCTCCCTGGAGCAGGAATTTGTGTACAAACCCCTACTATCCTGTCCATTCTTTACCTCCTACAGTGTGGAGCCCCTCATCTGCCTTTCTCATGCACAAGGGAAGAAGGGGGTCCACAGATTCCTCCTTTCTTCTTCTATGGCACAATCTTGCACCTCAAGCCCTCAAAAGCCATCCACTGAAATGCATGTTATTCAGGAAAGAGAAACAGCAACAGGAGGGCTGAAGCTGGGACATGGAGGGTGTCCTTAAAGGATTAATCGGCTTTATTTATGTCTCCAAGTACAGACAATTTGTCACTGGAAAGAGGGAGACACTGGATGAAATAAATGGTGGAGAAAAACAAAGAGAAATAATTAGGTACAGAGTATGCCTGTGGAGTGCATCTTAAAAAGAGTTATTTGGGACAGGCTGTACTAATGCTGGATTATAAAAAGGACTGGATAATTTTGTAAGTAATACAATGCTTCTATAGTGTGTGAATGTATCTCAGGCTTCAGGAAATAAGGTACTCAGCTTACAAAAATGAAATCTGCTACTTGTATCATATGATTATACAATTCTCTGGATCAATTACTATCCTTTTTTTAAAATTTTGCATTTCCTCAGGCCTTGGGTACCACCCAGAACTGGCAGTTTCATGAGCTATTAATGGAGCACTGGTGAGCATCCTAATGGAAAAGATCACATTACCAAAAAAAAAAAACCCCAACAGAATTGATCTGTTGTGTGTTCATCGATTTAGCCCCTTCCCTGACAGAAGTGAGGCATGCTGTGATCCCACTGCTTGTCCTTCAGGCGTCCATCAGTCTTTCCCTTGGCCTCCCAGCTGCCGCTCCCGCCTCTGGCCGCAGCAGCCGTGGGAGAAGCGAGGGGCCACATCCTCCGTGAGTGTTGCTGCCTGGGCTGAGGGAACACGCCATTAGCTGGCCACACCAGCCCCTGCTTCTCTCCTGCTGTCAACAAAGAGCCTCACGGTCGATGGTGGCATTTAGAGGGCCACAAAGGAGGGCTCCTGTAGCAGAGAAAATGAAAAGAGGGAGAAGGGCTGTGTGTGCCGTGAAAGGTTTAGGGGGCATGAGTGGAAAGGGGCATTTGGCTGGGGGAAGCTTGGAGTGAGCAAAATTGGGATATAGAAGCACACAGGATAAATTGCAAGAAAGAAAGGAAGGACAAACTTCTCAGATATCCAACTGTCCAAAACCCTAACATATTCTTAAATTAATCTATCTGGCTGCAACAATTTCTGAGGAGTCCAGATAGCCATATACCATTTCTTCCCGTAACTCTGTGGAAGAAGCATATTGCTGCTGCCCTACTGAAGCTGGTAGACCCTCTTTAAGGAACAGAGCTGCAACTACCTCCATTTCAAACCCTAAAAAAGGAAAAGATGGTGAAAAATGCTTAGCAAGGAAGAGAAACCTGGGAAGGACATGACAAACAGTGGAGGAAGACACCTACAGAGCCATACAGCTCCAAGCCCTCTGCAAATGGAACTGTGTTGGGGGCATGGCCAAGGAGAAGCAAATGAGGCCAAGGAGAAGCAAATGGAGCCAAAACATCCTTGGCCCTGAGCATCACTGCCCTCCCAGATCTCTCTCCAGATCCTTGGATTGTGTCAAGGAGCTGCAAAGTCACCCAAGTCCTCTTTGTCTGCTCAGCCCTAGCCACAGTGGAATGCCATGAGTGTGCTGGAGCAGGAAAGCTGTTTCCTGTGTCTTCAGGAATAATTTGATGCCCATTGTGGTGTTTGATGTTGAGTTGTCATTGGTTGAAGCTGGCACTACCTCTGGACCACTGGCAGCCAGGCACCTTTGTTAGCAGTCACAATCACTTGCGTGACTGCAGAGGGCTTTGGCATGAGTGGCACCATTTGGGCATTTTCCATCTCCCTCACACACCTAAACCTAGTTTTTGATTAGCTCTGACTGGGCTTGAAAATGCGGTTTTCCTTTGTTGCATTAAATTTAGGAATATCTTTCCGTAAAATCAAAACAGGACACAGCCTCCCATGACTGCCCATTTCTCAAGGTAGGTGACTTTGAGGGCTCCCCATGAATGGTGGGGCTGGAAGCACAAACAGAAAAAGGAAACTTTGCACAAAAGGTTTTTAAGCAAAGAAAGCAAAGAGCACAGCAGAGAAATATATTCAGATTAAGGTCAGTCTCAAATACACTTCAGGGATCTGAAGGTCTAAAGCCCTGTGAAGTCAGAGTTTTTCTGTAAAGTACAGTGGGTTTTTTGGATCAGGTTCCAAGTGCAATTTGTCTCCTATTTTTTTTTTCCCTAGGTAATTTTTTTTTTTTGTTTTTGTTTTGTTTGGGTTTTTGTGTTTTTTTTTTGGGGTTTTTTTTTTTTTTTTTTTTTTTTCCCCCCCTTTTTTTTTTTTTTTTTTTTATTACTAATGAGTAAAGTCCATCAGCTATAGTGAATTGCTTCTCCTCTCTCTGCTTTCAGGAGCCAGGAAGAGAATCATTGAGCCATATTCCCCTGCTCCTCTGCAGAAAGCAAATGGCTATCCTTGGATATCAATCACTGGGGTAAAAGCTAAGAAATGTTACCAAGGAAACGTTGTCAGGCCCATTGGCAGGCTCCTTTGTTTAGAAAGTTTACCCATGAGCAGCATTTTATTGTTTTGAAATCAAAAAATGTTAAAATGAAATAAATCTTTGATGGACTAACCTGTTATGCATCCTCCCTAGTGTAACAAACACCCAAAAATATTGCTCTACTTTGATCCATCAAATAGTTAATTCATTTGTCATCTTTGAATTAGTAATCTAAACTGGCCTTCTGAACAAATAAAAAGTAGATTTATCACTGGGTAAAATGTGTTATTTCTCCAAGCAGGTAAACATTAAAAATACTTGTAATCCAGAGCAAGAAAAATGAAGGACTGCAGCGTGTCACACGTTGATCCAGCTGTGAGGTGTGAGTAACAGCAAAGTGGCTGCAAAAGCGACAGGACTGACTTTGATCAGTGAGGTGCTACTTTCTCATTGTGTGGGTGCATTTGGTGCCCATGGAAGCAGGGGATTAATAGCATCAGTTCCAGCCAGACCTTGTGAAACAGGTGCTATAACACACTTCTAGCATGCAGCACTTACAACATCCTCCAGCCATGGACCTGTGATGCCCCAGTGTAGTTTTCCTGGGATCATGCTGCCCATTGCTCAGCACCTCCTGGGAGGTGGCAAGTACCCGTGGCTGTGAGTCACTTGGGTGCAAGCTGGGGGCACCCCGAGTCTCGTAGGAGGCATTTGTGCTTTGGCAAAAGTTTGCTGTTTTAAATAGGAGGCTGTGCTGCAGGTTTTGTGATACATGGGAATAGAAATCGTGATGTCACTGTCCTCTCCTTTTACAGTCCCAGAGCTGTGGATCTCAGACACCAAAGGTAGAGGGCTGGTGTTCCATAGCAGTGTAGAAATGGAGGTAAACTTGGATGCTGACCAGCTCAGAGCCATCAAGGGTGCATGCAAAGCCAACTCAGATGTCCCACTAGTTCACCTAACATGATGCCTCTTCTTGGTCACTAAAACCTTTGGAGAGCATCTAATCCTTAGGCCACATTCAACATGTTTGCATTCCCCCCTAAATGGGAGGGAAGAGGCATTCAAATGCCCAGGAAAAGCTGGGACATGTGCTCATGGTGCAAAGAGAGGATCCAGTTTTGTGTGAGCACTATAGCCAGGCCAGCCCTGCTCTCCCATAAACCCAGCTGTGAGGTGCCAGGAGCCTAGAGCTGGTGCTGGGTGGGAATGCATCCTCTAGGAGCACTGGCACCCTAATGGACAATGTTGTGTGAAAGCACAGTCTGAAAAGACATCAGTAAAAAATATTTTTCATACCCAGGTGCTTCCAAGCATTATAAACTTTCCCTCAGACAGAAAGGGCAGAGTTGATGCCTTAATTATTGCAAAATAAAAAGAATAAAATTGACTAATGTGTTCAGGCACCAGGATCAAGTCACAGATCTATCTAGTTTTATCGGCATTTTCTTGGGCAGTGCAGAGGGAGGCCAGTCAGGCAGTCCTGCTGATTAACTGTAATATTCTCTGACTTATATCATGATTTCTGCTTATTTTTTTACATTTTTGTCTGTAAAGACAGAGTATTCTGGACTGCAGGATCTTGTGGGAATTACAAAATTGGGGAGAGGAGAACTCTACTATCCTGAAAGAACAAAAAATAAAGGAAGAAGTAATGACCTTTTCTTCTCTGGCTGACTCAAGATCCATGCAGCTTGATCAACCCTGTAGCCACAGGCAGGCTGCATTCAGTGGGAGGGGATGTGTAGCTAAACAGTGACACCCCTGCACTGGAGAAAACTCCCCAAATCTCACTGCCCTCTGCTAATCTGGGAGGAAATAGTAGCTCACAATCCTACATGAGACTGGGGTGACTGTCACTTTTAGGATGCTGTGCCCGGGCTTTCATTAGACTTCACTTGTGTGCCTCCTGTAGTCTGCTGGAGCCAGCTGGCATTTTGGGCACCGTTCAGAGGGAAGAGTTTACATCAATGCTGAATACTGAGGAGATCTTCACAGATAAAGATGTGTGCAAATGTCTCTCTGCTCAGGAACTCAGGGGCCAGGCTTTACTTTCTCCTTTCCTATTTTGCTGCCATTTATTACTTGAAATCCATCATGAAGCTTCCTGAGCCTAATCCAGATCAAGAGATTTCCCCTCAAACCACAGGAGTCTTCATGAGAGCCTGTAGTGAAGAGGAGATAGTGAGAGCATTAACCTCAGAAGCAGGTCCCTGCCTCCTTTCCATCAGGGACTTCCTCTGCCATGGGTGAAAATCAATTAAGTTTTGTTCTCTGCCTCAGCTTCCCATCCGCAGGACAGTGAAGACAGCATCTTTGTGCCCCCGAAGGAAGGCACTATAAGTGAGGATTTATTCCCAGCCCTTTTCCCAGGGATGAGAGATTATCCCCTCACAGCAGGAGCATTGTTTTTCCATCAGGGCTTGCATGTTAATCTATTGCTCTGTAAGGGCAGCTACCTCCCAGTAACCTGATGTCTTCCCAGGCATCCCATTGAAGAGCAGCCACAGCACCCACCTACTGCTCTATCCAGACTCACAAAGCCGCAGAGCACTTTCCCTTTTATGTTTCACAAACCAGTCACAGGCACTAAGGACTTCAGCCCTTGAGGGAATGATCTCCCTCTCACAGAGGGACACTGAGTCATGGAGCTGGACATGAACTTCCCATAGCTAGGTAGGACACCTTAGCCATGGTTGGCTAGGGAATGGACAAACTGCAGAGGACTCTTCATCTCCAATTTCCTTCATTTCCCCAGGCTGGATGAAAAACTATTCCCTTAGCTGATAGAGGGGAGTCAGTATGTTTCAAAGCTATCATCACTGTGCTCTGCTTAACCACTTCTCCTTCCCCCTGCACACCAAAATCCCCTTCTTGCCCCTGTGACATCTGCAGACAGGGAGAAGCCACTGCCTGCCAGTGACTTGGTGACAGCTGGCAGTGGTGAATCAGTGGCAGCTGAGAGCAGATATACCTTATGATCCCACCTCACACAAAGGAGGGAAGGTGGACAACAGAGTGTGGAAAAAAACCATTGCCCCAGCCTGGCTGATAACTGCACTTTCCTACGTTTTGCCTGTTGTGTGATGCCTGAACAGCATGAAAGCATATCAGTGCCTCATGTCTATAATGTGGGGTTCTCAGAGATGCTGAAGAGAATTCATAGTGATGCTGTTGTGTTCAGGAAAAAATGCTTACCTGAATTAGTTGAAAATAGTATGATTTATCTTAGTGATGTTCCCCTCACTTTCCTGTTCCAGCCCCAGCATCATATAAAAGAAAGAAAGTCTCTCAAAGCAGTCTTCTTTTTTGTTCATATGGACAGTTAGTAAAACCAGAGAAAATGTGCCTCAAGACATGCATCACAGCTTGGAGTGTCTCCTATTCTCTGTCACTCTGTGACCTTACCCTGCTGGGAACTCATCCTAGCATCTCTCTTGCAATATTCACGGATCCAGCTGCATAAGACTGGGAAAACTTATTTTTCCGCAGGGGGAATTCCAGGCAATGAGCAAAACTGGGATAGAAACATTATGAATATTTTCTTAATCACATTAAACAAGAGGGAAAGGAGTCTATGAAATGTAGCAAGGGTTATAGATCAGACCGGAACAGACCAGATGGGAGAGGAAAATGTGGGGATTCTGGAGAATGCTGAGTTGAAGTACTATTAGCTCCTGACTCCTGCTGAAAATGCTCTCCCTGCTTTAGCCGGCTTGCAAAGCCAGGTGCTGGTGAGCCAGCTGTCCTCAGCTCCCGTGAGCAAAGGCAGTGTCCCGGGAGTGGCTGTTCCTATAGGAAATGAAAACTCTAAACTGCGGAGATGGGCAGGGCTGTGCTGGGGGACCCGCGGTCCTCCTGCCACATCAGCACCCGGGGGCACTGCACAGCTGAAATAACAATAGCCGTGGAATCACCAGTGCCCAGCTGAGCAAGGCACAAACAGCTGGCCATTGCCAGCAGGTGTTTAAGCACCAGGAATGATTTTGGGCAGCTGTTTGCCGAAGGGCTTTGCAATCGCCTTTACCCCTGGAGTCCCTGTTTATACCCTGCATGGCAAAGGCAAAGCTGTGCTGTGATTTTTCATTAGCTGATTGCTTTTACAGCCTCCGAACTTTACTCTTTGATACTTGATCACCTGGACTTTTATTTGTTGAAGGAAGCAAGACGTGTAACCGCTTCTCTAATGCACGCCAGGTTGGATTCCCTTGCTCTCGCCCGGGTCCAAAGAGAGCCCACTTATCGATGTGTATTTCTGCTTTGTGCTTTTTTCCATGGATCTTGCTCCTTTATGTATGCCAGCGTTCATACGCCACCCAGTGGCTCCCGAGGAGCTGGGTGCGGATCTCACCAGTGACAGTGCTTCCAGGCCCCCAAACCCATTTCCCATGAAGTATCTTCCCAGCAGCAAGGGCACGGGCAGCACAGAGCCGTGGTCCCGGGAGTTGAGGCAGCAACAACCTCTGAAGCTCTTTGCAGACCTTGGTGCAGGTAACCACACCACTTGCTCACTCGTGTAACAGCAGCATTTGTTCTACAGCATTGCACCCTGAGTTTAGCATAGCTGAGCACAAGCCAGTGTGCATAAGCCACTTCATGTGCACCCATTCCTGTTGCTCACGTCCAACACGCACACGCAAATGTTTTGTGCTGGGTCACTTGAGCTTGTGGTCTTGTTCTCAGTTTTCAGCCAGCCTTTAGTCAAATTAAAATAAAGAAATATATCTTCTTGGATGAAAATCCAGAACATCCTTTCCCAATCACATCTAGCCATGAGTCCTTCAGTTAAGCAAAAATATAATCTGTGCTATGTCCCCGGCTTCTTACCAGCTCTCCCTGTCCATGTTGCCTTGCACTGCTGTTCCTGAGCTAGGCAGCCAGCTATGGGGCAAGCTGAGGAGAAAAAAAGAAATTACAACATACAGCTGAGTCCTAGACAACAAAGAGACTTGGGTGGGACCTCAGTTTTAACTGAGCTGCCATTCCTGCCTTTTTGTTGGTTTTTCTCCTTCATTATTTTGCTATAAAACAAAGTCTTACACTCTTCACCTATTCTTCAAAAGCCAATGACAAGCACAAATAGCTCTCCAGCAAGATTTACATACTGTGCCATCCTGTGCAACAATAAATTTCCCTGCTGACTCTCAGCTTCTTGCATTCACCAGACTCTGCCAACTTCGTGCTTTAAGAGTCTGGTCTTTGATTTGACACGTAGTTATTGGACATTAGGCATTCATCTCATTCATTTCGCTGTTCCCTGAGGGCATGTTCTTCACCATTTGTTGTCATAATGCTGGAGGGCAAGAAGTCATTTTTCTTATTTAGCCCCTGGTCTATTATTTCACCCTGATGCTTCCTGCTGGATGCCAGAGATGAGATGCCCCTTTCGGCAGAGAGGCACACCCAACCATATTTGCAAAGCAAATCACTGTAAGCAAGGCAGCGTTAGTGGCTGAACTGGGATGGAAAACCTGACCCTTGTAAAGTGATACCCTAATGACAAGCCAAGGATTGATCCTAACATATATAGATCCCCTTCTCTGGAGGGAATGATCCTGAAGGTCATAGAAAGTCCAAAACATGGAGTTTCAATGTGTGGTTTTACTGTGCCCCAGCTGTATTCCCCACTATATGCAGGGCCAGGCAAGAGAGACCTTTGTTTTTGCAAGCACAGCAGGATCAGGATTTTGTCCCAGGACAGCATTTCACTGGTTAGCACAGCCAAGCTGGGGTTCAAATATGTGCCGGGGGAGGGCAATAGCTCCTCTCCCCAGCTGCTCAGGATGCCTTGGCCCCCTTGGGTTCCTTTAGGGGAGAGAGGGAGTTAACAAAACAGAGAATAACTTTCTTTCCACTGGAAGAGACCACGAGGGCAGGCAGCTCCCTTTCCAGGATGCCGTTTGCCCGAAACCCAACTAGCCAAGCATACTGCCTCTCTGTTACCCAAATGTTGCTGCTCCATAGCACTTGACCAACGGTGACCTCAAGCAGATTAGACACAGGCCAGCGCCTTGTGCTCTGGTGGGGCTTGTGGAGGCTCTGATCCCCACACACTTCTTGGGGCCAGCCTCATCGTGGAGCTCAAACACCACTGCATAGCCTGGTACATGCAATTCTGGAACCCTGTGTGCCACACCTGACGGGCAAGGTGGGCAAAAGGCAAAAGGACAGCTCCCATCTGGAGAGGAGCACATGACAGGACTTCATGTGAAATTCAGACCAAATTCAGCTAACGTCTATCCATTTGCATAGGTACCCAAGCATTTGCATTCCCTTCCCAAGCATTTCTGAATCACCACATCCATCTGCAAACACTAAATATAATAAAAGGCCATTGTAGGCTCCATCCAAGCCTGGCTATAATTAAATATATTGACTGATAAATGGAATATCGTTATACCTCTCCATCTGGTCTCAGCAGAGGACCACTGACATTTTGTTCATACACCCTCATTTTTTCGTCTCTTTCAGAATGAGATTTGCATCATAGCTTTTTAATGAGCTAATAGTTAAAATAGCCCCCTATAATTATGCTAGAATAATCCAGCATTATTTCAGCTTAATTATAGGGGGATATCTTAACTATACATCATTTGCAGTTCTCAGTCACTCTAATGCGCAGATGTCTGAAGAAATGACATAAAACACCAGCAAGTTATAAAATATCTAGAGTGGTGCTCATTGCGTCTGTGGAAAATGATCACATCTATTTTCCGTACCTCTACTATGCAGTCTCCCTGCTCAGATTATTTCCCGTTACCAAAAGAGATAATACTGAAAGCAATGGAAATAAAATAATTCACTATCTCATGTCATGCTCTGATATTGTTGACTCTTTCATTTTCATATCTCCTTGATCCTCTCATAAATCTTCACATCAACATACTGCAGTTAATTTCTCCAGACCTTTAGCATCTCTGGAAGCAAACCAATTCCTAAATCTACTGCCTTCATAGCTGTGGCTAGGCTATGGGCTGTCTTTAACTTTGCTGTGGGATTTTGCTTAATTGCATTAAATGACCTGGAAAAATTGCCCTGGAAGCACGTGGCATTGCTATTCACTCCGCATCCCCCGTTGGAGACTGCTACATCCCAGCAAGGCAGCATTGTTGGAAAAGTCAGCTTGCCATTCTGGATAGACATGCCTTTTCCTCATCACGTGGTTCTTCCCCTTGGTGCACCTCCCGCTGTGGCTGTGGGATGCCTGTGATAAGACAGGAGAGGACTGACTGCAAAGTGGCTGTTGTTTGGGGAGGTGTAGCTGTCACCTCTGTCCCCTCACATTCAGCACCCCCACGGTGTATTGCCACTCCTTGCCTGTAGCAGGAAACAATGTGTGTCCCTAAGTATATACTGTCATGTTGACAGGTTTGCAGAAAAGGAAAGATTCACAGGAATATTCCCCTAAGGAGTTCTATAATGGGAAAAGCTTGGAGTTTTGTTCTGTCAACACCATTCCTCATGCTGCCTCATAGAGCAGAATTAGAGGGAAAATCTTTGTATGTTTGGAATAGATGAAGGAAAAAGGGTGGTGGGAAAGCTGGTGTCAGCAGCCCCTGAGGACAATGAGAGCCACAAGCACATGCACATGGACAGAGTTCAGCAGTGAGGAAATGATGGGAGGATAGGCTGTGGTCCATCTATGTGTTTCTGGCCAGGCATGGAGAGAGCCATCAAAGACAGGCTGAAACCACATGGGAGCTTCTGCAAGGCTGCTCTGACCTTGGAGGGTGCTACTGTGAAAGTGGTCTCCATAATGCAGTGAGGCGTAATTTGTATCCTTGAGCAATTTGAGGAGATGGGCAGCACTGCTGCTTCCAGGGAGGTGTTGAGCACTACGGGAGAGCACTGGGAGAGGACCGCTAGCTCCAAAGGGAGCACAGGCAGAGCTGCATTTCTGTGCACCCTGTGAACCAAGTACTATTTTTAGATTCACTTCTGTCTTTTAACACCTGTGGATCAGCCTAATGGACAGAGAGATAGTGTATAATGAATGCCATAACTTCCTTGAAAAATACCTCATGGCTTTTAAAGTAATCCCTTGATACTTTGAGAAGACTGCTGCGTGACACTGACTAAACCTCTGGGGTTGGTCATGCTGAGGTAGCACTTCGTGCTTGTAGGATGCTCCTCCCTTGCCAGGCTGGCCTTCAACTTTGCTCTTCAAGGCAATACAGGGTCCAAAACTGCCCAAGACAATGATCCTGATTATCTGGGCTTTCATCAGAGATGTCCCTCCTTGAGGCATGAATTCGTCTTCCCTTTAAAGTGGTAATAGTTGTTACAGAAACCTTGCCCTTATTCCCACCAGCCCTACAACTCTACCAGTATCCCTCTTCCTCAGCAGAGGTCCTGGTCTCTTGGGGGGTGACACCTCTTCTTAACTTGTTCTCCATGGTAGTTTGCCCTTTCCCTGCCTTCGCAGAGTATCTGACTGGAAAGGAAAGAAAGATTACCCTTTGAGCATCTCACACCCACCCAAATGCTCCAAACTGGCCTTGAGAGAGTTACAAGCAGGACTTTGGTGGTGGAGGGAACTGCAGAAGCTGGTCTCATCCATCCCTCATTCCCACAGAAGCCCTTGACAGGCAATGGTCCAGTGCTGATACACTGCACCTGGAGAGGACTGGTGTCCTCTCACGAGTCAGTCCTGCACTTTGGGCTGAGGAAAGTCTTTACATGACTGCATTTGCATGCTAGAAGTGAGGCTGCACTAGCCTGAGCTGTCAGCAGAGATATTTCCCTTGAAGACCATTTGACTTTACATCTGCCTGCTGAAGAAATACATGTTCTAGAAATTTCTAGCCTTTCTATGCTTCTCTTCTGATACTTCATAGCTACAATGCTATATACCTTTACTTTCCTATATTAGGGAAAAGAAGTAGAGGGAATTGGAGCACTTGTTCATCATCATCTTTTAAAAATGATTGAGAGCAATCTCATTAAAATCCTAAGTATTAGGAATCACTTCAGTATGCATTTTTCATTTATCCAGGGGTTTGGAAACATTGCTTTTAGGGTGAAGTCCTAAAGGAAATCACCTTTTTTTGACTTAACAAACCCATTAGAATCAATTATATTGAGTTATACCAAGCTGGAAGCTGACCCCATCAGCAACTTTCTATGACCTACTTATGAAAATGGTAAGGATAAAATTATCAAGAGTTGCAGAGACCTCTAGTACCCAGAGGTCTGTTTGCCCTGCTCTCTTATTTACATATGCATGTCTTCCTCCTGCAGATCCTCATTAAACTCCTTCATCTTGTACGTGACTTAAAACTATCTTCCTCATCTCCCTTGCTGATGCTGAAATGGCCTTCATACAGGTGAACTGTAAATGTCTGTCTTACACTCAAAAAGTTCTCACATCCTGGAAATGTCTGTAAAACCAATTAATGCATCTTACCAAGGCAACTGACTCCTGTTCCCAGAGCCTATCAATCCCAGAGCTCAGTCCCCTCCAAAGTCTTCCAAGGACTGTTCTACACCATGTCTATAAAAACCCCTTTATTATCCTTCCATAGTAGCCATCCTGGGCTGCAGGTGATCAGGATTTTCATTCCTTCATCCTTTCTTTAAGCTGCACTTCAGACAGTGACAATGCAGCTGATAATGCTTGTTTTGGTTCAGAATCTTCTCAGCTAACTGCAGGTGCAGGACAGGGGCTTCATCTCCAGCAACACAGGAAAAGAGGAAAGAGGACATCCCTAGCAACAGAGAAAGCTACATGTCTTCTCTGCCTCAGAGGGGTAGCCAGATCATGTTTCCAGCTGAAGACCTTCAGCTGTGGCCCTTAAACTGCATGATAAAGATTTAGATCAGTGTAACATTGCCAAAGCTCATCTAACTGTTAAATAGTGATAAAACAAATCATCAGTACATCCCTAACACCACATCTAATGGCTGTACTTGAAGGATTAATGAGTTGGAGAGCTGGAGGAGCTCTGCCAGAATGTTCCCAGACACAGTCACTCACAGATTTTAATGAATTTGGCCAGCAACCTCTCTGGTACTTGCTGCCTTGCATATTCATATGACAGGCTTTTATCAGAGCAAAGCCATGAGTAAAGGTAGTGTGTCCAGACTGCACACATGAGCACTCTCACGAAGCAGAGTTTGAAACTGGGCTGGGTAGGTGTTGGAGCACACAGTCTGTACATGCTAATGCATGGGGTGAGCACCCATGGCCTGGTTCCCTGATCTGGGCAGTGATGCTGGAGTGAGAAGCAGCAAGTCCTCCTCCAGAGTTCTTTGAGAGGAAACCACTAGCTCAGAAAAAAACTAAAACAGTCTTGGAAATGGGCATGCTGAACCATTCTGGGTATCTGGGAGTTGCTGTTGAGAGCACTGGCTCAGGGTGCAGAAGTTTGCTCTTATACCGCTTACCCCTTCTCCGTGTGTGAAGACAGTGTATCAAGGTCATCTCTGGCACATAAGCTCATGATGGTGAGCACAAGGCTGTGAAAGTTTCAGTTATTTTATCCTTTAGGAATCTGTAAAGAAAGAGTTGAAGGCCAGGTTGTGGTGCATCACACTGAGAAAAGAGAGGGAGATTTTGATTGTCTAATGAAGGCTCCCTGATTGACTTGCACTGGATCTTGTGTTTGTTCATTAATGTCACTTTACTCCACATTAACTTGTTCAAATACTAACCCAACAAGTAAATTGTCTCAACCCTGTTACTTGTCTGATAACACATAATTGTGCTGATTAGATCTTCACTTAATTTAAATCCTTAACTAAATCCTTAATTTGAGGTGGGCCTTTGAAGGTGCACTGAACAAATAAAAGCACCTTCTCTCAAAGAAGAGTCAGGCTTCCCATGCTCAGCCAATTGACCTTAGAAGCTCATAATGTCCAAAGCCCACAAGTGAGCTTCAGGGCTCCTGCAGGGTTTATGAAGCAGAAAAATTTCTGTAGAGCAAGATGCTGGCAGGAACTGTCTGCTGCAACACCCAGATCCATCAGGACACACAAAATAGGGTCTGCTAGGGAAGGAGCCTAGCAGACCAGCCAGCCTTCCACAGGAGGAAAGGAAAAGTTATTGGATCTATGCATTTTCTCAGTGCTGACTGAGAAATCAAATGTTGTTAGAGTGCATGTTCAGTTTAAAAACCTGGCAAGGCCAGATGTTCGCTAAGTGGATACACTTTGGCAAGTGCCTGCACATTAAAATACAAACTAAAAGTGAAAAAGTGAGTGCAACTGAAGCATTAAACAAACATTGACAGGACATGCATGAGCACACACAAATTGCCGTGTTTACAGCACAGGATGCACAGAGCTCCCATTTGCATCTGAAGACATTTAATTGTTCATATGCTGCATACACACACTCCTTTTTGCCAGTGGAGTCACAGCAAATGGATATACAAATAGAGACCCATAGCTACCTAAATGGCCAGTTCATCTGGCAGCAGACACTCACATCTGGGAGTGAGGCTGCTTCCAATCTGCCCCAGCCGTGGGACATCACCTCCTGGCAGCATTCAGCTGGTTGTCTGAGCTGACTATCCAAGCCACATCCTGGCTGCAGCTGCTGGATGTCCCCAAGAGCTACAGCATCCCCTGACCACTGTCTATGAAACGCCAGCACTGCCCCAACACCTGTGAATGCATTTTTCTGTCTGACACCTCCTGTGCTCCTGCAAACAGGGAGGATAAACCACAAGCAGTTCTTTTAAATTAAATAATTCAATATTTACAGTGCAGCAGTCAGACCCCAAAACTGCAGCAGATGTTACAGCAGGGCTCCAACTCCACTGTTCCAACAAGTAATGCAGTATCTGGTCAGCTCTCACTGCGACCAGGCACAAAAGCAGGCACTAACATCTACATCTCCCACTAGCCTGTGAGGCAGAAGCACCATTGTAATTCTGAGCAAGTCAGCAACATGGTCTGTGAGGTCCCATAATGGTTAAAGCTTCCTTACCAGGGGGAGTTTTTCAGTAGACTGAGTCTGTACAATGTGTCATTACCCCCTCAGCTTTGATCGTCAATCTGAAGAGCATATCACCTTGGAGATTAACAAAGAAATTCTGGCTGCAAAGCTGCTGAAAAAGCCACTTTGGTTGATTTTCTTTTCATATTGCTCTGTGTTTCTGCTTCACAGAACAGAAGGGCAATAAAAATTAATTTCATGATGCAATAAAATATTTGCCTCTGAGGTTTCTGAAAGCTGAAGTACTGGTATTTTATTAGCATGCAAAAATTCATTATGGATATAAAAGTGTGACGACATGGTGTGGTTACTAAACCTTAGAATGTCACAGGCTTAGAACAATGTAATCAACCAGATGAAATAACATTTTAAACCAAACAAGTTTACCAACATTATAATTAAAAAGTAATAGTAAGAAAACGATTTCCAATTTGTAATTGTTTTAATTTTCACGGAGTGGGACTAAAAAAAGTATCATCAGCTGGCCCCAAATGCCTCAGGATTTGGTTTTCAGTTTGGAAGGTCTGCCTTTCTGAATGCTGTCAAGTGTTCACAAAGTTTCAGGTAATAATAGGCTATCTCTGTTTCCCAAGGTTCTCTTTCCTGTCCTCTCAAATTTCTTTAGCTCTGTCAAAAACCCTATTTTGTTCCTTCTCTTGCTGCCTGGATTTGCAACAAGGTGGAATAGCATCTCCAGAACTAAGAAAAGGAGCACATCCTGATGACCCTCCTCTGAGAGTCAGAGCACTTAGCTGGAGGAAAGAAAGAGACTGATTACTTAATGTTACTTGTTTTTTTCTTCATTTGCCCACTGTGTTCCCATGCTTAGGTCAGGCTTGGGATGTGCAGGACAAGACCATGACACAAGTTACTTTATGTTCTCAGTAAGTCAGAAAGATATTAACAATTTTTTTTTTTTTTTCTGAAAAGAGGCTTTCACTGGCAATGGGAGATGTTACAGTACAAAGCATTAGATTGCTGGCTGACAATATGGAGTGTTTATTAAAGAAACTGCAGAAGCTGAAAAATCCACTGCAAGCACTCTGGTGTGTGGGGACCCATCATCTTGTGGCCTCCCTCAAGGTTTAATCAAATATGCACAACTAAGTTTTACATTTTTCCTGATTTTCACTGGGATAGAGCTACGTTTCTTCCTAGTAGCTGGTTCAGTGCTGTTTTGGATTTAGTATGAGAACAATGTTGGTGACACACTGATGTTTTAGCTGTGGCTCAGCAGTGCTTACCCTGAGTCTGGGGCTTTTCAGTGTCTCCTGCTCTGCCAGTAAGGAGGGCACAAGATGCCAGGAGGGAGCATGGCGAGGACAGCTGACCTGAACTGGCCAAAGGGATATTCCATGCCATAGAGTGTCATGCTCAGTGTATAAACTGGAAGGAGCTGGCTGGGAGGGACTGATCACTGCTGGGGGACAGGCTTGATATCTCTCAGGAGGTGATGACCAATTTTTGTGTGCATCACTTGGTTTTCTTGGGTTTTATTCCTGTTTCTCACTCTCCTTTTCTTTACTATTATTATAATTACTACATTTTACTTTATTTCCAATAGTAAACTGTTCTTAACCCATGGGTTTTACCATTTTCTTCCCATCCCACTGAGGGGTGTGGAGAGATACTTAGTTGTTGGCTGAGCTTAAACCACAACTTTTGTTATCAGGAAGGTAGTAAAAACAAACAATAGAATGAAGCTATTGTTTTACCAGCAACTGGTAAGCTGGTGGATGCAAGAGCTGTGCTTTGTTTGAGTGTTTTGCAGAGGCTGAAATAGTCCTGCATGAGCTGAAATAGCTGAAAAGCTGCTTGAAACACCCAGCAAGGCAAAGCCAGGACCCGGTGGTGTGAGCAGGAAGGTCTCCATATGGTCAAATGCAAATGAGAGAGCAAAGGAATAAGGTTCAGGAGCCTGTTAAAGAACCAAGGCAGAGAAAGCAGATGAAGGAGTCAGGAAAAAGCCGAGCAAATGACTAGCATGGTTTTCAGCCTGGTCCATGAGCACCCTGTGTAGGCAGAGGTGACCTACCTATCACCTCCAAGCAAGCCTCATCCCACCAGCCCAGAAGAGGATGGAAATATATGAGAAGGGTGGGAAATGTCACTAAAGCAGTCAGAGAAAGGCAAAGACCCATTAGAGAAGGGTTTACAGAGTCACCATGACCGGAAGTTTTCGGGATGAGAAAGGGATAAAGGCCATGAGCTGTCAGCTAAGAAACACTCTTCTCACCTTCACCCATGTCAGTAATATTCACATCAATGGGGCTTTGTACATATTTTGTAAATAACTAGCCCAGATTCAAAGCAGTGACAACATTTTATGGTTGATCTTCTCACTAGCCAAGTTAAAAATCTTGAGGAACTCACTAAAGTCAAAGTCAAATTTTACCTTTGTTAACCTTGTTCTGCATCCTAGACTCTTCTGCACAGGGAAGGCTCAGGAAGTCTGAAACAGATTCATATTTTGCCTTTTGTATCACAGCAAGTCAAGAGCATTTATGAAGCATGACTGTAAGTAATTATTTCATAGCAATGCCACTAATTTTCCTGTGGCTAGATTTCCTTATTTGCTGAAAAAAGCAGCAATACCACTGCATGTGTACCAGAAAATACTTTTGCAAGTCACAGTGAGCCAAGGTTTGTTGATACCACAGGACACTGTGTCCCAGAGAACCTCTGGTGAACCACTGGAATCCTTGAGTGGTTTGGGAAGAATTATTCATGTTAGGCTTTTTCTCCCTATTCTTAATATCCCCTCAACCCTACAGTCATGATAGATGAGCAGCCTGGAATGACCAGCAATCATTGAAAATTGTTGTCTCCCCCATTTCACTGTGAGCACTCTGTGCTGCCCTCTGTTTGAAGTGTTCAGTCCATAAACCCCCAGGAACTTCTAGGCTTAGTGTTTTGGAGTGCAGAGTCATTGTCCAGCATTGCTTTTGTCATAGTGTCCAACACCACATTTTTTATAGCCAGGCCTCAGTCACACTGACAGCCAGGAGTCTTTGGGGTTATTAAACATTCCTTTGCCAGGTAGCTTGAGGATATCTGGAAGACACACATGGAAAGGCACAGGTTCTGGGACCATTCAGTACTCTGCATTTACATCTACAGCACAATCACCTGAAACTGCTAAGGATAGCACTCAGTGACCCACACGGTCCTTTCCAGTCCTCCTTCTTTACTAATCAAGTGGAACTGAGTCACAGAAAGAATGCAATTATGTAGTGAGATTCAGTTAGGCATAACAAAAACATCCCACCAAAAGGAGCAATCTGTGAAGTGGTAGCAATACCAAGATACCAAGCAGTGACAATGCTCAGGGCATTTTAACTGACAATAAAGTGTAAAGACAAATAAAGATTAATACCATTTTGGTCTTCTTCAGTGAGAACGTTCTGTTGTAAGACAGGATATTTTCTCTTTCATGGTAATGGACCTGCTGTCTCTCATATGACCTCTCCACACAGAAAATTTCCATGTGTAATTGCTCCAGCAGAGTGATGCTCTTAATGCAGTTGCTTTTTAGCTAAGATCACTTCTCTGAAAATAATAGATTTTGATAAGTAGTCGGAAGTTCAAAGAAGAGCAGTGAGAAATCCAATGAAACCAGGCCAATTTTGTTACTTTCTAATCTTGCAGCTGGTTATGACAGCCTATTCAGAGCACGCACAGAGTCCTGTGGGAAGGTTAGTGAAGTTAAATGGGCAGCTGCTAGATGGCAAAAACTAAAGAGGTATAAAGTATGCAATGGCTATTACCTAGGCAGGAGACATCATAACTGTCAACCACCCTGTGCAGAGAACAGCCCACCACAGCCTATGGAGTAATTTTCCCCTCAGAGGAATCCAATTGTAAAGATCACCATGAAAAACTATTAAATTGACCTTGGAGATAATACTAATAGAGAGCCCTGTATTGGCAGAGAGATGGACAAAATGACTTAAAAAGGTCTTTCTTTTTTGTAAAACTCAGAAGAAGAGTTTTGTTATGCATTTTTTCTTTCGTTTGAAAGGCTTGCCTAAGTAAGATTTTTTTCAAAGGAATTTCTCCTGACAGCATGCTGAAAATGAAGACTTTTCTTTGATAGCAGCAAAGTGCACAAATGATTCACTGGAGAGAGAAAAAAAATCAGAGTCAGGGTGCCAAAGACACTAAGCAAATGTCAGTGGGAAGAGGGATTTCAGAGAGCTGGTAAACAAGCTTCCACTCCTAGTACATGCCAACTTGTGGACTAGGACCTCAGGACCTGACTTTCAAGTAAGGATTAATCAAACTTCCACTTCTGCAAGTGCTGATGAGAAACCGTGCCTGCACTAATGCATCGCAAATAAGTTTTCAGTGGAAATGTCAGCAACAGGACACCTGAACTTCCAGTCTGTGAATTGGAAAGATGATTAAGTAAAGGTACAAAATAATCATTGAGTAGCAAGAGACTTCCTCTTCTAATTAAACTGATTCTGGATTGTGGAACAGATGGTAAAGAAATGTGTCTGATTTCAGGGTGGAGTCTGACATCACTTAAGGGATGTAGTTGCTTATGATTGGAGACAACTGGATTTGAAGTCGCTTTCTTTCTTGTGATTGTGTGTCCCTAATTCTTCTCCCTCTGGAGATAGTTATAAATAGTTCTTTATAAAGTTATAAATGCTTCCACAGGGGCATGATGGCATAAGGATGTTGTCGTGGTTTGAGCCAGTATGGTTTTTTAGTGGACCAGTCAGAAGTTAGCTGCTTTAATTGGCGTGTAATTTGGCCCCTTGGGAAGCAGAATGTGACTTCTGGGGGATATTCATAAAACCTCAGCTCAGATATCAAGCCCTCTTGGACTTCTGGCCTGTGAGGAGTTAACGTCTCCATGAGTTGGAGGGGCCCAGTCTGTTGGGGCCGGGCTGGGCCTCTGTGGGGAGAGCTGCCCTGCAAGCCGCAGCCTGGGCCCGGGCTGTATGGGAGACCCGCCTGGCCCGGGGACTCTCCGCCCAGGGGAGGGGATGATGTGCTCCCATCCCGGCCCAGATCAGTTTATAGCAGCTGTGAAACGCCCTATGAGTGGGAGCTGGCCTGAGAGCTGGCTGTGGGCCCGGGCCCTTTCCCCAGCAGGGGGAGGGGAGCCAGCAGCGGCTCCGGACTGGGCTTGCCCTGGATGAGACCGAGGGGTGGAGGCGGGACCCTTCCATCAGCCGGGCTGCTTTGAGGTGCTGTCGGCCTGAGGTTTTTTTTCTCTCTGCATCTCCGCAGCTTTGAAAATCCCGGCTGCCGCCTGGCAAAGATCATGTGACCACCGTAGGCCTTGGCAAGGACATCAACCCTCTCCCTCCTCCATGGAAGGCAGCGAATGAAGATGGAGAGAGAGACAGCATGAACTAAAGCCAGTGAAAGAATTGATAAAGACTGCTGAAAGAAAAGGATAGAGGAAGTGGACATTTTTGTCTGGACTTCTCTAGATGAATCATAGAGATATGGACTAACATCAAATTGCGGTTTGGGGGAGTGCAAACTCTAGTCAACAGTTGTTTAGTTTGATGCCTTGGCTCCTGGGCAAAAAGGAGGTCTCTGTTTCTTTGTGATAGAGATGATTTTGGAGAAGAAAACCTTTATTGTATACTGGAGTAAGCATTCTTAAAATGGTATCCTGAATGTGCTATAGCCCATAAGCAGCTTGAGAAACTGCTAATGGAGTGGGACTGCACAGACCTGCAAATCCTAAGTGGTTGCAGAGTTGTGACATTGAGAGCCACCAGATTTGTTTCTTGTGGCATGATCTCTATGAAAATTCTAGGGAGACTCCTCTCCCAAAGAGTGTAAGGTTAGGCTTAATGGTTGTGGCTGGCTGAAATCATGGCTTCTCTCTATGTTGTGTGGAAAAGTAATTAGTTTGTGGGGCAGGAAAAGGTCGGGTTTTGTGGGTTTTTTCCTTCCTTTTTTCTTCTTCAGTGTGTTAATAAAGTATTTGTTTAGTTATAAGTTGAATCTGTTTTGCCTTTTTCTTGCGAAATCCCATCTCATATTTAGTGAACGAAATTTGGTGAACGTAAAACCATAACAGATGTGAAGCCTCTAGTAAATATATGGCATCTGCCTCCATGGGCTGTGCCTCTGTGCACAATGGCAGCACTTGGGAAACACTAGTATGGACAGAATGGGTAAAAGTGAGCATGCCCACTGTCAAGCAACACTGAGAGCTTAATGTATGATGGTTGTTCAGCTCAGTGCAGCTGTGCCAGCACTGCTTGCCAAAGTGGGTGCTCCTTCTCCCTTTTACCTGGAATGACAGCAGTGAGAGCTTTTCCAATGCACAGGTGTACAATACATGGAGAATCAAGTGCCTCAGTGAGAGTCCTGTATTCTGGGTTCAGCAAGTTACTCCACCAAAGATTTTTCTGGGCTCTTTTTGAGAGGTATGGATGTTTTGGGGGTACAGCTGAAGAAATATCTCAAAGACATGCAGAAATTAATGACTGGTCTGGATGCCACAGATAGGAGATCTCAGTCATGTCTGCACTTGGGCTTGACAACACCTTGATGTTTCATTATTGTCCTCAGGCTTGTTGTCAGGCCCATTGCTGTCTGGTCCCACTCATGTTCTGGCCATGACTTGATTCTAATTTGAAATGAACAGGACCTAACTGTGCACTATGGTTGGAAGTGAAGACCTAGCCCCTATCATTTTACACTCCCCCCAGCACCCTTCTGCTGTGCAAAATGAATTAAAGATATTAGCAGTTCCAGATGGCTGGGTGGCAGCTAGAAATGGTTCTGTACAACCAGAGAATGAAGGAATCATGCCCTCAGGCATGGCTGCAATAACCTGCAAGCATTTCAGGTTCAACCCAAGCACACCACTCCAATCCTGCTGTTTCTCCCACATTTCTTCTGGAGTGATTATTTGCAAGCCTACAGAGAAGAAGAATAGTCCTCTGCTCTTTTGGTTTGATTTTTTAGCCAGATCCACCTCTGTGCCTTTTCCCCACATAGGCAGACAAAGCAGCAGACCTCAGGAGGCAATGAGCTTTCATGAGCCCCTGACTAGGAATAAAGTAGGCAGGAGCTGCTAAAACTATTCGAGCCATTGGAGAACATATACTGGTTTGTGGCTGATCCATTTCCCATTACATTCATGCCAAAAGGCATTTCCTTTATCTTTTGAGCTTTCAGAGAGGGGAAGAGAAGCTAAGCTCACAGCAATTGTCCTTTCATAGGCAGGATACAACTGGGTGGTTTTAGAGGAAGTGAATGAAGATGATTAATTATTGCTCACTTTTTCACTCCATCAGATATACAAGGGATATGCCTGTCATGCTGACAGTCTCCCTGCTCAGCCCTCTGTACACACAGCGTGAGTGGTGTGATTCAGTCTCACACGCCACCTTCTGAAGGGAAGAAACAGAGCCATGAGTCAGTGGGACATGGTTCCAAGTGTCCTTAATGCAGTAGTGTCAGCCTTATCGAGCAGCACTGAAATATTTATTAAACACCAACACAAGACCAAGGGCTTTTAATTCAGCAGTGTTATCTGAAAAGTCAGAAGACACAGCAGAGATCAGCTTAATAAAAATATTTCATTTCAGAATGATCCTTACCTGGGTACAAGGAATTCAATGATGGAAACCGAAAAAACATTACCTATAGCATTATAATGAACTGTGGGACATCATAATGGTGTGAATTTCTTTTTTCTGATACCCAGTTCCCCTTTGTGTATGTAGTAGCCAGGAACCACAGATCAGATGAAAGAGATGATAGCTATGCCAAGGAAATCTGGGACCCTTAGCTGGGCTAATGGCCCAGCAAGTGTTAAAGCCTCATTAGTAACGACAGTGGAAATGAATAATGACTGTGATAAATAATTGCTTGGCCTTTAGATAAGATGTATTTTATTTCCCATTGTGTATGCCAGAAGTTAAGAGTATTTATAAGCTACAGTCACAAATGACTGGCTTGTGCTAAATGTAGCTGGGAGTAGGCAGACAAAATTTTCTTGGAAGTCTCTGGGCCAAAATCAGACGTCAGCCACACTTTCAGCAGCACCACTCATCCCCTATCTGCAGGAGCAATATTCGATTCAGTGCTTAGAGTATTTGAAGGAAACGGCTACAAGTGTAGTCATAAATTTTGTCCCTGTTCTTTGAGTGCCAGGATACAGGAAATCAAGAGGGGAACCAAAAAAGGGCCACAGGGAAGAAGCCTTCCCCAAAATCTGAAGGGCCATAGCTTCTTTGCATGGTAATGGTCAGGACCAGGGCAGGACTCAATAGGCTGATGCTCTTTTACCTTGGACAGTCTCAGTGGAAAAGTGGCTTTCGCTCCCACATGATATCCCCCTTTCCGCCTTCCCGAGGGAATGTGCGATTCAAAGCCATGAGTAGAAGCTGCTTTACAGAGGACTGCTGTGGGCAGTGCTGGGCAGGAGTCACTGGGATTTGCTCCTCCAGGTGCTCATGGGTTTGAGCGGACCAGCTCTGGAGACACACTGAAATCACTGGTCACTCAGTGGTGCTTCAGGACCCATAAATTCAGAATAAACCAGAGCAAAAGGTTCCTTAAACTTGTCAGTCAGTAGCACCTCATCCTGCAAAGAGGAGCAGTCAGGCAGTACTGCCAGCCATTGGAAAGTGTCTAGCTTATTTCTTTCCACTTGACAGAGTCCAAAACAGTTTGGTAGATTTCATTTTCCCTATTCCCAGGGTTCACTTTTTACCCATGCAAAAAGGAAGAAATATGTTAGTAACAGACCAGAATGCTAGAAACATTAAAAAAGTGGTGACAGGGGTGGGGAAGTGAGGAGCTCTGCCAGCTAGCTGTGGGCCAGTGTTTTTCAGCCTGTGATGTTATTCATCACAGGTGTGTCCATGGTTTCTAGGAAGGTGCAAAAGCCCAGAAGTCAGGTGTAAGTCAAGTGCAAGTGGTAATTCTCTTGTTTGGCTTTAACATATCCCTTGAAGTACTCCACAGCCCCTCTCAGGGGTCTCTGACCAGCAGCTAAACATTACTGTCCTACCACTGCAGCTATTGGAAAGGAGACAATGTCGCTTGAGAGGCCACTTTCACAGCCACTGAAGCCATGGGGAGCTGCTTTTGGGGCACAGGGGGATGCAGCAATGATCCATTTCCCCTTGCTGGAAATCTGTTATCCCTTTATCTGGAGCAGTGAGACTGCCTGGTACTCTTGTGTTAAGCTGCTGAAGAGAGAAATGCTCGGCTACTACAAATCAGTGTATATTGTCAAGACAATTTGGACTTTACAGTCCATTTATTTAGCTGTTAAAAGCACTACTGGTTCTTTCAGTAAGCAAAAAGTTTTTACATAAAATTGGAGACTTTCAGCAGACAGCACTGCAGTTCCTGTGATGACTACACCTGTGAAAAAAATCTCTTTGGTAAACAGGAAAAAGGAAAAGGTCTGTTTGATTAGTGACTGCAACAATATCATTTCTAGAAAAGACTAGAAGAGGGGCTACTTAATCTCAAATAACATTTGCTCTAGTGGCATGACCTGTTGTAAACCTTGAACAGTGAAGGAAATGTGAACAGAGACATATTAAAATGTCAAGCTGCAAAACCTACAAGCAACAGGGACTGTAATTACCTGGAGAAGAAGTGGAAGGCTTTCTTGAAAGCCAATTTCTTTTCTTTGTACCACTGTTCTCCTTGCAGTTTTGTGCTGTCCCTCTGCCAAAAGCTACATGGCCATCACACTTAGCAGGGGAGACAGAGAAGAGGATGAGTTAAGAGCAAAACTGGCTAAAACACGGAGATACTTGAAAGCTGTCTGGATCCTGTAAAACCTGCTCCAGGGGAACCTGCTTTAGTGCAGGAGGAAGGAGGTGGCCTAGATGACCCCCGGAGGTCCCTTGCAACATCAGCCATTCTGTGATTTGTGGCTCTGTGATAAGCAGAAGCAAGAACGTCTTAAAGCTCGGTATATATTTTAAATGCTAACAAAGTGTGAAGGAAAGCCAGCATATTTCTTATAGGCAACTGTTATAGGGAGATGAAACAACTGAGATGGGTTATGAAAGAGTCTGAAGATGGCAACATCTAAAGGAAACAGTGGCACAACAGCTCTTTAGGCTGCCAAAATCATTCAAGAGGTTAAACTGAATATCTTTAGTCAGACATCATACTAAGTAAAATATCTAAAAATTAAATCACATCACTGTATGACTGACCTTCCTTCTGACAAGAATTTAAAATATGCATTTTTAAAGCATTATGTTTCTGAAAGAAAATTCAGCTTTTGAGACAAATTATTTATATGAGCAATATGGCTTATGGCAGTCCAGAGTTATCAGAAACAGTACTTTTCATTACTTAAATGCAGCAAAATACACAAATCCCACTTTTGTTTTCCAGAAAAAAATCTGTTTTCTAAAGCAAAAGAAAAGTAACTTTAATATATTATTAAAAATATATCATAAACTATAACACACATATAATAAATTGTATATAATGTAATGTAGCAATAGATAATAAAATGTCATAGATACATAAAATATAAATTACTAAAATACATTAAAATATAATTATATCATTGTTTTCTTGGTTATGTCTTTGGTTCTTTCTGTAATAAAAGAAGATGTACAACCATGATCCAGTTCTTCAAAAGAACTAATTTTCCAATACAAAAGAGTTGTGAGTGTATAAAAGATCCCCCAAGAAATTCAAACCTGCCAAGCTCCATTTTATATTGTATTTCTCTAAGTCAAAAACATCTCCAGTGAATATTGCCAAAGTCAGTCTCTGTGAGAGATCCTCTGAGCTAGGTTTCAGCTCAGAAGAAATTATTTTTCCCACGATGAGATTGAGGAAGTCA
Source organism: Pycnonotus jocosus (assembly GCA_013400435.1). NCBI lineage: Eukaryota > Metazoa > Chordata > Aves > Passeriformes > Pycnonotidae > Pycnonotus > Pycnonotus jocosus. The sequence continues at coordinate 205,261 of VWYP01029193.1, read as the reverse complement.
TTGAAATCAGAACATAATAACAGCCTGGTCTCCTAAAGTTTAGGTATGATATTTCCAGTTGGCATCACTGTACTGTATTTTATTGAGGAATTCAGTGGACACATTGGTAACCATGAGGACAAAGCTCAGGGATTTTCTGTGGATACCTGAGGTGCAGCAAACATAAAATTAAATATACCTTAACAATGATATCAGGTCAGTACACAGCACCTCTCTGAAGGCTTTTCATGACAATTCAGTTTTTCATGACAATGGCTGTTTTGGGGCCTTTCAAATGTTTGGATTTCAGGTGGGCAGAGGTGCCCTATGTGAGAAATCTTACCTGAAAACTCAGTGATGGAGAGCAGACCAGTGGACACTACATTTCCTCATGGACTGACCTGACCTCAGAGAGGATGGGGGTGGAGCTGGACCCTTCCCATTGGGACTACAGAAGAAGTAGACTTGGGGAGAAGTCTTGGGTAGGTGGGAAATGCTTCTCCAGCCTCCAGCCACTGCTGGCCTGCCCTTGTCCCATGGGGCCGTGGGATGGTCATTGGACAGGAGATGGAAGCAGAGAAACAATGCTGCAATGAACTCCAGGGGCAGCCTGGAGGTTGACTGGATGCCCTGGCACATCAAAAAGCATTTTATAACTGTGTGAGATGCATCTTTGAAAATTAAACTGCAACAGAGGTCATGCACTCTCTTGCTCTCCATCCCCTGACTGCAGGATTTCTCCTGCAGATTAATTTTACTCAAAGTAAAGCAAAGCATGGGTGAGACTCAGTTTCAAGCAGGCAGGTTCTTTTTCAGTACAGTGCTCTGTACAAATTGCTCTGTCAAGAAAATGTAACATTCCAATATTGAAACTCTTAATATCTGGCAATGCCAAAATTTTGGCTAATACATCAGCCCCCACTGAAGATGATGCAGCTTTTAAGGGGGTGAGGGAAGATAAGTTATCGCTGCTAATGATGCATTTGCATTTCTCAGACCTCTTTCATGTGTCTACAAAAAATGCCTCCTCCCTCAGGGTAATACAATCAGCCTTTGGGTCTAAGAAGTTGGTGAGGGGCTATAGTGAGAATAAAACACAAGCTCAAAATTCAGACCAGTTCGGGTCTGATTTATCTCACTTGTCATCCCTCTCCCTCTTGGCAATGAAGAGGGGCACTTCCAATTATCCCCTCCTAAAAAGACAAGTGAATCACCTCTCTGAGAGGTGCCCATCTCAGTTTGGCTGGAGAGGAGGCTTAGACAGTTACCTTGGTTGAAGTGCCCAACATTTCAGTAGTTACGCTCACATAAGAGAAAACCAGGAGAGGATGGCATTGGGGAGCTGTCAAGGCTGTGATTTTTAAACATCTTGTCCAAAACACTCCAGTGAGGAGGGGAGTGAAAATGGACTTCTTAGGGAAAACAAACAGCCTCAGCTGGTCTCAACTGTGAGTCACAAAGTAGCTAGGGTGACCAAAGCCTGCAGAGATGTTATGCAAGAAGTCTCTTCCCTCCAAAAGCACACCTCTAAAGGAGAGACCAGAGAGACATGTGCAGCCAGCAAATATTCTCTCTGCCTCATTTAATCAAGACAGCAAGATTTGCTCTGGGATAAAATTAAATCAATTTTCAGATGAAAAACCCTTGGAATTAAATTTCTATTAAATATTTCACCACTGTCTGATTTCTACAGAGATTTCAAATTAGTGTTGCAAAAGCTATTATGAGCAAGTACACTATTCTTACATATTGACAACTAAGGTGTTTTGTTGGGAAGAGATGTTTTGTACTCAGTCCAGTTTCTTCATGTTCCTGTATTTTAGAGTCAACAAAATAACCAGCCAAAAAACCACTTTCAACAGGTGCTGCATGACAGCCCCATGGAGACTCCATGGCCCACCTCAGCAGTCACAATCACAAAACACAGTCAAAGTGAGGGAGAAGGGAGATCTGAAGTATTTCAAGTTTATTCTTAAAACCACAAGTGTTTTCTACCGAAAACTTCTGCCTACCTCCCCTTCATTTCCTTTTAAAAATGTCATTGAAAAAGACCCTTTTACTAGCAAGGTCTGGTTTTTACACAGGGAAAGTCTGTCCAATGACAAATGTGCAGATGGGAGCCTGGCCCCCTTCACTGTACCCAACCTCCAGAGCACTTTGTGCCCCCAGTTTCAATTAATGTCAGGAGGAACTGGGAATGTGTGGCACCAACAGGGCACAGATCTCTCCAGACCAACAAAGGTCTAGTTAATTGCAGTTAACTAAGGATGGAGTACTGAGGGAGATGAGGAGAGCTGGAAGTTCATCCATCGCACTGCTGCTTCTCTAGGAGGACTCCATTACAGGCAAACTCACCCACAACCACCCAAAAGCAGAGCTCCATGCTGGACATTTGCAGGATTATCAGCTTCATCCTCACTTTGCTATAGTTAAACTACAGTTTCCATTATGCAGTTCCCAGGAGATTATGGGGCAATCACCAGGTTCTAGGCAGGGTTCTGCATATACCATCCTGCCACCACTCCATAGCAGTTTTGACACTGTGGCTTGCAAAAATCTATAAATAAACTCCTGTGAGGAACTAACATCGAATTTTTTCCTTGGGACCACAGCTGGGAGAGTGAACATCTCATTCATTTTATGTCCTTTTTAATGTTTTTTTCCTTCTAAAAACATACAGGGGTTTTTCCTAGCTAGTGAGAGTTGTTCAGCATCAAAACCAGAAATAATTTTTGAAAAAAAATCAGTTTCTTCTAAAAAAAAATCTTAACTAAAGATAATGTTGACTTTCAAAAACAATTTGAAGACAAAAGTAAAGACATTCCCAAAAATCTTATGTTCTCAAAAATGCAGGGGTTTCTGGCTCTGAACTGGCATTATAGGTTGAAAGTGACCTCAGGAACCATCATCTGGTCCAACCTTTCTTGGCAAAAGCATGTTCTAGACAAGATGGGCCAGCACTCTGTCCCTCTGAATCTTAAATGTCCACTATTAGGGAATTCACCACCTCCCTGGTGAGACAATTAATCATTCACTTGCAAGCTTACTAAAAGTGGGCATGAAGTTTTGAAAAGAGAAAGGAAGGAAGGAAAAAAACCCTATAGAGTGTTTATGTGAATGTTACTTTTTGCCTGAAGATAAAGCTTGAAAAAATTCCCAAGTCACTTTTTTAAAATCTTTGTCAAGAGTGGTCATTTTACAGCCTGCAGGCACCTTATTTTTGGCAGGATGATGAGCTCTGAGAATATGTGGATTAGATCAGGGCAGATGGGGTGAACCTTTTCTGGTCAGTGGATGGCCTTGCAGGTCACACAGTCCTCCAGTCCTGCAGGTTTCCTGTACCAGGGAATGATCCGGGTCATTTCATCCCAAACACTGGAAAAGCAATCCATTTCCTAAAATCTTCCAAAAGCTCTCATAGGTTTTTTTGATCCCAAACACCTCCCAAAGTCCAAACAAAAACTCAGATACCTTGGAATACTGTGGTGAGCCAAATCAGGACTGTGAGGTGAGGCTGGTTAGGGTCAAGATGCTTGGCCATGCACAGCAGGCTTTCTAACAGCAGGATGAGTGCATGCATGAATCTGCATGTATGTCCCATGTGCACAAACATAATGCTGTTGTCACTCAGCCCACACCATGACTAGCAGATCCTTTAAAAAGAAACCACACACGCACAAATATTTTATGTGCATGCCTTATACATAAGGCATGGGCCAAATGACTTGCCCACACAGTTCTAAAATGTACCCTTTTCCTCCCTTTGGTGCCAAGGAAATGTTATTGACTACAAATGGTGACAGGGAGAATTGCACAATCCAGTCCATACGTATAAAAACCAGCAGGCTGAGAATAAATGTCTATTTGAAGGAATACAGATGAATCAGTAATGATATTAGAGTGATTAGCCAACTGCCTTAATTGATATGTACAAAACCATATGTGCTTATAAGCTTACAAATGCTAACTCATGCTTATCACCATCTGCACAGAAAAGCCACAGTAAATTTACTTTTTCTAAATGCAGGTTTGTCATTTTAAAAGAGATGGGCTGAGGAGGGTTGTAAAAGGCTGTGCCATGAAATGTTCTTTGCCAGTAGTGTGGGGGTCTCTCAGACCAGATTTATTTAGTGACTATAATAGAGCTCAATTATTGTTCAGGTCAGTGCAAAGACATGAGGGAAATGCAATAACCAGCTTTTCAAGGACAAAAATAAAAGCAAGGTCTTAAGAGAAATTATGAGGAAGGTCAGTTGTACACTGGCTCCCCTCCCTCTGCAGCTTTCTCCAGGCTCTTTCCTAGAGTTGTGTATGAACCCACAGCTAAAGAAGGCTAAAAAAGATCAATCCAGAAGTGCCTAAAAGATATACAAGTCCACAGGCAAGCCACTGGTCACCTCAACTTCCAATGGAAGAGCAATGATGGCTGGAAACAGTTGAGTAATTTTTCACAAAGTCACTGTGAGAATATCTGACTGTAGGTACAAGTTCTTACCTTCAGAACCAGATAGAGTGGGAGCTTAAAGCTGAGGTGCTATACATTCATTCCAAGCACATGTGTTTTCCCATCCCTTGGCAGTACAAATATGTTCCAAATCACCCACAGTCAAGGGCAATCAGTCATATTTCTGCTAATATAGCCAGAGCACAAAATTGCAGTGTTGATGCCAGCTCCATGCCTGACCCTAGGGACACAACTGCCATCCAACCTGGCATAAAGACCACAATGTAATTTGGTCCTTCTGATCCAGGAGAGTGAATTTTGTGTCACGTATCAGTTTCATGAAGTATCAAGTGCCCTGTAAGGTTATGGGATGAATCTATGAAGATATTTGAGAGTTAAATTCTCCTTAAAATGAGGAGATAAGGGGAAAATAGTGCTTATACAGCCCCATGGCCTCAAGGCTAAGTCACTTGATTAAGCAACACAGCTGAAAGTTTTATGCTGGCTGTCTCCACAGAAAGATCCATCAGAATATGCTGTGGTACAGCCTGCCATTTTTGACTCAGGCTCCATGGCAGAAGACTATTAAGATGGAAAAATTGATAAGGATTCTCTTGACACTTCTGAAACATGGAGGACATGCATGTGTGACAGGGGCAGGTGAGTTACTCTCATTTTAAAAATCTTGACAGCTCTGTGCATTAATAGTGTCATAAATATTGTATCTGTGCCGCAAAGGAAACTGAGAAGTTGTTATAATTCAGTTGTCACCATTGTGTGGGCACTGTGTTGTGTCTGGGTGACCTGCAGGCTGAGAATAATAACGAGGGTGAGTCATCAGACCTCACCAGCGACTAAGTGGAGAGGGAGTATGTGATGGGTGGAAGGCTTTGATCACATTAGACAACAGCAGCTGAAGGAAGGGTTGGATGAGAAGGTGCATGTGAAAAGTGTGATTATTAGACAGATCTCAGTAGCTCTCAAATGACAGGGAATCCCTGGGTGCTGGCAATAAGTGTCAGTCACTGCCAATTTAACAGGCACGCCTGAAACAACTCACTCCAGAGGAGCTGGTAAACATCACAGGGCTGCAAATAAGTAAGAAACTGGTACAGGAGCCTCTGACACGCTCCTGTCCTACCTGATGCTTCCTGCCATTGCACCTCAGGAGCAAAAATGACTGGTAAATCATAGTCAGTACAGGAGCAAACTACAATCCAGTTTGGATATGGGCAAATCGTGTCCCAGGAACACAGATACCAAGTCATGTTTTGTGGCCATTGGCACCTTATGCACGTGGCCAAAGCAATATAACTTTGTGAAGCAGCTGCTCTAGAAAACCTGAAAAACCATCTCAGCTCTGAGACTCTGGGTGTTTCTTCAGCTGGGTTATCACACTTTCCCCATCTCCCTGTGCCCAGGTGCCTCAAGTTATAGAAATCTGTACGCAGAATTTCACAAGTCCCAGAATGATGTAGCAAGAACAAGTCATATGCAATTGCTACTTTGGAAAAGCATACTCAGACATGAAAAAGAGAAGCGAACTTGGCCTCTGTCCCAAGAAATTCACATACCACATAGCTTACCATGTAAATACAGAAAATTAGGTCAACTAAAAAAAAAAGGACCGAATACAAAATAGTTCCGGAAGTACTGGTTTTATTCCAGGTGTTTAGAAGTGCATGCATACCTTAGCATATATTAGCACCTTGCTCAACAGAAGCTTGGGGTCAAAGCTAGAGCATGAGAACAATGAAATGTACATCTCTAAAACGTGCTGGCAGGGCCCCAAAATAGTGGCCTCAAAACCAAAGGAACTTACTGTATTTTTACCCAACCATAGCAGGTGGTGTAGAGTCAACACGAGTGTAAGTCAGAGTAGCACACATTAGATATAATGATGGATTTGAAAAGCAGTAGTAAATATGGAACCAGAATCCAATGACAATTTTCAAAGGCATTTGCGATTCCAAAACTCAGCTTTATGGCAAATATAACAAAAGAGATCAACAACAGAACTGTATGTCAGCAGTTGCACTACTGCGAAAGAGGAACTTGGTAGCTTATCCAAATCACCCTTGTCCCAAGGAAGAGTCAATGATACATTTACCAGCCCCACAAAGGCTGGTAATATAAACCCATATATAAAAGCCTCCAGTAACTGCAAGTTAAGCTGTGCACTTCCTGTCCTACAGACATGGCAAGGAAGTTTTTCTTTTCAAAGAGACTTTTAACAAATTTGAAGGCTGTATGAGTCCTTCATTCTGTACACTCTGCTGACCAGTTACTTTAGTCCTCCTGTGAAGCCCATGTTTTTGAGATGTGTCAGCAGTGATGTTCTCCTATGGGTTCCCTCCAGCTGATTCCATTTGCTTTGAAGTACAGCCTCTAAAATAAATCTTAGAGCTGCAGCAGAGGCCCTTCCAGTGGACCTGACCAGAGCAGCAGGAATATTTAATTTGTGCTGCAGGCTAAACAGATCTCTATATTCCCCACTGTAACACTTACCTCCTTCTTTTTTCATCATATAGACAGAGTTGCCTCATGTTGAACCTGCAATTCAGGGAAAACTCCAGTCTTTTCTGCAGATTTGCTGAAAACCAAGTATTCTCCATTAGATATTCCTGTACAAGGGTACTTCTACCTGAGTGTGCTACCTTGAATTTTTGCTTCTTGGAACTGACCCTCTTTATTTTCAGACTATGCCTCTCATTTGGGCAGACTGTTACAAATTTCTAGTCCTTTCTTTACGCACATTAGCAGTTCCTCACGGGTTCATATACCTCATCCAAGTCATCAGTGGGAACACAGAACAGAGTTACAACACAATTTAGCATCTCTTTAGAGCGTGTAGTAGTTGCTGGTATTTTAATCTATTAAAAAATCTAAAGCCATGAACACTAACATTTACAGGTGGTACAGAAAAAGTGACATATGAAATAATGACAAATCAATGATACAAAGAGATCTAGATAATTTTGTAAAATGGCTTCATCTGACAAGTATAAGTTTTAATATGTTAAAATGCAAATCACAAGCATCTTTGGAAATTAAGAATGCAGATCACACCTGTGGGATGAGGAAGTGTGTTTTTGAAACAGGGAGTCTCAAACTTAACCCACTGAAAAGGGATCTTGAAGCAAAACCACAGCAGGCCATAATAACACTACTTGCTTAAGTAAGCAGTAATCACAAAACAGAAAAAAACATCCAAGAAAGGGGTATTTAAGGAGTCAGAATGTCTCCTTCATTTCCCAAGTTAAAGTTAAATTGAAAATTCATTTTTCTAGGAGGCCATCAACGCACTTCTTTCAGATACTTTCCCACCTCATGCTCATCATATGATATATGCATATCAACACCTAATACCTGCACTATCAGGATGATTACTTACTCAATGAAAGGAGCAGTGACGTTTGTACTGCTGTCAAACACAAGGGCAGAATTAAGATTCGTGTATTCAAGGCATCAGACAGATGTTTAGGACAAGGAACAAAATGCTGCAGTCCCCAGAGGAGTCTGCAATAATCCAATTCAAATTTTCAAAGCCTTAGCCTGTAGCACAGAATCTGCACAAACCTGTGGTTTCCATTTCTGAAAGTTTTAAACAAGTAAATCTTAAGTAGTCCAACTTGTCAGTATGTCTGATCACAAATAATGCTTATGTTTAAAGGACTAGTATGGCTATACAGCTGAAGAGCTGAGGCTGAGAGCTCCATTCTAAAATCATTAATGCTGCACAGCTAAGTAGATACCACTGAGATGGAGTCATTTGCCCAGAGACAGTTAGAAACTAAAGAATTCAATACAGTTCACTGCTTGAACCACTAACAGAATGTATCTTCTAAGGGTTCATCAAACAGCAGAACATTTTTTTCCATTTCCTGCTAACAAATTTCCACAAACAGGAAGAAGGTTTGCAAGGAAGAAGCACACTGTCAGACCTCCATATGTCAGTATTTTCAACCAAAAAATGAAAATGCAGGTGGAATCTGCTTTCTACCATAGCGTCACAGATAGGCCATCCTCAGATGTGTAAATTCAACATAGTCTTCCCAAACTGGATATGAAGTGCCACCCATCTCATCCAGCCCATTACTTCGTAGGATGGCTGTCTCAGATACCTTTAGAGGCTGGTGTGAGACCCTTCCTATACCAAGGGCAGGGTTATGCAAAGTTGTACTTGAACAACCTCTGTTTGTTTTGAAAACAGCATTGCAGAGAAGGCCACCTATCTAAAGCCCACAAGTAGTTTCATCCAAGCAGACTTTAGAATCCAGTGCTTGGAATTCTTTGGAGAACTTCAAAAAGCTTGCAGAAGACTTATTCTTGCACCTCTATGATACTGAGACAGAACACTGAACCAGTTTTTCCTTAGCTGAGGTGTAGCTCTGAAATCTCCTTTATTTTCTGTATTTTTAATGTCTAACTGCCTGAACTGGTCCCATAGAGCACAGTACAGATCTAACCTCTTTCTAATATATTTAAATGTATGCAATAAAAGTTTGGCTACAGTGCAATTAAAGTACCATTTCTGTTCATTTTAAATGTCAGTGTAATTAAAGTTCACAGCTAATAATATTCATAGATCTGTAGATTTTTCCAGGTTCCTCATTTAGTACTTCTGGAGATTTCCATATGTGAAAACGTTGGCCTCTGTTATCACTCATGCATGGATAGTTGTGGTGCTTCTCTGCTCACTGTCTTTGACCTAAGGCTTGCCTACACCAAATATCTGTTTCAGGATGATACATGGTCTATAATTTTGAACTTCTACTTGTTGAATCAAAAATTGCCTTCCTTTTTACAGTTCTTTAATCTGCAAACAACTTTACTGAGATACAGGGGTAGTGCATCCTCATGCACAGTAGAACTGGGTGAATATCCTTGAGATTCAGCTGGAGCACCTGGAGCTACTTCCTCCTGCTTTTCACATAGGGCTATGCCAGTAGCAGATATCATACAGTCCCATCATGACTGCACTGTGTTGTTCTGGGTTTTGGGGGTTTTTGATTGTCTTATATGCTCCCTGTGCCACTGGTAGAGCAGAGCTAAACTCTTGTCATGGCTCCTGTCTGAAAATCCCTGGGAATTCTCGTATTGTTCTTTGTTTCCCTAATGAAAACCAAGAGACTTTTCCCCTCTGGAGATGGCAACATTTCTTACATTCAGAAATTTCAGGAAGCTGCTGATAACCCTCAACATCCTCCATATACCTTTCCTCCTTCTTGTCATTCAGCTACACAGAGTATGGGTGAAAGAGATCCATATTCCTTCTCAGTTCAACTGACTAGAAGTGGAAATGGGATACTCATAATGAGCAGAGCAATGGAGCAGCACTGAAGTCCATGAATACAGAAGTGGCAATGCCCATTTCAGAAAGCATTTAATACCCTACTGCCAGGGATTTTTCAGCAATATTCACATTAGTTAATTCGTCCCAACATTGTTAATTCAACCTGAAGCAACACTGTGAAATATTTTTTTCTTTTGAGAAAGTCCAAATCCTTCCAGTGCACAAAAAACAAAGGCCACATGGATCTCCCCCAGTAGGACAGCACAACCCAACTGCACAATCCAAAGTTTCTCACAACAGTGCTTTCTGCATATATATTTTTTTAGCTTGTCCCAGCTCCCAAGATGGGTCACTATATAAGCTATTGCAGAAACAACTCTTGAAGAATTGTCTGCTGGGTTTAGTCTCACCCTCCTCAGGAATGTTGCTCTGGAGTCACTGCGTGAATATCAATGTATTTGCAGCAGTCTGATGAGGTTCAGCATCAGTGTACTTCCACACTGAAAGCACTTGGGAAATTGCTGCCACTGACTATCAGAAAAACCAGAGGGAAATGAAACAAAACAAAGAGAATTATGCAGATTATTTAACTGGGCCACAAACTCCTTAATATTGCTTCTTACCAGTGCATAAAAGTCCCAGAAATCTGAAGGTTTTATTCCAAAATAGCAGCATGGTTGACATGAAAGCAGTTTATCACCATGTCAGGACTCATTTCCCTAAGTCTGTCTGTCGAAAATTTGGGTATCTCACTGTCTCTGGCCCCTCTCCAAACAGCAGAGAGCTAGGCACTACAATAAGTTGTGACACAGTTAAGGGGCTTGAGCCTGATGATCCAGATCTTCCCCTAGATATACTTGCCTCACTCCAACAACAAGGATAACCTTTTTACAAGTAAAAAAAGTGAGTTCTGTGGAATAAATCCCACCCAACTTGAATATGCTGACACTGGTTTTCCATGTGGCATCACTTCTCAGGCAGGAACACAACAGAGCGAAGAAACTTTGAGTGGGACCTTCTTTTGTCCATGTGCCAACACTTCTGCCACAACACCTGTGGGTTATTGGCATGTGAGGGTTATGCCAGGCAGGCAGGCAGTCAACGCTTCTGTCTGCTCTGGGAAAATGCCCTGCTCAATCACCTGCCACCTCCCTGGGACCCCAGTACCTGCTGCAGATTGGTCACATTGCAGTAGCACCTTTCTGAGCTGCAGTGTCTGGAAAATATGATAAAGGAAAGAAAACAAATTTAGGAAGGTAGGCCAACACCACAAGGAAGGAAATGCTAGGCTTTATGGACTGAAGAGAAGTCCTTCAGGGACACAGCCCTTTGCATAAATAATGAGTATGCATCCTGCTACCAAAGCAGACACCTATGGAACAACTTATGCATCCTTATAAAACAAGGCATTTTTGTTAAGTCTGCTTTGCTTATAGTAATGCCAAAGGGAAAGAGATCTTGTAGACTGGAGACTGCTGGATCCTGAGAGATTTTTTTCCTTCTAATTTAATAGAGAAAGTTTGAATTCATAAACAGCTTCTTGAACTAGAATTTCTACTTTGTTGAACTTGCATTCAGTCTCACTACCTATGTCTCTGATCTTGGCTTGGGATGATGGCTGATTCAGATCTGTGCAAAAAGAGATAGTGCCCTAATTGCTAATGCAAAGAAAACCTTATCTGTTTCAAGCAAAAGTCTGGTGGAAGAGGAAACTTACAGTTACAGATGGCAAAATCTATTTTGTCCTTATTTGGGCTGGTTTAAGCTTTGGGGAATGAAACAGAGGGGAGCTGTTTGTTTGTCTGTTTGTTTTGCTCTGGGAATACAGCTCTTAAAACAATTAGTCATTTCAGAGAAATTAAACAGAAGCAGCAAATATAACTGTGAAAAAACTATTATTCATTCCCACATTAACTAAAACAATCTTTCTATTCTTAGAGAAAAAAAAATTAGATGTTATTTGATTTGAAAACTTATTGACTCTACTAAATGCAAACAATTCAGAGATTTTCATTGCTTGTTTGACCTTCCCAAGCATGGAAGGACAGTGCACATTCCCAGTCATGACAAACTTCCCACTCCATGTCAAAGTATTGCAGTCAGAAAATTGAATATTTCCAGCAGAAAATGGAAGCATTTCAGTGCCATGGCACTGAAATGGTGCTGTTCTTCAGCATATTCATCATGAATTACAAGCAGCACACTTGCACAGCTGACAATATTAATATTCTGACCTTAACACTCATTAATATTCCAAAGTGACCCAGCCAAAGTGAGCTTATATCTTATATTAACCTTCCCAATAAAGCTCCCAGCCCTCTTACAACACAAGAATCACAAGGCTGCCAACACAGGCCAACACAGGAATCCAGGCAGGGTACGACAACCAGGCAGGGTGGAAGAAGGAAAGCATACTTCTTGCCTTCTTTGGGATGGAGCCACAGGGGCACAGGCTGGCTCTGCAGCAGGACTAGGAGAAGCATGAGCATGCAACATGTGCAATATGGCTGGCTCAAACAGTGCATCCTGAAATGTAACTGTGCTTTGGATGATTTGGTATGGATTAGTACCAGCTTGGCCGACTCAGAGCTTGCTTGAGCTACCAGGTCACTGAGGTTACAAAATTCATCTCCAACATCGCACTTGCCCAAGCATGAGGCTGGGGTCATTCTCCATTCACCTTGCAAGTCTGTTCTTTGGATGATGAAGCAGAAAAACATAGCTAGAGGTGAAAGAGAGGGAGATGCTTTTGTTTTTTGCAACGTCATGAGCATGAGGAAAGCACAGGAGCAGGAGGCGACCCGGTGTCCCCTCCCCTCCCTGTGTAAATACAAGGCCAATGACAGACCTGGGGCCTGGTGGAGTGTCCTGGGGAGGACATGTTCTCCTCTGTGTCAAATGCAGACCCTTCAGTTCCTGTACAACATGGAAAGGACAAACTTTGGGGCTGACTGAATGGCCTCCCTTTGCCTCTTGTGAAGCTATCAGGCGAACTCCTATCAAACTCTACTCACAGAGGATGCCAGGTATTGCTGAAAGTCCCATGCACAGGTGGAAATCACAGGAAAGGTCGTTTTTTATCAAGTGTTTCCATTTTTTGTTGTTTTTTTAGAGATTGTATTGAAGAAATACCAGTCATGAACAACAAGAAGTGTAACAGACAGGAACAGGATCCCATTGTGTTAATGGATATACAAATCCAAAGAAGAGACAACCACTCTGCTAAGAGCAGGGATTATAAAATATTAATAGAATTTGGATTATTTATCAGTGACCATTTGGTCCATGGTAGCCTCTGAATCATCATTAAATACTTTGTGTGTCATGCACATCTCATATTCAAAACTGAGTTACTAAATCACACACAGGTATTAGCTACTGCTGCATAAACCACCAGTTGTTTCCCCTTCACACTGTCTGATGCTCCAGGCATGCTTGGAGAAGCCCTGGACTCCCTTTTATAAGTTTGATATTATCCTTTTATAAGTAAGTTCAATATTACAGAACTTCCCCTTGAAACAAATGCCCAGCTATTTTTGGTAATTTTCAACTTCAACGATTCAGTCCTGTGTTTTTCTTAAATTCATGTTAAAACCTTTGCAATTCTTGCTTTGGATGGCAAAGGAAAAATGTCTGTCTTTGAGAAACATAACAAAGGCAATCAACCTTTTCCTGCTGCATTTGAAACTTTTGTGTGAAGAAAGAAAACCACTTGTCTCATGGCAAAGGACTTCTCAAATGGCAACTTACCTCATCTGATCCTGGCATTTCTCTGGCAATACTGTTTATATTTGAGCTACACCAGTACAGAAATATTGAAGATCCTCAGCTGAGGACAGACAATGAACGCAACTCATTTTTATAACAACCCTCTTCCTGTTCCCTGATTATGAATGGAAATAAATATTGTAAGGTGTGAGTCAAATAACTGACTCACTTAACTGACCCTGTGCCTTCAGAAAAGGGATGATGAGTTCAAATAGTCAAAAATTGATATGCTGTATGGGACTGGATGCAGACAGACACTAGAGCCAAGGGAACTGCAGTGACAGGCAACAGAGCAAGAGGATGGTGGAGCTATGGATGTAAAATAGTTAATTTCTCCAAAAACTAAATATATGCTGTGTCCTGTACTACCTGCTGTTGTTAATGATCAGATGTCAAGTTGAAAAGGACTCAGAGCCCAGAAAGCATGAGGAGCATCTGGGATGCTGCTGACCAACAGGGCCCCTCAGGGGAGCTTAGCCCAGGGACAAACTTGGGAACTCGGTCCTGCAAAAGAAGCAAACCCACCTGAACATCTGCTGCATGCAAAACTCAACCTAGCAGCTCCCAGGCATCATGTCTGTCCCTGCTGGCAACTCAGGCTTCACACACACACAGCATAACTGTGGCTGGTCCTAGAGGGAAGAGGTTTTCTCGACTCCCTGAGGTGATGATTTTATAAGCAAACCCCAGGTATCTTAATGCCTTACTTTATCAGATGAGACCAGGACTGTGTGATGGCCAACTCCAAGAGTCCAGTCTGATTTGGTGTCATTTCTGTGGTTTGATGTCAATGTGTGCCTCTGTTTCCTTGAGGAAAGCTGACATTTTGACTAGGTAGAACTTACAGTCAAGCCTTAGGTAGTCACTGGCAAACATCAGACTGGAGGGTTAATTCTTACCTTTAATCAAGCTACATAGTAGCAGGAGATTGGTTACAATACAGTCTCATCCAGGGTCTAAAGTCACTTGAATTGCAAATGGTGTTTGTTCTGGCCCTTTTATGCACTAGCACAACTGCACCCAGGAACACAAAAAGGAACCACATGCTTTATCAAGGATAAGTGAATTCAGTATTCATTTTAAAACATTAAAACTTCTAATGGCTTCCCAGGAGTGGTCTTTATGGGACACAATTACACTGTTACTGAATCTTCCTGTTTTATTCTTGCATGACTTTCACTGGGGAAAATCACACTAAAAGCCACAGCTAGTTTATAAATATTATAGTCCTGGCTCTAAGTCTTTGCCAAGATTTTCCATTAGGTGCAGGCTATGTTGAGTAAAACACTATGTCGAAGCCAATATACAGCAAGCAAATTTTCATTTAACATCTCGGCTTTTATTGCCCTGTTTGCCCAAAACCAAATAACATTACCGCTTGTTATCAGAAGATTTAACTTGCATGCAAGCCTGCTTTGATTTTATTGATGGCCCTTTTACGTATCTCAGAGTAAATTTTCAAGCTATTTGTAGGCATAAACACCAGCTGCAAGACCAGCGAGGTGTGCAGGCTGCTCACAGGTTGCCAGTCTGACAGAAGAAGCAGGAAAGCAGGGCATCCACATGCATGGACAGACATATTAAGATTTTGGGGCAGTTACAGTGGTCTTTTTTTTGTTGGGTTGGGGTTTTTTTTGTGGGGTTGTTTTTTTTTTTTTTGTGGGTTTGGTTGGTTGGTTGCGTTTTTGGGGCTTGTTTGTTTCGGTTTTTTGTTTTGTTTTGGGGTTTTTTGCAATCTTTCCTTCTAGATCTCTTTTTTTTTTTTTTGGTTACTATTCTAACCATTGGTTTTTGGTGAAATCCTTCAATAGTGTTCTCCCCACCTTGTGCACATCATATGCTACAGGAACGGCAGTGCCACAACTGTATGCTTTATTGATAATGCATGAAGTTCAATTTCAGGTCTGACAGTAAGGAAAGGGTGCCTTGCCAGCATCACCAGGGCATTTTTCATGGTCATATTTGGATATAAGAGCCCTGGAGCACTTTGCCAAACCCTTTTTCCCATTGTCATGCAGCTGAAAAATAGCCACAAGGCAACTGTGACAGTGAGGGAGGAAGAGGGAAGGAAGGCTTGGCCTGAGACAGCTTTGTGCCTCTTCTCTTGCAGTGGCACCCCATGACCCTCTCAGAAATGTCACAGTTTCCTGTCTGGTGCTCCATCTCATCTTACACAGCAGTTCCCAGGGAACCAATATTGTGTTTTTAAGTTATAGGAAATTTATATCAGCTTGAATGGGCAGGTACCACTCGTGCAATTGTGAGACAAGTAACAGTTGTGGTCTCTTTTGGGCAGCCACAAGAGGGCAATAAGACCAAATCTAACTTCTTCTTGATGAGCTCCCTACAAGATGTTGGGTACTCTGTGAAGGACACGTGTTTAGGTAGAGCTGCCTGGTGTCAGGGAGATGCCTGGATCAGGAGCATCTATTTTGTCCTGCAGCCTCAAGCCAAGTCGGCCTCACTCTGGAGCTATGAGCAAGTCACAGGCAGAGCCCTTGTGCTGATCTGCTCCCATGGTCCTGTATGGAGCCTAGCAAGGAGGGGACACTGCAAGTTCTGGTGCAGGAAACTTGGTGGGAACTGCTCACCCACCCTGCTCCATGGGAAGCAATAAGAATTGCACCACTGCTTTCAGGAGACATCTTCCAGCTCTGCAGCCTATAGCATGCAGTTGTGTGGAATGACAAATGCTGTCAATGTATTCAAATAATTATGTCCTTTGCCCATACTAAAAGCTGAAATGTTGTATTCTCACCATAACAAACCCCAGCGGGAACAGGATGAATGTTCCCGTTGTGAAAGTACACACTGTAGCGGGGTTCAGCAATTAGCTGCATCAGAATAATGAAGAAAGCTGCTATTTGCATAGAACATCACTGCATTTTATTTTTGTGCTTTCCTTTTAGCAACCTTCAAACAATCACTAAAGAGACAAGTAGAGACAAGAACAAGAGAGAAAGCTGTATATTTACTTGCTAAACACAATGTGCCTTGAAAATAACAACAAAAAAAAATCATATGACTGTTGAATCCAGGTCAGCCCTGTGTGAACAGTCCTGCTAATAGGCCTCATTATCAGAGGGAAAATTAGTTCTTGCTGTTGGGATTGTTATAAATGAGAACTGTTAAAAGCTGAGTTTATTAATGTGAAGCTGGGCTGCATTTAAAAACGTTATTGAAGATTTTCCACTCCTAACAATTTTATTAGGAACCACTTAAAAGATCAGCTGAAAATGTGGTAATTTCAGAATAATAGAAACAAGACTTATTCATCAGCATGCAAAGATATTGTGGGTTTTTATTTAAGGTTTATGTAAAGGAGGTTAGAGATGATGGTGACCTCCATGTGAGAACTGGCTTACTAACAGAGATCAGCCCCACCAATGCACCAAGTTTTGTAAAGTGGCTCCCAGAAAAAAGGCCTTTGGGTTGAAAACTAACATCCAACAAGTTACAGAAGACTACTCAACACTGGGGAATGGCAATTTAGCTCCAAGAAACTGGCTCAAATCCAGACATAGTCACCATAAGTAAAAGAAGCCACATCCAAACAGTCTACACATCAGGGTGCAATGGTTTGGATTTCTCATGGACAGAAGTCTCAAGAGAAGATGGATGTTACATGTGTATCTCAGGTGACCTGGGTTGACTTCACTGTGAAGTAGACACTGCTAATGGTCCCAGATGTTTCAGTGACAGAGGAGAGTGCCTAATTTCCCAGCTCAGATGTCAATGCCTGCTGGGCATATTTAATTCAAGTTTTAAAGTCAAATCACAGGGCAAAAGAAATATCATCCCTGCAAGACTAACTGGGCTTGTCCCAGCAAGCAACCACTCAAGCTCAAAGATTTATCTTCTTCCAAAATCCTTTCCTCTGAGTTTGTCTGTGAAATAGCACAGACCAGAGCTCACACTACCAAAGTATTTTGACTGTGGTGGCCTGGGTGAGGGAATGGTTATGATCACCACATCATCGCTGTTCATTTCTCCAGAAAATCCCTTCAGAGCCAGGAGGGAGGGATACAGCACAAATTCACCCACTCTCTATGATGTGGGAATTCAGGACAACCTTCTCATTGCAAAAACTGGGAGCCACAGAATGTGCCTCTCACCATCAAGAGCCAGGTTGGTATGGGCACAGCCCATACCAACAGCACCTGGATCCCTGCATAGGGTGGACACCAGCCCCACAGACACCAGTCCAGCAGGCAGGGAGATGCTCAGAGCCAGCAGCTCGGGTAACTCTGCGGAGTGCCATGCCCTGCTGTAGGGGTTATGGCAGGGACAGCTGAGGAGGATTTTGTTCCATCAGCTAGATGAAGGAAGGTCAAGACAGGCCACCAACCCTGTCAGCTGATCTCGTGGGAGAGAGCCCCTGCAGAGAAGCGTAGCAGACACCAAACCTCCCTTTTCCATATGCCTCCATGGTTTCCTGGAGCCCAGAGTTATGCAAAAGGTTTTGCTCTATTTCCCTCCATGGCTATCATGTCAGCTCATGGGTAAATTGCCATGACAATTAGGGAGAATAATAGGAAGACGTGACATATGTTCCTTTTATTTCAGCACTGTCTGCCGAAAACTGGAACTAAAAAGTACCAGACAGCTCCTTCCCTGTCTCTGGAATTTCATAGAGAGTGATTCCAAAGCATTAAAGAGGCACAAACTAAATTAAAAACAATGAAAGAGAGTGCATGATTTTCTTTGTAGCAGCCCTTGCTTGCAGCAGTTCTGCATGTTTCAAATAAATAGAGTAGATGCTGTGAAACCTTTTGGAGGTTAATGAAAACCACTAACACAACAATAAAATCTTCTCACAGCTGGAGCCAGAGTGCAGCATTAATATTTACTAGCCAATGAGCATATTTACACGACAGAGAGGATTCTAAGAGTATCTTCAATACACAATTAAGACACACACATGCTCTGGCAGGAAAATAAAATAAATCATTTTATTATGTCTATGCTACCATCTCTGGTAATGCACTAATAATTACAAATGTATATGCAAGGTTATTGCAATAGGGAAGTTTTTGCTGAGAACTTTATTCACATTTAAGCACATCTTGAAGTCGGTTGTGGCTTCTAAATTGTTGGACACAGAGGAAGAAACCCCAAAGGTTTCATTTGGGATCAACTACTTCACCACATAGCCTGTTGACTAAGACTTAGTGTGAGAACTATGGATGTATTTCAAAAATGTCCAGGTAACAATGGCACTCAGTATTTGAGCCTAGAGAAAAATGGTTTGGTGAGCAAAATACATCTCTTTTAACTAGATAATACGAGATTACATTCCTTTGGATCTACCCTTGTCTTTGGTGCCAGAGCCCAGGTGGCATCTGCAGTGATGATGGCCAAGAGATCTGAGTGCGTACAACTCACAGCCCATGACAAAAATGAGGCATGTGAGATCCACCTGGGTTTGCAACATCTGCACCATGGCAAGGGTTTTCCCAAGGAATACTACAAATCAACACTACTACATAAGTAGCCTGGTACATTTGTATTGCAACTTTATTATCTAGCATATGTTAATGGGCTTGTCTGTACACACAAGTAGGGATAAATGTGAAAACCTAGCTTACAAATCCTGTTATTTGACCAATCAAGCTGTAAATATGTTTCCATAACAAAGTGGTTTAATTATTATAGCACATTAGTGCATGTAGCTTAGGTACAGTGTAAACAGTGAAATGCTCTGCACATTCATTCCTATTTGTACCAAGAAGCATCTAATTCTAGTGCTGCTGAAAGCTGAGTAAGGTTTGCTGCATGAGAACCTCACGTCATTCTGGTTTTTTTGTTATTAGGTATTTACTACTCATTTGAATTTCTGCTACAGGAATACCAATAGAATGTGTTGTATATCCTAGACCAATACAGCTGAGAAAAGAAAATATTGCCAGTGTTCAAAGAATGAATGATTGCCTATATCATCTTGCCTTGAAAATCTGAAGTACAAAAAATGAGTATCATTCTTAACAAAAATTATTGGGTTCGGTTTATCAGTTATTAGTGGTTCCTTCTGCATATTTCAAGGCTCTGTTGTCAAAATGTTATCAAAAACACGTTGCTAGTGAAGGTCTTGGAATTATTGTAAAGAGATTATTAAAAGGGAAAAGGAAAACAAATTTGAACATTCAATTTATTTACCTTTTTTGACTGTGTCTCTCAGCTTAGCTAGTAGAAAGTCACTAACATCGGTCTTGTTTCATGTTACCAGAATGAGTTTCACTATCGAGTTGTCAGAGCTGCCATATTATGGCTGCCAACACTACAGGATATTTATTGCTTGAAAAACAACAGTTCCCACTGGATTTAGAAAACAATAGAATTGCAGTATTTTATAGGGCATAAGTTTCATAATGCCAGAGGTGATTGTCCTCTCCCTCTCACCTTCTGCACCCCATTTCCTTTCCCCCACTCTGCTCCCCCCAGGCTAGGTCTGGGACCACTCCAAGACAACAATGCTCTCTGCATGACAAGCATGCTGATGCACTGAAAGGAGAACAGCTCTAATTGCCAGCTTAAGCCTAAAACCACACAAGGGAATTGCTAAGCAAGGCTCGAGGTCACGTACAACCAGCCTTACCCCACTGAACCAGAGAATGACACCAAATGTCATTAGAGTATCCCCACACAGAGGACCCTGCAGCAGACCCCAGACTGACCTGAACACATCAGACAGCAGTGGCACGTTGGTTTTAGTCTCCTCTAACCAGAGATGCTAACTCTTATTTCAGAGCAAGAAACAGAGATAAGGCCTTAGAAGAGATTCACAGGTCTGGCTGAAGGGCAAATAACTGAACACTCCCAGAACTTGAAGAGTAAAGGAAGCAAGACAGAGTCTGGTTTTTATTTTGTTCTATCTTCCTTTCCAGCATCAGTAAACTTTCACTGCAAGCCATATCTTCCAGAAAGAAATCACAAAGAAAAAAAAAGGAAAGAAATGGAAAAGCATAACACTACAGAGATGGTTAGAGACAAGGAAAGTGGCTGTCTAATTTTAGGCAGAGAGGCAGACAAAAAAAAAATTGATACATTTCTTGTATGAAAAGAAGGGATGTATAAAGAGGGAGTTTAAAAGAGTGTTTTAGAGTGAACAGAAGCCAAGAATGAAATTCTGATAAACACAACACAGTGCTTGGCAAAATATTTTCCGTAGGATTTAGGAAGAAATGTCCTTAATTTTTCCATTAAAAAATCCCTCACACAAAAAAATTCCAAATTAAAAAAAAAAAAACCCAAGGGAAATGTAGACAAGTGCTTTAGCTCAGGTCCTGGTGTAGGGAAGCCATAGTTTAAAGTCATGCCGAGAGTCCTAAGGAAGTTGCACTCTCATCACAACTTACAGGCATTGTCCTTCCCCAATGGTGCCAGACAAGCATCTCCTTCCCATCCCTGCACACAGTTTCTCACTCATGGGAGGCACAAAATGCAGGTGCCAGGGTGGTTGAGCACCAACATGTGCTGTGGATGGACACCTTAGAAACCACAGCATGGTAATAGAAATGCAGCCTGTCCCAAAGGAATATAGAAAATACAAGCAGATACTCAAAACTAGGAAGTATTTTTTAAAACAATCACTTGTGACAGACATTTTAAAAAGTTCCCGGGGGAAAACGTGCAAGATATTCCATTAAGAGGTCATGGGATCTAATTGCAGACACATAAACATTTGCAGAAAATGGGTTCTCAGACACAGAATAAAAATCATCATGACCTTATTTTTTAAAAAAGAGAGAGATCCTTGTCCCTATGTGGAAGCTGCACAAAGCATTCTATGTTGTATGTAAATGTATTAAAGCTACTGATGTACCTATCAATGAAGTAGATGCTGAGTGCCTAAAGAGTTTCTATCCAGAGGTGTCTTCTAGAGAAAGTTCAAGGTGCTGCTTTTGCCGCTGCTTGTGGCCAGCCTTTACAGCCAAAGAGGAGAAACACCACTGCTTAAGCTGATAATCAGCTTTTGCTTCTGACACAGTTTTAAAAGCTGGCTGGGCAGGTAAGAGTGTACAAGAGGTCTGAATGTGCCAAGGGCTGGATTTATACTGACACTGCACTGGGCTGTCAGACACAGGGCAAAGACATGATGCAGCTGCTGCCAATGTGTCCTGGGAGCTGTTTACTTTGTCTCGTGGCTGTTTTTAACCTGAGCACCAGCTAGGAAATTCTCTGGTGAAGCAAGCTTGCCCAAAGCCACACATCACAAAGGGTTATTAGTTATTTAGAGAGGAGACCAAAGAAGGTATTAGTGGAGGGTCAGAGATGTTACACCTGCTCTGACCACTGCTCAGGCAGGTCAATAACCAACACTTTGTGGTGGTCTGGATGACTGGCAGTGTGGGACTCCAATCCTACTTTTCTCCTCACTTCTCCTCACTTCAGAGTTTGTACCTCTGTTATCTCTATGACCTTACAGAGAAGTTGTTCACATCCAAGCCCCTGAAGTGATGGATCTTTGAAATCATAGTTGTAGCTAAGTTGCATCAAAAACCAGGATGGAGGTGCCACATCCTCCAAACTGATGCATCAACTCTCCAACACCTTGATGTTCCCAAAATAGAAGAAAAATTATTTTATTACCTCCTGCCTGCATTTGCAGAGAACTTGCCTAAGATGTAGTTGGTCTCAAGATCAGTGGCTTCACAGGAAATATAAAGACTTACATAGCAATAGAATGACCTGGTGAGATTTTCCAACAGTGACTCTCATAGCTGCTCTGAGGGAGTCCAAAATCCTAAGATGCCTGGAGACCCGGAAAAACATCTGGCTTGTAGGGTTTCTCACAGCATGTGGTAGGGGTACAACTAATTCATTTCATAGCTACTTCATTTCGATGAATGTAGCACAAGGACAATAAAACCGTTTCAGTCTAAAACACTAGCTCCCACATTGGTACAATGGATTAAATTGATCAAATCTGGGCCACATCACCCCATGGAGCAAGTCATAATGTCAATAGGACATTAAAAAGTAGGACTTGTCCTCTTAGTAGTCAAATCACATATCACCCACAGCCCAGTGGAGGATCATTTTGTAAAGGTCCATGTCAGTTTGTGGGACCCAATAGCATGCCTATGAGTCACCAGAAGGGCACATCTCATTAAACATCAGGCAACAGCATGCACCTGCAGCTGGTCAGTTCATAAAGAAAGGCAGGGGGATAACTCACTGGGGACACACTAATGACAACACTAAGTATTTCATAAAATCCCCTTCCATTTGCCTGGGAAAGGCTGATTTTCATCAGGTGCTGATACAGCTTGCCAGTTTTTGACAAAACCAGCTTTACTTCACCTGTGCTGTGGGCCATTTGAGGGTAGTTCCCAGAGAGGTCTGCTCCCTCCTGCTGCTGCTATCTGGGCTGGCAAGGCTGGGACTTACAGTACAGTCCCAGTCCATATATGAGACTTGTCTCCTGTTAAACCACGTATCTCCGTATCTGACCTCACCATCAGAGCGGGGCATGTCCAAGTGGTGAAAGACCAAGGGACAAATGAAAACCTATGGCTCAAGTTTCCCTCCCAGAATGATTTTACTTCTCCAACCTGTTTGCATGCACATGACAAGGGCATTTAAGCCACATAGCCTAAGGATCCCAGCTGCTCAGCACTAATCCAGAAAGAGGCAACCTCCAATATTAATGGGTATAATCCTGCTGGTTTGCAGATCCCCTCTTCTCTAACTCTGGCACAATTGCACACGCGTTGCCTATTGGTATCCCAAGGCCTTCTTTTGAGATTCTACTCACACAGGCTGCCAAATGTCAAGATGAACAATTACCTCTGGTGATTGACATGAAGGAAGAGAGCTTCAGCAGTCATTAACAGAGACCTTCACTACAACAAAACACACTCGTTTATTCTCTGTCCCTAAACTACAGCTTGTGAAGAGAGAAGGAGAGAAAGAGAAAAAGACAGATAAAAAGAGCAAGCAAGCAAGCAAGCTTATTTTCCCTTCTGTAAACTTAGATCTGTTTTCAATTTTCGTGGACTTCAGCCTGAAGAAATCTTTTTTAAAGGAATATATAAATTGCCATTTGATAAAAAGAAGAAGTTTGCTCTCTAGTGGCTGAAACTAAATAGCTCAAAAAAACCCACAGGCTGCTGAAGAAAGGGAGAGTTCAATCAAAAATGTGCTCAGTTCCTAATCTTTGTGCCACAAAATATTTGATCTTTACCAATACTCACTGTTGAACAACTATGACTGGTCTGATTCTAATAAGCAAAACCTAAGTGCAGGGTATTAAGACCTAACCCTGTGGAGTTTATTGTTGCAAAAGGAAAATGTTCTGTCTCTAGATGCTTGCTGATGTGGGAAAGGGCTAGGATACACTCTGAAGGATCAACTGACATAGGAGAACATGCTGCTCAACCCAGATTCACTGGCCATAGAAAGTCTGTGAGAAGACCACTACTACCGTGGCTGACTCCTGCTTGTGGCAGGTTGCCTTTGACCATATCAGGCCAACCCTGCACTTTGACACTTCCATTCATTATGGTATTTTTGAGCTGGGACTGGTGTGTGCCAGCAGCCAGGATGTCATAGACAGAAGAGTGCAGGACCAGGGGCAGATGAGGTCAAGAGGGTGCAGAGGCTTTCCCCAGGCCACGAGGAGGACCACAAACAGTGCCCAGGCTCCTGCACCCATTCCCAACCCCAGGGTAGCTTGCAAATCTGCACAGTTGAGTCAGGATACAGAAAAGACTTCCAGTTTCTTCACATTTGCTGGTCTTCAGCTCAGGGATTTCAGAGCAAGAAGACCCACCCAGTCTGCTCCCCACACCCAGCCCTGCTCCCTGGTTTCCCTTTGCACAGAACCCCATGGTGACCCCTCAGACCTCATATAGATTCCAGCATCTGGGTTTGGGATGGTGCTTCTGAGAAGTGCTTTTCCTAGGGTAGTCTCACAGCCTTCAGCACAAGTGGTCAGTGGCAGGCTCTCTGTGTGCCATGGCTATCTCCTTTACAGCATATCTGGCAGAAGGAGCTGGGTGCCATGGTGTGATTGGGTCAGCCTAGGAATTGCGATGACTATCAGACATTTCCTTTTCACAAGGGAGGGGGAAAAACCAAAGAAACAAATCAAAAATACTGCCTCAGTGAAGACCAATCCAGTCCTCTTCTTAATTAGTGCTCTTATTTCACAGAAAAGTCTGTGAGACCTCATGCTTCTTCAGCAGCCAGATGGAGAAGGGGACAAGGCAGATGAGTGACAGCCAGGTCTCAAAAGCCCACCCACTTGTGAGGCCCATTCCCCGACAGAGTAATTGCCAATCAGAAGCAAACTACTTTATAATTAAAGCATTGTATGAGCAAAAGGATGTCTGGGGCTTTTGCTTAATTGACAGACATGGCAGAAAAGCACAGACACATGGACAGAGGGGCCTAGGCAACAATAGCTGAAATCACTGAGGGTTTTGCACAGAGTTAATCCTGGGCAGGAGCAGAGCTAGGGCAGGTGTAGAGGCACTAGCAATCCTCCAGCCAAACCCTGCTGCATCTTAGCCCAGGAGACTGTATATACCTCCTCCTTCCACACACCCAGGGCAGGCAGGGGCACAGCCAGGCCCTTAGGGATCTCATTCCCAAAAACAGAGCTCCACATGTTTTGTCATCATGCATCATGCAAGTTTGGGCCATGCCCTATAGCTTCTGCTGCTCTGGCTCCTGGCCAACTGCCTGGCTTGCATGCTGCATTGAAAAGCCCTTTATGGAATATGGGCCTTGTAAAGTTCCCCACTGAGTCCTCCTCTTTTCTTCCTGTTGCTCTTTCTCAGAAGATGTGTCTCGGTGTTTAGCCACAATGCTAGACTATGTCTCTTAACTGTCCTGTTCCTCATGCTCAGGAGATCCTCTTTTGCAGCTTAAGCCAGAAGGAGAATGCTGTGGTTATCCAGCCTGGTTTCCATAACCTGGTTCATTTGGTCTCCCACCACTGAGCCCTTCTTGAACAAAGATACTATCTTTGAGAAGTATCTTGTTTAAGAAGTGCAGCGTCCAACCCAAGCACCATAGATGGTACAATCTCACCCCACAGAGCAGAAATTCTACATACAATTGTTGTATTTTGATCTTGAAACAAATTATGCATACTCATTTACAGAACAAAACCGCCCACACCTCAGTCATTTTTCATCATTACTGTACTGTACATCATTGCAGCACTTCAGATTTTTTTAAATTTGAAGTTAGTAATACTCTAGATGGAAAATGCAGAAGCAGGTTTAGAAATAATTTCTGATTTTAATCACACCCTTGGAGATAAGGAAGTGACTACATTAGTTTCTAGGGCTGTCTTTGGCTACAGCATCATTTCCTATTATGAGCTAATCCAGAGTGGCACAACATTAGTGGGAAACAAACTCAGGTTTTGGGGCTCCTTGCAAATCCCTAACCTCCCCAGTAACCATATTTTACAACTCAGCCCTGGAGGCAAGGGTAACTGAAGTTCTTGTTAATAGATCCCTTGGGGCCTTAAGAGTTAAATGACACTGAATGACCGGTGTTTATATATATTTATTTTAAAACAACCTGGTTTCAATGGAAAGAAGGTAAGTAGCTATTTTTACTATTATCTATAAAAATGCAACAACATTCATGTGTAAAGATACCACTTGAGAACATTTTTAAGGAAAAGAAAGATGAATAAAAGGATAAGAACTGATAGTGGACAGGAAAGATCAGTGGATCAAGCAACAGGACTCAGTTGTCCTCGGGGGTCTTTGGTGGTTCATGACTTCCCGTAAGACCTGACTGCTGTTTCTCACGCCAGGCCAGCGTAGTTCAGCCTGTTATGCCCCGCCAGAAGGGATGAAAACCTTCAGGCCCATGCGAATGTGAATGTCTCTATACCTCCCGGCAGGGGAGATTTACACCTGAACCACTTGTGTAAGAGAGGATATTGTCATGATAAAAAGCATTATCCCACCTCTGCAGGATGTGTTTCTTATCGGCCTTCTACCCCATCTGGCTCAAAATCCAGCTTGTTGCTAAACAAAGGTCGGTTTTGTCTTGGTCATCCTCTGGCGGTGGGAGCGCACCTGGGCTATTCTTATGCAGATCAGAGGTTTTGCCACCACACACACAAAAACTCTCTTGGCTGGGGTGTGCAAACCTGGCCTCAGCAAAGCACCCTGCTGCTTTTGCAACTGGCCGATTGTTCGAGTCATTAACCCTTAACACCTCAGTCCCTTCACACCATCATCCTCTTGAAAGCTCCCCCAGCATCGCCTGCTTGTGTGCTGTCTGCGCACGATCAGCTGGGCCACACTGAGCTACTTCAGAGGAAGACTGTTATTCCTTCTCAGGAGAGACTACCAAATCCTTCCACTGATACAAGGAAGCAATAGAGATAAATTGATGACAAAACCAAATAAACTGGGACTGGTAAAACAAGACACCTTTCCTCTTGGGGGGTCTCCAAAGGGGCCCGAGGAACAGGAAGATGTCTATCAGCAATCTTCTGCAAATATCAGAGCCCTTAAAGGATGTGGATGCACCATATGTTCCCCTTTTTTCCCATTAATCCTTCCAAGACTGAGCCTACCAGATTGGCCATGATACTGGACTACCTTCTCCACTGCTCTGCTCTTCATGCTCTTCATTTCTTTAGCACCAGAAAGGTACCACTGTGATTATCTTTTCTGATCTCCCTCATAACCTGGTTCACTGTACCTCCTAGAAGTCAACTATCTATAAGAAAACCATCATGAATGTTATGTTTCTTATAAGGGAAAAAACACTTCAACCTTGTTTGAAATCATTGAAGTCCAATTACTATTATACTCACGATAAAAAAATGCATCCTAATTTTGTCTGAGTTTCCTTACTTTCAGCTTCCACCCAGTTTTTCCATTCATCTCGAACAAAAAGCATTCGATTTGATGATTGATGACTTGATGATTGACAATGATTGATCAAGTATCAAGCATCTGTCCTCACCCAGGCAATGGTAAGCAGTGACCAGTCTTGTTCTCAGCGGTCTAATGGGACCAGATTCTTTCCAATGAACCAGAGAGGCCCTGGAGACCTTCTCATGTTCTGCCACTTCTATTCCTAGATCTGTGACTTCATGTTAGACACACGTTGAAGCACATGTGGTTTGTTCATACCCAGCTAAACCACTGATCCTCCTGTGACCACAAGCATTCCCTGTCACCATCTCCACATGTCATCAGCAATGGATTCTCCTTCTGTAGCATCAATAAAATGTTCAGTAAAAACCCAGCTTGTGGATAATGATGTGTACTTGTACTTATGGATTAATCCCCAGCATTACTGAAGAAAAATCTGATGTGGCTTAGGCAGATGAGAACCAAGAAATAGGTCTTACATACAATATGGGTTTGTTTGGAAAACAGTGATCCCAGAAAAGACATGAGACAAGGAAGCAGGTTGAACACCAGGTCCTTGGGACACTATGACCTTTGCTGGCCCATCTGATCTCTCTTTAATGATGAGATCTTGCTTTCTCTGGAGGTAGAAATCTGTCAATCTGTCGGGGCTAAGCCTGAAACCTGCTTACCAAACAGCTTTCCCTCAGGACCCTTCCAACAGAGTGAAGACCAAATTGGGTGCTGAGACTGTGCTTAGTGAGCTCTCCCCTGGCTTCTGAGGCTGGACACACCATTTCAGATGGAAGGTAAAGTCATCTGAGTTGCTGAAATGTCGCTCCTGCACCTTACAGCATGTGGAGAGGCCAGCAGAAATGGCAAGCAGAATGTGAGGGAGGGTGAAATGTACTAGTGCAACGTGACAGGAGTAGAAATTACATTGCACCAAGCTTTGATGTCTCCATTAATAAGCTCTCAGAAAGAGTTTTATGGATTTCCTTCCCAATACTGTCACACAACTAGATTAGATTTTGCTTACAGTCAGTCTAACCAAGGCTTCACCAAAACCTAAGACTCTGAGCAGGATATGCTGCAAGTTTGTTAGTGTGAGTTGCACTTCAGCAAAGCTGAATTGCATAAAGCAGCTTTTTTTTTTTTTTTTTTTTAACCAGCACTGAATCTGAATGAAGTCTTCTTTTGAGCTTTCATTCCCTGGAAACTAAGACCTTTCGTCCCTGTTTTTTAAAGGAACTTATTTCCCATCTCACTGAAAGTGAAATCAGAGCTGATTAATTCTGCTGACTTGGGTGCTGTGCTGTGAACAGGAGATGTCTTTTAATGTAGCTCAAACTTCTTTTAAAAGTGTATCTAAGGAATAAAAGTGAATGATGAGGTTGTTCTTATGTAGTCTTAGTGCTGCCATGGAAACCATTTCCTGCCTGTATTTATCCCAATTCATCTCTGTTTTTTCAACAAGGGGAGGTAAAAGTTCCAAAATAAATAGACAATACTCTGAAATGAAGGTACTTATTAATGAGACAGGGTATCCCCAAGACACACAGCATGGGATCTGGTACTATTCCAGTCAAGGTCACTAGCTGAAATAAATATCAAATCAAGAGCTTCTGGGGGGTAAAAAATGATGTAATGAAGGGCTAGTCTGTATGGCTGGTGGTCTCTGTTTAAATCATCTTGGACAGGGCTGTATCTGGGGGGGAAAAGATGCATTAGTCAATGTTGTGGGCAGCTGGCCCTTGAAGTGTATTCCCACCTCACAACCCTCTGGGATCTGCTGTTCAGCCAGTCTCAATCCACCTCACCATCCACTCACCTTGTCTCCACTTCCCAAGTTTACCTATGAGGATATCATGCCATTGTCTTGGTGAGGAAGATGGGCACTTAAGAAAGGGTGTCCATCTTCTTCCCTTTTACCAAGGAGGAGTCCAATACTGAAGGAGGATGGTAGATCTTAGAGCTCAGATTCTCACTTTTCTCATCCTCTGTGACTTCAGCCCAAGAGAAG
Source organism: Pycnonotus jocosus (assembly GCA_013400435.1). Classification (NCBI taxonomy): domain Eukaryota; kingdom Metazoa; phylum Chordata; class Aves; order Passeriformes; family Pycnonotidae; genus Pycnonotus; species Pycnonotus jocosus. Next base: position 175,910 of record VWYP01029193.1, on the reverse strand, counting down.
TGGGTAATAGTACTTATCTATCTCACAGAGAATTAAAAGACAGAGCATAAAAGACAGAGACAAGGAAATACCATCTCCTTGAAGACTAAACCCACACCTTTAGTGGCATATTGCCCTATGCTATCAAAAATGATAGCACTGTAATTATCCTCTTGCCTTCTGTCCCTAAGAGACAACGCATCATTCTCCTTGCATCTTGTAAATCCCTGGGAGCAAGTAACTCTCTCAAATGGGATCCCCCTTTATGGAGATCTGGAGATCCACCTTGTCCTGGATTTAAAACCACCTCAGCGATTTGAATGCAAGCTCCATGCAGACGTGATGGGCTGGTGTCTGACATGCAGTACATCACAATGTACAATGAGAAAGAAGCATGAGGACCACAATGCTGCTGCCCACACCTGGCACACATGCTCCTTAGGACCACCATGGGACAATTCTGGAAGCCAAAACCCATGGTGATGGGGCCAGCAGGAGAGAAGAGGTTGCCCTCTCAGTTCAGGTATTTCTATCTCACCACTGTGTTTTCCATTTTGCTGTTTTAAACATTTTTCATTATGTCAGAGCAAGAGCTTAGTGGAAAACCCCTCATTGATAAGATTATATGTGAGTACTTTGAAATTGGAGCATACTGCTAGACATGTATGCTGAGGATGCTGTGGGTGTGTTTGGCCTGTAGCTGTTCAACTGGAGAGTGCTGGTTAGACTGAAACCCTAACCCTGTCAAAGCCAGAGGCTTTCATTCTTCCAGTGACTCCAGTGGGGTGTGGATGAAGCTCCCCAAGTTCAGTGCCTGAGCATTTCCACTGACATGTGAAGGAGGTGACTGGCATGGCAGGCACTGTGCCTGGCCAATGGCTTTTGCAGGACCCTGGGACCAGGAGGTGACAAGGGAAGTATATGTGATGAAAGTTTGGGTAGGAACTGGGCCTCCATATGAGCACCCAACATCCTTCCTCCTGGGAAGACAACTGAAGGAGTGTTCTGAAAGGTTGACTATCTTTGGCAGGAGCCTTCTCTTTTCTGAGAGGGTTTATTTCCTTTGTCTCAATTACCAGCTAACTTAAGACTACATCTTCTTATGCTAAAAGGAGAGTGGCAATAAGGAAAACAAATGGACAGCTATTAAACCAACCAAAATGAAGGAGGTAAAGGAGCCTTCTGGAGACAGGCTATCCATCTGTGGGATGTCATAGACTGGGTTAAATTATGCAGCCTCATTACACCCCTGCATCTGAGATAGCTCTGAGAGATAGGTAAGCACATATTTAAACCCAAAACAAAATCAAACACCTGAAGATGCTCTAAATTCTGGGCAGAGAAGATGTACCAGGGGTTGCCTACTCATTTTCTGGGAGGATGAGAGTCTCTTCCCATGCCCTTGGCTGGTAATGGTTGCCCCTGTGGCATCAGCCTGGGGTTTTGCACCAGGAATGAGCTGCTGGGGCAGGGGTGGCAAAAGAATTTCTGGTATAGACTTCCTATGAAAGAGAACATGCAAGGGGTTCCATTTCCTTGAGGGCAGGCAACAGAAGGGGAAAAAATAGGGAGGCAACACATGGAAGCAGACCTGTTGGATTCAGATCAGAAAATGTAACAGCCTGTATAGCTGCAATGGTTCAGCATTGCATTTGTTTCTCTGTCCATGAAGCCTCCTGGGTCAAAACAGGGTGAGGACTCAGCATCTTCATCTTATTTTGAAGGAGATCATGGTTGACAGCTACACCACAGCCACTGCTTTTGGAGCCCTCAGCTGCACTGCCACCATATCACCCCTGCTTAATGCCCAGTACCTGAGAGCAGACCAAAAGTACTTGTTTCCTGGAATGTGGGTTACATTTCAGGCTTATATCCTGAAATGTAAGCAGGGAATGGGGCATAGAGGTAAGCTAGCCTGGGCTGCCTCAGCACTACTTGCTGGGTCCCAGGGAAGTGCCTCCAGATATCCATGGGCTTAAGGCCAGGCTAGGATCCTGAACCTGGCCTAGCATCAAGCCAGCATCAGGAGATACAAAGGCAGAGAGCAGCAGGCCTCCTGGGGCTGAGTGAGAGGCAGCAAAACTGAGGCAGGAGGAAGGCTGAGGACTGGAGCTGGACCCAGGCATGTACCAATCATTGCCAGACAGAAAAAAAGCTGAGAATCATCATGCAGGCAATCCTTGGAGAGGAAGCCCAACACATCCTGAACCCTCACTGTGTCTTAGGCAAAGCCAAGCATTTTCTCATAAGTAAACACAACTGACCAAACTTTATGATACTTTGCACTTCCTACCTACGACCACCTGCACAACATTCAAGGCTCTTAGCTATTTGGATCCAAAACACTGTTTGTAAAGCTAAGTTTGACCCAGCTATAACACTGGTTTTGGTCCCAGCTGTCTATACTAAGAAACTTATTATAGCATAAGCATTTTGAGTATATAATATTGAACTATTAAAAGGGATTTTGTTTTGTGGTATTTAGAGTAGTTCTTAAATCAAGATCTAGTCTGTCTCTGGACAGTGTTATCACTGCAACATTCTGGTGTTCGGTCGATGGAAGGATGGAAGGATCATTACAGCTTCTTGCCAACATGAAGTATGATGCAGTTAATTAAAGAAACATAAAGTTCACATGCAATGCTAAAGATCACCTCTGTGCTTCTGAATGCACACTGGCAATATATCTTGGGTAATGATGGGATAATTTTGTTCACCATTTTAGGCTGAGGTTTATACAGTCCATTACAGGATGAAAATGTCATCTTATGATGTAACTGAAGGTGATGTCAGACTATATGGCCTATAATTTAGGTCAGATTTCCAATAATATTTTGATTTGATGACTCTGAAGTATGAACTTGAATGGTCAGACTTCTGAGCCTTCTTAAGCTGGTATTTAGAAAGTCAGAGATGCCAGAGGAGAGACTCACAGCCTTGCTGGCCCTTTGCTGCTCTGTGCACATCCTCTAGTTGGCAAAACATCTCTCTGGGGGGACATCTGCACAGGTCCTCATGACAGCCTCACCCAGGCAAGAACTGAGGAACATAAGACAGGAAGCCTGAGAATTGGTGTATCTCTGGCATTTAAATGAGCAAAGACACGGTGTTAGTTAGCCCTGATAAACACACTTCTACAGAGAGACAGGTAACTATATCCAGAGAATTGGTGGTTAAATACAAAATGTTGTAAGAAACAAACAAACAAAAAAGTTCACTTTTCTTCTCTACTGCAAATTTGAAGTTCTCTTTGAATAGTAAGACAACAAAACCCTTAGATTTCATGTTTACCAGGTTGTGTATAATAACAGCAGGAAAGATCAAAACCTGGGCAAGCCAGGCCATGACTGGCTGCTGGATGCTACGTCAGAGCAAGAATCATTGAAAATGGGAGTGTTTCCAAAATGAGAATGGGCTGCATCATTCATTCCTGACAGAGTTATGCAGCTGTTACTTAAGCCAGTCCTTGTCATGCCAGAGTTCCCTGATAGTATCAGGAACTACATGGACATTTGTCAAAACAGGATGACATCTAAAGATAGTATTGAACTCAAGGGAAAGGAATTTAAAAGAAAACAAATCACCATGGTTACCGTGTAGGGTGAGAAAAGTTCCCTCTGAGGGGAAACATGACTTGGGTGACCTTTGCTGAGACAGACTCCTTAGACAGCACTAAGCTGTGCATAGCCAGCAAGAGGAAAACAAGGGAGCCTGAGCAACAAGTGAAGATATTTTATGTTCAACGTGGTACAGTGCAGCTGCTGCAGGTCACACCCCCCTGCAGAGCCCAAGGGCTTGGGCCAGGGGGCTCAGTGATTCAGCTACACGGAAGCAGTTGGAGCCTACATGCTGCTGCAGCACTGGCAGCAAAGGTGAACGTCAAAACCTCCACAGCACAGTCAAGCACCACTACCAACCCACCCAAACACCCTGGCTAAGCCACAGGCCAGACCTGTGATCCAGCAACACACTGAAACCAGCACTAGGGTGCTTATTGCCAAGCCAAATGCCACACATTGCAAAGCTTTGACAAATCAGCTCTGGCTACTCACACTTGTTTCAAATCATTGGTGGGTTAACCTTGTACAAGTGTGCTGGGTGCTGGATGAGGCGCTGATTGCTCGTGCTGCACTGCCTCTGTGCTGCATCACATCCCCCAGGAGCGTGAAAACACAGCATAAAGTCAGTGGCTAATCTGACAGCAGTCGCATGCCTGCTCCTGCCCAGCACCTGTGGAATTGCAGCATGGATTTATAAAAGAGCTTAGGGCTTCCTCTGGCTTGATCTGAGAAGCTGGCAAAGGCCAGAGCCTGGTTACCTGTGCACCTGGATGGTGACAAAGAAACTGGGGTAAATTGCAACCCCTCTACTCCCCTGCAAGCAGCAGCAGGGGTAACCATCTCAACTCTTGTCAAATCCCATGCATTGGCCAGTCTCTATGGAAGACAGCTGAGTCTTTTGTTACAGCTGCACAGCAGCTTCTCACTCAGTCCCTAACTGGCAGAGCACATTATGGTAGGATCATACCATGTCTTTCACAGTTGCTCTGCTTCCTCCTGCTGCCTCCAGTACTGCAGAGCTGCTCTGGTTTCTGCCTTCTGTGGTGTTTTGGTAACCCAGGTCTAACCTGGAAGAGAGTTCTTGCTCCACTGCTCAGCCTGAGAAGAGATGTAACATCTCACTACAACTTTGAGCATCTCAGCTACCACTAGGCAAAGAGTCAATGCATAAAGGTTTCTGGCACAGGTGCAAGCTGGCTATACTATCAGGGTAGAAAAAACATAAACCCCTATTTTTCTACCCAGGCAATCCAAAAGAAGTTCTTGGTCTTCTCTTCCCTATTTCTTGCATGCCTCTACTCTATTTCAAACCTCAGAAGCATTCATGTACCCAGGTATTCACCTTCCTCCACCATGTGAAATGCCGAGACCCAAACCAGGATATTGATGTAGAAACTACTGGTAATGTATGTTCCTGAAATTCTCCTGAGCAACAAGGCCAAGAAAGTCCTGCTTTGGTGACTTCAAAGAGAAAGCCTGCACGAATCCCCTAGCTCCTACATTTTTTATTTTATAGTTTTGGGTGGAGTGGCCTTCTCTCTCCTAGGCACTTTGTCAAAGTATGGTAATATAGAATGGAGTTTCTGACAGTGTTTGCAATACTCAGGAAGGGACAAATTTCTCTGAAAACATCATTTCCCTGCTGAGCTCAAAATAGTGTGACATAAGCAAACCAAGATGAGCTGATGAAAGTTTGTTCTGATGATGTAATCCCAACAGTGTTAGGTAACACTGAAGGTTGGCAATGCCATGAACACACAGATTTTGCAATTCTCCCTTTTCTAGATTACTCATGTGCTTTAAGGTAAATGCAGCTGAACCGCTCCTTTAATTTTAATTAAAGTCTCATCTTTGCCCCCTTACTACTAAGCAACAGTATGTCCTGAAAGTTTTAGTTTTACTATACTCGGAGAACAGATGCAAGAACAGGATGAATATACATCAGAGTGGAAAAATTACTATATGGCCTAGCAAAATTGTCCCTCACGCTGCAGCCAGCAGTGGGTTTTCCTATGATGTGAAGGAAGATAGTAGAGGTGCTTTAGCCCGCTAAAAAGCATCTCTGTTAACACCAGTCAGTGCTGTGACTTCTTTGGTGTCCCACATCCTTTCTCCCAAATACAAAATCAGCATTTCAGCTATGTAGTCATTAACTTTATTTTTCTAAATCAAAAGTTCAAAGCATTTGACTAAAATTCCCTTCAGCTTTCACTTCCTATTCTTCTGACATCATCCTTTCAGTATCTCTCCAGCCATCACAGAGTTCAGTCAGAGAAGAAGACTGAACAAATGCAGAAGCAGGCAATTAATTTTCCCAGAATCTCTTAATCTGTTTCAAATAAATTAGACAGCAAAATGCAATGGGAAGGGACATTTTAAATTCATTACACACCTTCAAGACATGAGTTAAAACTGCAAATGGTTATACTGTGTAGCAGAACCAAATGCATGATTGAGGTTACAAACAGATTTTATTGTTTACATTGGCCACTGTGTAACCTAAAGCAGCTGACTGTTTATTTCCCCGAACTAGTTGCATCAATACATCATAAAGCACTGGGTATTTTGCACTTGGCTTTCCTTTCCTTTTTAAGAACTGTGTTGCAATACAGTTTTTAGCATGGAAATTTATCAAAAGTATTTACGGTTGGTTGAGAGTTCAAAGGGGCAAGATAGGAATTCAGATTAACTGGAAATCTAAACAAATGTAAAGGAAAATGAGGATTAGATTCCAAAAACCTTCTCCTCTACATGGCAAGCCTAACAAATGGTCTTGATTTGTGTTGGTTGTTAAAGAAGTGTAAATTCCATGATAAATTGATGTAGCTCCTGGGATGAATAAAATCAATAATGTAATAACACTGAGTTAATACCAAGCTGACGTTGATTGAGAACGAGCACACAGAATTTGAGGTCTCCTTTCATGCACAAGGAGATATTAGTAAATCAGAACCAGATTGCCAATTAAACCTTGTTATTTTAGGGTAGATGAATAAAATAATGTGTGATGAATAGAGGAGGCTGAGGGTAAAGCTAGTCAGTTCAAAACTGAGTGTTCAGAAGTCTGTGATTCCTGAATGGGAGCATGTGAAGAAGTTAATAGTGCCCTCAGAAGGCTTGCAGAAGCTGATGGTTTGTGTTGCATTTTTCCACAGTTGTTTCTCTATGGGCAAAGGCAGGGGAGGCAAAAGATCTTTACTCCAAGGAATGGGGCCCCAGTTCACAAATTAGTTTTTGCAATTTGTCTCCAGTTTAGACATGTATTTTTGTATTCCCTTAGCATATGGTGAAAATGGCCAATGAATGGGCCTTCTCCAGCTCCTAACAGACTTGTTCCTTTTGCATGTCCAGTATTCCTGCTACTTAAATTCTACCCCTGTCATGGGTGGAAAGTTAACACCAGGTGAGTATTAGGCCTTTCCAGATACAAGGCGGAGAATAGCTGAAGGCTCACGGGAGGAATATTTGATTGCTAATAGACTAATTTACACTTCAAATCACAAGTAAGGTTCAGAAAATGATGGGCCATGAGAAAACAAACAGAAAACCCAAAATAAAATGATTGTGTGCAACAGAATGAGAAAATGAGGACTTGTTTCTCATGACTTTTCTCTGTCCCTCTATCCCTTTTCCTCTCTCACATCTGGTAAGAATTCTCTCTCAGGAGAAGTGACATTTTAATTACTAATTCTCCCAATTTCATGGAAATTTAATGTAACTTTGATATCACTGAGGTCTCTATACTTATCTGCAGTTGGGTGTTAGGGTAGTAGTCATCCGGAGGGATGAAGAGGCATATGCACATATGCAGGGCACAAAATGTCATCTAGGTTTAAAAAAAAAAATCCTTTTATTATGATAAATGGAGTGCATTTGTTTTGAAGATGGAAAGGAGGAATGACTGCAGAACCTCAGGGTGCTGCTGGGTCTCTTGGACTAGATGTGGCGAGACTTCAGGACCAGCACGACAGTGAGAGTGACTTGCCTGCAGATATGCAGAAGGACATCACAGAGCCAAACCTCAGGTTTTTAATTTCCATCCTCTACCCCAAAAAAATGAAAACAGAACTGTCTTATCCTCTTGTTGTGAGACCTATGTATCAGTGGGGTAAATGCTCAGATAAAGTATTTAGACATCTGTTCAGACAGATTACAGTCTCACCTTCTAAAGAAAATCTCTTCTGGGCAAAGACCGTGTGGGATGCTGCAATGTACAGTTCCTTTGTTCCCGGGGTTTGCAGCAGCCTTGGACTGTCCATTATGGCTGTGCTGGGATCAGTGCTGAACACACCACTGGTGGTAAATAATTACTTGACCAGTTAGCAGACTCCTCAGTCTGTCTCCTGTGTGTTTACAGCCTCCCCAGATGTATTGGACCAGAGGATTCCACAGGGTGACCACCTGAGCTTGCTTCCACTTGATCCACTGCCAGTTTGGTCACCAGTTTCAGAGAAATGGGAGATGAAGCCTACATGCTTCCCAGAGTTTTTGTCAGATATTGCTGTCTTCTAAACCTCTGTATATAACTAAAGTGCCTGATAAGTAATGAGGGAGGGAAGATGTCAGACAGGAATGCCCTTGAAATAAGCTATTTTAACAATACTATGTTGGGATAAAGATAAGCACATCACCCTCAACTCTGTGTGAATGAACTGGGGCTATTTAGCAGCTTCATAACTCATTCAGCTTTTTTTTCCTCTGAGTAAAGCACCAAACTCATTCATTATAGTTGGCTTCAGGGCTCTTGGGAACCATCCTCAAAGCTCTCCATCTTCAGCATGGACAGCTAATCTGGACAAACAATTTCAAACAGTTTAAGAAACAGTTTGACCCCCAGTGCAATATAACTAAAGGTTAAAGGGACATCTTGGTGTGTATCTTTAGAGAATATAAATTGAGCTGTTTATTCCTTGTCTCTGGAGCCTGTGCAAGGTTCAAATTCAGTTTATAAGCTTATCACCAGAATTCAGAGTATATAGAGTACCTTAAACTCCCACTCAGTCCAATCAAAGCTTTTCCGACACAGAGTGAAAGAGCTACAATGGGTTCCATTGTTCAGTCAGCCAAGTCAATGTTCTTAATCAGTATAAAAACATCAGGAGTCATATGGTGGTTTTTATTAAAATGCGTTTGATCAGCTTCCAAGGAGGTGACAGAGGTCTATGGAAAGAAGCATTCCTGCCTGCTCCTAGAAAATGCATGTGAGCCTTGTAAAAGCACTGGGCTCTGAGAGGACCCTGTGGCTTGCTCATGACTGACCTCATTATCCTGGGAGCAGGGTGCACCCTCACCCTCCACTCTAATCCTCCTCCAGCCTGACCTCTTTTGAGTTGCCTACTCCTGAAAACTCATTTATCTCAGCTCCTTCCACTGGATAATAATCAAGCCCTTGGGCTTTGCCAGGGATCAAAGAATGATTGCTCCAATTGTCTCAAAATCTATTGCTTCTTTAGATGGTGTTGCTGCTTATTCAGACAAAGTGACACTATGCTGAAAGTCCACAGCAGCTGTGGATTAGGGACAGGGCAATGTTTAGTGATGTGTGGGGCACAGCATCCACCTGCCTTTCTGGGTCTTCACTCAGTTGTTCAAGAGAGAGTGGATGTACCCTCAAGAGCACCACACAGACATGACTGGCCCCAAGAGCTGCTTGTTGGTAGCAGTCCTACAAGTCTTTTCCAAACACAGGCCCAAAAGTGAAAGCCTCCACTCTGTTGTCATGCCACATACACCGAGACATCCCCCAAATATCAGAACATCTGTCTAGAAGCCAAGCCTCTTTTGAACTTAGTGAACATGAAGTTGATTCCTCCAGCAGTAGGGAAGGAACTCCCTGAAGCTCACAGCCCTACAAAGCACAGACGGGGAGAAATGCCACCTCCTGGGCTGTCTGGTCCAGAGCACTGATCACCATGAGCACACTGGAAAACCAGTTATGCTGCCCAAGGCTTCACTGTGACTTGGGGTTGTCAAACAGCTGGATCTTCCTACATTACAAAATGGAAGAATCAGGACAATACTGTCTTGCTATCAGGTCCCTGATGGGCTCACAACTTTCCTAATGTTTCTCTGCTAAAGATGATCTTATTTCAAAAATCTCCATGCACTGATTGCCAGAAACCATTTACTACCAAGAACAGCTCAGACATAGATCTCTGAATGGCTGAAATAGAGTTGATCAAGACACATTCATGACACCAAGGCTGTTACGAAATAGAATTATTCTGTGGAATAGCTCTAGACTTCAAATATTTCAGGCCAGAAAATTAATGCTAACTAAATTATTATCCATGCAACTAAGCAACAGCAACAAGGCAGGAGGGCCATTTTAGATCCATGTCTGGGAAAAAAAAACATGACCTAACTGATGGAGATGCTCTTCTGCATTCATGTCATCCTCTACTCCCTCTAAAAGCCTGTCAGCAGAAGTCGGCAATAAGACAAATATAACTGAGATGTTTGAGGAGATAGGTCATCAACAAGACCTATTCACACATGTAAGTCATCAACAAACATTTCAGCTGAGAATACTAACCAAATGTGGCAGGTGAAGCCTTTTTTGCCCTTGGGACTTTGCTTGAAACTAATCATTTGCAGGCATAAGCCCAGTTGGACACATCACTACCTCAAGAAGTTTAATCAGTGAAGACATAATCTCTGTTTAGGATTATTTGAACAGATTTTTCTCTCCCCAAGGAGCCAGTGGGAGGCAGGAAGGATGTGTCCACACACTGATTGGTATATGGATCTGACTGATAGGAAGGAACTTCCAACCAGGAGGTGGGAGGGGAGAGTTAAAAGGCATTTAACAGAAAATTTTCATTTTCATTTATTTACATTCTGATAGCTTATGCATATGCAGAGATTTGATCATTTTAAAGAACTTCAGTTAAAGGACAGGAAAAGTAGCTGATTTATCTTATGGTCTCTTATGGATATTATTCTCTGTGGTGATCAGTGACAGGATCTGAGGAAATGGACTATGGAAGTTGTGTCAGGGGAGGTTTAGATCGCATATTAGGGAAAGGTTCTTCACCCAGAGGGTGGTTGGGCACTGCAACAGGCTCCCTGGGGAAGTGATCACAGCATCATGTGTATTATGGAGTTCAGGAAACATTCTGACTACACTCTCAGGCACATGGTGTGATTTGGGGGTAATCCTGTGCAGGGCCAGAAACTGGATTTCAATGATCCTTGTAGGTCCCTCCCTAACCAGGATATTCCATTTGATGGCCCTTGTGGGTCTCTTTCCCATTCAGGATAGACTATGATTCTATCATTACCAGTTCAGGCAAGTAGATAAAACTTGCACAAACCCTGAATAACTGAGCTCTATTCCATTCACAGAATAAAAGCACGAAGAAGAGAGCAGCTGAAGTTGTCCATGATTCCAAACTTTTGAAAATATAAGTTCCAAGGGTTCCTAAACACAGACTTCTGATAAAAATTTTAGACCCATTTGTAAAAATTTTTATCTGATGCCCTAGCAACATCCTGTGAGTAATTCCTACCTTCAGGAACTACATGGATCTTCTATTTTTGTCCTGATTTAACTATTTTATTTCATAAATGGAACACAGTCATAGGGTTGGGGGGGGGTCCCCAAAGCAGACTGGGTTGGATTTGAGGAGATGAACATGGGAGCACACAAATCTTCAGAAATTCTCTGTCTACCTGTTGATAGTCTATCCTCTCTCCAACGGTGTCACACAATGTCCCTAATAGTACACTAACAAAGTGTAAACATATTATGTTTCAGTGCTGCAGTCAGTGCTTTCTCTTACACAAAGGACTCAATCTAAAGGAGAAGATAAGCAAATTACTAGTTGAAGAAATAGAAATGAAGCATTGTTTTCTCTCCTTTTTGCCTTGTTAGGTGCTCCCCAAGTTTATCATCCTTCTTGTGCATCCTCCTTTCTTATCAAAACACAGTGACAGGTAATTCAGATTTTCCCTCTGCAACCCTGCCCACCTTACACATAGCAGCAATCTCATAGCCCTGACCAGGTATGACCACCCACCTCGGTACTCACAGAGCCCAAAGCCACCTTGGTGCTGCTGCCCAGCTTCTTCCTGTTTACTAACAGAGGTATGTTTTTGCTCAATTACAACTGCCATGCTACTGAATCACTGAAAGATACAGGACAGTAGTTGAGTGTAGAGATTTCTAAGAATCAGACATATTTCTTGTGCTGCCGAACTCTCTCTCTTTCTGAAATGCTTGTGGATTAGTGATTTGAAGAACCCATTTTTTATTGTATTCACCAAGCTAGATGCATGCTTATTCTGGGTAATGAGATCTCTTCATTCAAAGTCCTAAAAGTGTAAAATATACTACATGTTCTTGCAGTTCTTTGCAATGTAATCTGTTACATATCTGTGTGTGTAAAATACTGTTCACCCCTATTTTTTACCTGTAGTATGCAGTGATGGAAGATGGTTATTCAGAGCAGTTGCTGCATTCTCATTGAAGAAGGAAGCTGACAACCTGGTTCAGTTCACATCAAGCATGCCAATAGGACTTACAGATGATCATTGTTGACACACTGTTAACTCTTAGTCACGATATTTACAGTGCTCTGTGTGAGATAATGACAGGTTTGAAGCTACACCTTTGATAATAATACAGGGTTTGTCATGTAGTATTTCAGAACGATGAGGAGGGTATCATTCTTTGTTCATTATTGTTTCAGCTAAGTGAGAGGAATCATGTAGGGCATTGACTGGAACAGTTCAGCATAAAGCCTTCACCCTTCCCAACTCATGCTAGTGACTAGTTGTTGACATGATTAGCTAGTGACCTAGATATTGTAAGATGACAAGAAATGTCCATGCTGCATGGAAAAATCCTTGTTTTACTACAGCATTTCTTGCATCTCCTCTGATAGCCAGTGTTCATTGTTGTCTGAAAGAGGACATCAGACTTAATCAGCTTGGCCTTGCACAGCAACCTCCACATTCCCATAAACATGGAAAGTGCATTTCAGCTTATCCCTACCAGACTGGATGCAGGGTCTGTGTGCATACTCACCAGACTGCTCTCTCCTTGCAGCCTCCACAAAACTAATTCCATGTTTCCCATACTTGCAGCACAGTGCTACAGTCTGCCTCTTCTCCATGATCCCAGGTTTTTATCAGAGTTGACCGTGCAGTCTTCAACTGGCAAAGTGGGTGGTCTGGAAAAGCAGAGTGGTGGAAATGTGAAAAGAAGTCAAAGAGGTGTAGGGGTTGTCTTATCCCTGAAAACATGGAACCAGCTGCAGGATGTCTGTTTATCCATGCTCTGTCATCCACGAGGCTCAGTGTGGTGTCCCTCTCATCCTGCGTGAAGAATGAGTTCTCTAATGCATCAGAGTCTAAGAAACTTTGTGTGCCTGTTTTGAACATGAACAAAGAGTGACAGTGTCACTTTTGATTGCAGGCTGAAACACAGCTGTTTTCACTAAAGCCCAAATAATTACGTAAGGAGTGAGAGTCACAAGACCTCTGATGAAAAAAGGAAACTGAGGCACAGTCTGAGAACATAAGGCTCAGATCCTACAAAAAGGATGGGGTTGCATTTATGCATGTAGGTAGGTAGTGACAAATGTGATTCATATGTTTTTATGAGACAGATCCATATAACTACAAACTGGGCAAAGGTGTCAGATTTCTGTGCAGTTCCATTGTGCTTTAGGGAATTGTCACACCCCTGATGCTGTACTGGAGAGGAAGAAGGCGACTTCCCCCCTAGGGGAAATCCAGCTTGTCATGAAACAGCACCCATATTTTCCCAACCAAAAGCTGCACCATCCACTTTGCCAGGAATGGGAGAGCCACACCCCATCTGCAGAAAATAGAGGGTATTGCAACAAACATCCCTTAAAAAATGCACAGCTCATAATGGCTGCAGGCCGCAGCAGGCCAGTTTCTATCCTTCAATTAGTGATCTTCCAAATGACTCACCAGTGAGCATTGCATCAAAGGCCTGCAATCTGCGAGGGCCCTATCTAAGTATTCATTGACAGGACTGGTAGCACCACTTTTCTGAAGGTTGCCCAACTTCTCTTTATAATGTCCCATTTTCTGTTTCCTTACACCTCTGCCAACTCTTTATCAGTTCCAGCTCACGTGTTTCAAGCTTAGTGCCTCCCAACAGCTCATTGTCTGCTAGTTGAGTTTGATGATTTGGTTTGGTTGAGTCTGGGGCAGATATCTTATTTTCTATTTAATCACTTTAGCTGTTTGCAAGAGAGATTTGTCAAAAACAAAGAAAGACAGAAACAAACAAAAACAACAGGAAAAAAGGTTGTGGAGTTCTTCCTATAATTGCTCCTTGTGGCAGAGAACTGAAATTTGTCAGGCAGACAGTCCTCAGGTCACGAATCTGCCAGGAAAGCCCATGCTAATGGTGTTTCAGCTAATCAGATGGCAAACATGGTGTTGCAGACCATGCAGTAGGTGAAGCTTGGTCTTTCCAGACAGCTACTGACTGTTTGTGTCATATTGTGACAACATAATCAGGAACAGCATTTGACCATCTCACGAAGGGAGAACTAAACTGAACAGGGCACAAGTATCAGGCATGGAGAAGCAGGCTTGCAGGCAAGAACCTATCATCAGAGTGCAGTTGCAGTCATTGAGTGATCCACTCATTCCCTGAAAAGGTAAAAGCTACTTGCATCAAATCAAGAGAAGGACCTGTGAGTGAGCCTGATGTTGCTATCTGCTTCTGTCATCACTTTTCCTTAAGTACAGCAAAATGAGCCCTGCCAATTTGTACAAACTAATTTAGAAAAGGCTCTAAGTAGTTTCTGGAAGTACATACATTATGGATGCTCCAGGTAAATATGTGGGAATGATAGGCATGGGGCTGTTGCTTTGGCCTGGGAGACTGTTAAACCAGAGAGTCACCATCAATCAACCAATCAAGCAATCAATCAAATAGCATTGATTAATTAAAGGGAAAAAGAATGACAGCAAAGATACCGTAATCCTGTTTTCTGAACAATAAGACTGAGCATGTGTAAGCTCCAATCATTAGTGAGCCATGGGCACTACAGTATAAGGTGTCTGGAGTGGGATCAGTGTGTGGTAGAAATAGCCAGGGGCAAGAAAGCTGTACCTTGGAGGAGGAAAATACATGGAACTACGGATGATAGAAGTTAGAGGCTAAAGCAAGGGAAAGGGAGTAAAGCAAGCGAGACATGCTTGGAGGGAGACCAGTCCTGTACGCTTCCCACTCTCCTCCTTCAAGGACAGACACAGGGCTAGAGAAGCTTTTTCCTACTTCCTGGACCTATCCCACTTGCTCCAAGGCATAACAGAGCACTCTTGCCACTTCCAGACTGCAGTGGGGAAAAGCACAGGCCCCCATTGGGATACAGGCTGACTCCCACAGCTGCGCAAAGGTGTAATAGGATGTAGCCTGGACAGGTGTTTGCAGCACCAGAGGGCACCAGACAGCAAGGAGCAGGTGTTACCTGGGTCCTTGGGGCTACAGAGTTAAAGGGGTAGGAACAGGGGGCTGAGCTGGAAAAGTAGTTGGAAAAGAGGGGCCATGCATCATGAGTATATGTCAGAGTGGCAATCTCAAAAAGCTTATTTACTTTTTTCATTCACAAGTGACTTGGAGTAAATCTCAAAATACATGTCTTCTGGGATGTCTCTCTTTACTCTGTCAAATCAAGAAAATAAGACTGCAGTATAAATTCAACCTACCCCCTTCTACTAACTCTACCTCACTGAACTGGACATGTCCATACCATTCATACCCCAAACATGGCTTTGCAAAACACTTTAGAGAAGAGGGAACCACTAGAGTTTTTTAAC
Source organism: Pycnonotus jocosus (assembly GCA_013400435.1). Taxonomy (NCBI): domain Eukaryota; kingdom Metazoa; phylum Chordata; class Aves; order Passeriformes; family Pycnonotidae; genus Pycnonotus; species Pycnonotus jocosus. Next base: position 160,560 of record VWYP01029193.1, on the reverse strand, counting down.
TTTGCAAATGTGGTGAAACTTGTGCTGTTGCTTTGTATGGTCACCACTCATTTACACCCCCAGAAGTAACAAGACAGAGGGTAAATTTTCAGCCATTGCACCACCAATTGCAGCCCCCTCAGCCTAATGCCAAAGATACCATCTCCAGTCTCCTGGTATCTGTCACTGAAGTCATTGGTCTCAGTTGATTTCCTGCCCTCTGTTAAGAACCCCGGTGGCAAAATGGCCGAGAGGCACTGCCTGTGACACAAATCTCTGCACTAATATGATCATTTGAACCCTGGGAAAATCAGGCTTCCTTTTTTCCTCTGTGTCCTTGTGCTCTGAAATTAGATTTCCTTAGATGTAGGGTAATTAATATGAGTCCTCTCCTCAAAAAAAGCACATCAGGCTACACACTTTACTCTTCAGCTCCAAAAAGAGAGGTATTACAGACTTCGTACACAGCTTGCTCAAAACTCAGTGTCAGGGCTCTAATGGACTGTTGAAGAGAAGTAGCTGTGGCCAATGCAGACTCCCAGCCTGGGAAACACTTGAAGGAAGAGAAAATACACTACCTGGCATGATGATATATGGATGTGTTCAGAGCAAGACTTTCAATTGTTCCCCAGCTACATAGATAACTTCCTCTTTCTACCCTACAAATTAGATCCTTTAAATCCCCCATTTAAGTTCTTTCCCACTAAATATTTTAGTCAGGCTAAATGGGGTTTTTCCTCGGGTTTTGTCACAGTAACTGCTCAGAGCAATAGTGACCTCCTTTACAAAGGTCATTGCAGGGCCTTTCAGCTAAATTAGCTGCTTTAGGTCTGACAGCCCCTCGTGTAAACTCACTTTCCTACTGCTCAGCTTGAGTTTCTCTGCAAGCTGGGCCACCAAGAGTCAAAGGATGTGATCTACCAATCACACCAGAGATTAGAAACACCTTGTTCTAGAAAGAAAACTAAGAAAAATATGAGGATGTGTAAGAATAGAAAAAAGTATTCAGAAAACCTTGATGTGTCATCTTAATCATCTTCCTATTCATGAATGTACTTGAAACCTTTTACAAGGTTATGATAAGAAGTTGTTCACCAGTGTTACAAGAAGACAAAGCATTCTGCTTTTTTCCAAGCAGCAAGTTACAACATGAAAGCGAACATGGTGTGCAGAACACTTTTCACCTCCATGTCCCCATCCAGAACGGCATTTTCCCTTGATAAATGACGAACTACGTCCTAGAGCTGTGCTACATATTTCAGGCTAACAAGGGCAGAAGTAAGGTCACACCAATTCTAGAGCACTGTCTATCGAGTGTAAGGGACTCAGGCTTGTGTCACGTGCTCTGTGTTTCAGGCAGCATAGATTTAGACTGTTTCCCGAATCCCTTGTTTTCCTGGGGACATGGCAACAGTTTGTGTATGAAGTTAGAGACATGGCCAGCTTATGCATTTTTCTCTTCCTCTGCCAAAGATTATCTTGTTCCTTTAAATTCGGCTTAACCTTACTTTGGTTCCTGTTTCTTCAGGGCACATACACCAACAAGAGAAGTGAAAGCAGCAATTTCTGTTTCTTTCGACTGCTTTGAGCAGTTCCTGAATTCTTGAAAGTGAATAAGAGCCAGAGACACCTCCAAAAGGAGGAGTGAATCTCTAGTTCCAGTTCAAAACAAAAGGGATCCTTGAACTAAATCTCTGGTGTAAAATTTCTCGTCCTCATCTGGTGACAGCAGTTTGATCTGCCTCCAGAAAGGTATGGTCAGACTTGCAAGAGCTGAACAGTAAACTTGGGATTCATGTCACAGAACACCTGGTCTCTAAAAAATTCAAATGGTCATCTAGGCCTCTTCAGCACACAATGCAGACAGACAAAAGAGTTCATTATGTCTGTTTTATACCTACTTTGGGATGGTACAGATTGTTCCTGAAAGGCATCTCTTTGTCTCCACAGGGTGTGAAGACTGGTATGAGCTAGATGCTGAGCTATCAGGCTGGGGTTAGGTGAGAGGCACTGAAATCATCTTAACAGCTAGGTTTATCTAGGTCTTTTGTCCATCTGGGCATTTATATCTAGGATCTCCTGATGCTATCAATTCCAGAGCATTCAGAGGACTGATAGTAGTGCCTCTAGTGATCTCATGTCTCTGTTGCTTTCTGATTGTTTTGGTTTTCAGGAAGTTACTTCCTTTCAACCATGAACATGATTCTAGAATTACAAAGATGATGGAGGGAAAAAAAGGGGAGGTTACCTCTCCCCCACACTTAATGACATCTGAAAAATGTCCAAAAGCTGTTTTTAAATGAGTAGCTCTGTGAGCAATGTAACTGGTGACTCCTGATTTCCTATGTATTCCTGTTCATAGTTAAACTCTCTGGTGCTTAATAGTGTACAAATGCCAATTACACCTTCTCTGGCACTTGGAGAGGTCATAATGATCCACTCCCACGTAAAGTGTCTGGTGTCAGATCTGAGTTCCGCCTGGGCCTCTCCTCCAGTGAAGGCATATACTTGATATGTCTCTTTTAGAGAGACATTTATTTTCCTGACTGAAATTGAGTATGAGTTCAAAGACTGGAGTAGAATGACAGCAAAACATAGCCAGTTTTCCAGCAAGCCTCTTGAAAACTCAAAGAGAATCCATTTATACTATAAGGAAGTAAACTGAGAATAGAAATACTTTTCCCTCTGTACAACTTTCAATGAAAACTTTTCTTCACCTCTGCCTCTTTTTCCTGTTACATCTCACCTTTGAAGGCACAGATCTGGCAGATGGCAAAAAAAGAGTAGTGCTTTTGCTATTATTTAGATATAGAGCACCTTAATGTATGCTAGTAACTGCTGAGTTGGGTGGAGAAGCTTCCTGATGGAAAATTGTACCTCCCTTTGAAAAAAACCAAACCAAAAAAAAACAACAAAAGAAAGAAAAGAGGAGGTACTTGGAAAGATAAAGGGCAATTCAGTCCTTTGAATGCTCATATCATAAAACTGAATACGAAATAATTACTATAAATGAGGCAACTAGTTCCTACACCCTCTGCAACCTGGATGACATCCTTCTGTGTCATCAAAATAAAAGTTACTTGCAGAAAACATATCACTTACTACCTTATCTCAGTTACCAAGCTCACACATACAAAAGAAGACCAAAGTTTTCTAAATAGTTCTCTCTACAAAAAAACCCCCTTTAACTCTGCAAGGATTTTGAGTCTATTTCTTTCTCCAAAACTACTGGCACTAGGATAGGCATGACTTTATCCCTAAACAGGGTGTTCCTTAGGCTCTTTGCCAATTCAATTGGCTTATTCATATCCTTCCCTTCCAGATTACCTCAGGGTGATTTACATGTTGGAGGCCTATAAACACTGATGAATCAGTACATGAAAACCAAAAACATTGTTCAGTGTCTGACAGAGTCCTCACTGGCTTTTGCCCCCAAATTAATCGTTCTCACTGGAACAACCTAATATGTCATCAACCTCTGACATCATTCCAATGCTATACAGAAAAAATAGTTGCTAAAATACAATAGCACTACTGTAATTTGTTTTTTACCAGTGTTTCCAGGTACTCTGCAGGAGCAAGCAACAGGTGAAGATTTCAAATGGGAAGATAGAGATGTTGCCAGTCTGGCGTCTTCAGTTGACTGGCCGTTTTGAAGACTGTCTCCCCCTGATTTTCCATCAATAAATCTCTGTGACTGAGCTCTAAAGAAATGCAAATACAAAAACAATTTAATTTCTTCTATCTGAGAAACATAACTTTTGTTGTAGCAGTTCAAAATCTACACTAATATGGTTTTATTTAGAAAGAGCTGGCGGACTTCCAGTGAATTCAAAACAATTTCCTTCACATGTTAAACCTGAACTACACCTCTAAGAAATATTTTGCAGGCCAGTTAAGGAATTTACCTCCACCAAATACAGAAACAAGCAAAGATTTGTATTCATGAATAAAGAAAGAGCTGAAAGAGATTAATTTTGCCTTTTTGTCAATTAAAGTCTTAGACTGGCATGTATCTACTTTTTGTGACGTGAACACTTTCATAGAATCCTAGAATGGTTTGGGTTAGAAGTCACCTTAAAGATCATCTAGTTCCAACTCCACTAGATCCCATCCAACCTGGCCTTAATAAAACGGTTTCGACAAAATGCACTAGAAAGCTTTACAGAACACACTTCTCTACAACACTGGTAACAATTCAATAGGTTTTGCCTCAGTATTCTCACAAAAAGCAGTTACTCCATCATCCTCTAGGGATCTACTATACCCCATATTCAAACACATTACATTTCCTCCTTACATTATATGTAACTGCAGTGCTTTTGTTAAGCAAGCTCCCTGCTTCTAGACCAGAGCTATACAGCCACTCATGGAAACACAGCACCCTTCCAATAAGTTCCTATTTTGCTTTCCAAAAAACCCTCCTTGCTTAACACCAATCTCCCTAAGATCATCAACCAGTGCTTTTTAATCCATTTCACAGCAAGATTTCTATAATGTCTTTAAAAGCCACAGATTACTTCATACAGCAGTCCTCAGTATTGTGATACTTGTTTTCACAAGCACTTTGGCATAGCAGCTGCTAATAAACTCAGCTAATAAATTCTTATTAAGGAGTCCATACACTTAAATACCTGCTGGAGAATGAACACTTCTCTACTATTACAACTGCAATATTTCAAAGTCCAGCACTTTTAAAACAGTGCAAATGCCTTAAAACCAGTTTCCCTGTTTGCACTGGCAGTTGTGGTTACAGGTGTCATGTACTTATTAGCTCTGCTTAGATATTAAAATTTGCACACAAATTTACTCGTATTTGCATTCACTGACTGTGTTTATCTACAAAAAAATCTGCAATACATTTGTCATGCCCACATTGACTCTATACAACATGTTCATACAGAAGTTCCAAGCAACATCACAGAATTATTACAGTCCATATATGTAAATGCAAGTGAGCCACCGCATGAAGTTTTTAATATATAATACAGGAAAGCAAATGTGTAATGAAATGGTGGGAAGAATGAGGGGTGAACTCCCTAGAATTAAAGCATATATATGTGTGTGTATATATATATATACATATTTTTTTATAAATAGCTGGACTGTTTCATTTTTACTGAATACTTTAAAAACACAAGCCAGTAAATAGAATTCATGTCTCACAAGAAGTCCATTTCAGGACTTGATCATTTAGAGCAATAGAGAAGCATTGCCTAACCGAGGGAAGTAAATGGAGCTCACACTCCAGACTCACTGCAGGAAAGTGGAGAGCTGGCAGCCCTTTGAATTCCTCCTCTTTGATCCACAATGAAAAAGGATAATAAGGGTGTGCGTACTTGCCCTTGTCTAGTTTTCACTTTCTTCAAGAAAAGGAGCTATGCTGATTCAGGGCTCTAGCTGTGGCCCGGGAGAATTTTGTCCTTACACTCCCCACACATTAAAACTACTTTTTAAGAGTTCTCAAGATTTTTCTCTCCCTTTCCTTAATTCAATCAATTCTAGTAACAGACGCTTCTTTGTTGCTTGTCACCAAAGTATTTTAAGCACTTTGAATCCTGTCTCGTTTTAGACTTCTTCCTAAAGGAGTCAGATCTGGCCTTCAGCTCTTTGTTTTTCTTTCAAAACCTTATTGAACGAGTTGTGCTCCTCTGCGTTCACTTCAAGGACACCACGTTTTCTTTTGTCATGATAACTCTCACTCTGGAATGCCTAAAACAATTAAATGCAAAACTAAAGCTATCTTTTCCATTTATTATTTTAATAGCATCCTTATGGCTGCGAGATTCAGATAACCACTCAAAAGGACATGCTGAGGGTCACAATGCAGAAAATGGGGCTAAATCCTTGCAAATTGTAGCTCGCAAGAAAAGTAGTGCCTTTTATTCAGTTTATGACTCTCTGTTTACCTTAGGTTGCAACAGGGATTGACAGCTGCAGTAGGTCTGGCCCGCTCATGCACAGTGGGCTCTCTTTCCTAGAACATTAAATATAAGCATGTGTTTTGTGAGCTTGGGTATTGTATAGAAAACCTTCTCCTGCTTCCACCCAAGTCAACAGGAAAACAAAACAGACTAGGAGTCAGAGCTTTTCTTTCCTTACTTTTATTTAAATGTCAGTGTTTTATGTGGTTGTTTATTAAATAATAATAATACAATAATGCCCAGAGGCTCCAATTAAGACTGGGAAGTCGCTGCAGAGGGATTGTGCAAAGGCGGACGAAGGGAATTGGACGGCTCCCCAGCGGCGGGGAGCTGGGAGCTGGCTCCTCTCGGCAAGCGAGAAGGGGCTGCTCCCAGCGCTCCCCGCCACCGGCAGCAGCAAAGCCTTTTGTTTGCGTGGGAGTTGGATGTTACTTTAGTTTGGGGTTTTTTTTAATGTCAAGACATAGAGCAACCAGGAAGACATACAAAGAGGTTCTCTTCAAAGTAACTGAGGGAAAAAGAAGAGTGTATGTAGCTGTATATGCTAATTCTTATTAATTAAAACCAGAGTGCTGTGCTGGAGCTGTGCACAGGCTTTATTAGCTAATATTAAAACAAAGGCTTGATCGCCTTCCACAGCAATTTTGCCTTGGCAAAGCTCTGTTTGCTGCAGTGGAGCTACTCCTCGCTTCACACCAGTGTGAGCACAGGATCATGCCAGGAGCCCTCAGGAAGGAATCAAAAGCTGTAACAAAACAAAAGGACAAACAGGAGGCACATGGGGAGGACAATCCTAAGGAGTGGGATAAGAACAAGCATGTTGCTCTTGGCAGAAAGCAACTGGCAAAAATTAATTGTATAGTCAGTCTCTTGCTCGGGATATATTTCAGGAGAAGAATCTGAGCTGGATAGGTCTTAAGGCAAAAGTACATTTTATGGGGAGATTTGAATGAAGGCAGAGTGGATTTGGTACACAAGATGGGTGCAGTTATTCCAAGCTTAAAGAAAAAAGAGCAGCATGAGTGAAAGTCCTCTGAGGAAAGCCAGAGGAGGGAATGAAGAAGGAAGGAAGTTATTAGAGGAAAGCTGGACTGAACCAGAATATGTGGAATTGACACAAATCCCAAATTAATTCATCAGCAGAAGAATACCAGGCCCCAAAGGTAAGGCCTGAAACCGAAGGGATGAACAATCCAAGAATGTCCAAGAAGGGGCACAAAGGTGATGAGATGCTCCTGGTTAGTGAGGAAAAAAGGTGAGGAGGGCAGTGAAAACTTTGTCTCCTGAAATGGTGAACAGAGAGACCCTGAACTGTGGGTGGAAAGGAGAAACTAAAGATTCCCTGGGAGAGAGTTCAAGAAAGCTGGTAATTTATGAGCATCTTCAGGCTAGAGGTGACCTAAGTCTGAGGAAGAATTTTGGAAATAAGGTCTGAGGTGAGGAAACAGGTTGTTGGAAATACTTCACAGAACAACCATGACCTAAAACCAGCTTTTATATGAGAGAGAGAAAAAGGAGCAGATCAGCTTGAAGGATGACAGAATTAGCAATGGTGGTGGAGAAAGGACAAGGAGTGGGTTTGCTAGCAGGAGATGGGTGCTGGCTTTTGTTTTATGAATGGAAAAGGTATGCTAAATGAGAAGTATTGTACAGGATTGGCAGAGGGGAACAGAGGGGTGTTCAGACGGGGAGAAGTAGGTTAAGCCATAGGTGCGTATAGATGGTAGAGTACACATACATAGCACCTTGCTTGGGAGACCAAAGAGCAGCACCCTGGAGGTCAGGTCTAGTGAGAGGGAAGAAGTTTTTGAGAATAAAATGTAGCCAGGTACTATCTGAAAAGAACAGAAGGATGTATAAGACAGGTAAGATAGTGACAGAGGAATTGAATGCTTAGTAAACCATCTGGAAAAATAGAAGTTTTAACTCAAGTCTCCCAGTCCTTCATTGTTCTGTGCAGAAAGTTGAGCTTAATAAAAGCAAAATTTCCAGCTGGTTTCCACACAAAATTTCCAAAGAGGCAACAGAGGAAAGTACCTGCCCATTTCTTATGTGTTGCGAGTGAACAGAATGAACAGTGTCTCAAACCTCCTCTTAGCCCTGAGGAAGTCAATAGGAGATAGTTAATAGATAGCTCAGTTGCCACTTAGTCCTATGCTGCCTTGTTCACTAACATACTGGCACAGAAGAAAAATCGACCTTTGCCATATCTCAGCCCCACACAGCTGTGTAAGCTCATGGAGGATCCAGACCCTAGTCCACTGAAAAAGCAGAGAGATGTTCACAGCTTAGTGTACTTGACTTCAATGGCTCTTAATTTACATGTTCAGTATTAGTCACATTATTAATACTTGGCCTGTAATTTTTTCACCATTCCAGCTCAATATATTTTTAGTTGACTTAATTCTACTCTCCAATTAATATGCAATACCACGCTGCTCCTTTACCCTTAGAATCAATTATGAAAAGTTCTTTTACAAAGATGTAAGAGAACATTTGGGAAAATAAGTCTTTTCATAAGAAGTACTGTTTTCCTTTCTGCTAAAGCACTGTGCCAGGTTTGTTTTTTTTTTAAGATCAATAGCAAAGCAGAGTTTAACATGGTGCAGTGTTTGTCCAAAATCCAGGCAGGGAAAATTATATGTGAAGTTTAAAAATGTGAATTCTTAACAATAGTAAAGAGGAGGAAGAAAACTGATAGGCACAATGCAGACGTTTTTGTATAAAAATGTTTGACATTGGGGGGTAAAGGTATTCAGGACATGGTGATGTAAGGCAATCTTTCTTTAGGTTGCAGTAGCATTTCCAGTGACACTGCCCTCCTTATACACCATTACTTTTTTTGGTGATCCTACATAAGGTTGTGACTAACAACAGACAGAAAACAGTACTGATCTGTGCTTTGCTAGTTGATGCTTTCCTGAAATCATTGAGGTAATTGCAGTAGTCAGAGCTGCAAAATTTTGCTCAGTGCTTCCTACTTATTCTATATCCAGGTCTGTTAGCACAATTCATGCATATACACCAGTGAGTTTAGTAATTTTCTTTTTATAGCTTCCATTTATTATTCTGAACATAGGTGAACTGACTCAAATGGGTTACTCCTGCTTCACATCCTTTCAAGTTTTTAACTCCAGCCAGCAACTAAGCACCACACAGCCACTCCCCTTGTGGGATGGGGGAGAGAACTGGAAAGGTAAAAGGGAGAAAACTCCTAAGTGTTTCTGAGATAAAGACACTTTAACAGGGAAAGCAAAGCTGCGCACGCAAGCAATGCAAAACAAGGAAGTCATTCACCGCTTTCCGTGGGCAGGCAGGTGTTCAGACATCTTCAGGAAAGCAGGGCCCCATCACACCCAGCAGTGACTTGGGAAGGCAAATAGCACGACTATGAAGTTCCTCCCCCATCACTTCTTCTTCCCCAGCTTTATATGCTGAGCATGATGCCATATGATGCGGAATGCCCCTTTCATCAGCTGGGGTCAGCTGTCCTGGCTGTGTCCTCTCCCAACTCCCTAAGCACCCCCAGTCTCCTCATCGGTGGGATAAGAAGCAGAAAAGACCTTGATGATATGCAAGCACTGCCCAGCAAAAACGAAAATATCCCTGTACTATCAACACTGTTTTGGTCACAAATCCAAAACCTATCCCACATCAGCTACTGAAAAGAAAATCAACTCCACCCCAGCCAAAAACAACACACCAGTAAAATGTTTAATTCCACTGTGACTTTGCTGTTTTCATTTTGTACTACAAAACTTCCTGGGTTATTATTAATAGTCTCATATCACTGAAAACATCAATACTATAGAATCCTTTTTATAAAAATACCTTACCTAAACCCCACCTAACCCACAACTAAAGATTGGGGGTTATTTTCACCCATACTGGTGCTTCTGGAAGAGTGTTCTGGAAACTCATTCCTCTTGCACTTATAAATCTTCCTCTTATTTCCTGTTTGGGTGAGATAAATGACAGTTCCCCTATCAACATAGTCTTCATCACTAAATTAGATCTCCTGAACTTATTTTTTCCTTGTGCTTTTAAGGAAAAATAATAGAACTCAACAATTAGTAGGGGTATTTAAAATAACATTTAAATAGCAATCCTTTGATTTCCTAGGGCTAACTTTTCCCTTTTATATTATTCTAATCAGCTCAGTTACCTTTTCCTATACAGATTCTGGTTTTAATTAATCTTTTCTGAATATGTGGAAGTATATATAGTATTTTAGAGGAAATAGGTGGTTTGAATTATTTTTATATTGGGAAATATACTTCTGTACTTCTGCTGGCACTACCTTAGTAGCTCAGGCCTAAGAAACAGATTTGTCCTATTGAAAGTCAGTGCATGTTGCAGGTTCAGGTCATAATTTTTGGTAGAGCTTATCAGCATAAGTCAGCACCTAAAGAAACAGAGCTGACATTCACTGACCTCTGCCTTTCAATCCTGTGCCTGTGTATCCTTTCCCTTTGCCCAGCATGGTCTACATTCCTATATAGCAAAGCAGACTGAGAAATTTATTCTAGTTTTCTTTCAGCTGTTTTTTCCACCTTACAATTCCTGTACTAACCTCAATTTTTTTCAGCTTAACTAATCCCTTCTCACTTGGAGCCATACAAACACTTCACCTACATCATGGCAGATAACCACCACTGCATTTTGTCCACAAAATCTGCAGCCACAGAGTGTGCTTAATACGTAAGTAAGAAACCTTTGGTACCCGTGTCCAAATTCAAGTATCATAACACCACTTAAAGTGAATTTTGTTCACTTGTGTTGAAATGAATAAGCTCTAGAAACTGTTCAGCTTCTCTGGTCCCCTGTTGGCAAGTACGACTGGTTAATGAAAAATGAGAAGAATATAGTTAGATGGCATAGAAGAAAAGATAGGGACTGTGATGTGGATCTTCCATCAAATGAATAGGATGTCTCAAGGAAAAGGAAGAAGAGGCAAAGTCAAGATGGTACATAAAGAGAATGAGAGGCAGACACAAAAAACAAACAAACAAACCACCAAAAACAAAACCCCCAAACAAAAAAAAAAAACCCCAAAACAAAACAACAAAACAAAAACCCCAAACCAAACACCACAAAAAAAGCCCCCCAAGAAACAAACAAAAAAACAACAACAAAAAATCAATGGGGAAATGGAGCAATGGCAGAAGGAAGGGGAAGAAAGGAGAATGCACAAAGCCTAACATTTGTTTCACAATGATATTTCCATCACTATCCCAAAGCAATACACTCAAAGGGTTATTTTTTTATAACCCACTAAGGTGGGTTACTTTCCCACCTCAATCAGGGCTGTACAGAGGTCAAAATATTGTCCTGAGATAGGACTTGTCTTTTTAACAGGTGTCATGCTTGAACTACACATTCAATAAAACCTAGCACAATGCCAGTTATGAATAAGCTCTCCCACTCCCAGTATTAATAAAATTTGTGGGTACTATTTATTTTAAAAAGATGCTTATAATATATAATTTAAAGGCACCCCATGTAGCATATAATGGGGCACTGCAAATTGGTTATATAATAAGTAAGTAGAAGAAAGAACAATATAAACAGTGGTTTGCAGCCTTGACCCTATGGTGTTTCCTGCCACAAGGAAAGTAAAAACACATGTTCCCTGACAACCATCAAGCACTTTGTCACTGCTGTTGGACATTTTGCTGCCTTAGGGCTTGTCTACATGCAAAGCTACGTGAGTTTGGCTGGGTTTAATTTGCTGCAAAGGGCTGTTTGAATTCTGATTTTGACCTAAATCAGACTTGCTTCAGTTTAGTTCAACAAATTAAAGGTCAGATAAAAGCCAAGTAACTCTGTTGATTAGGACAATCACAGTTCTAATCAATTGCTTACAATTACAGTGCTGTCTGTGATGGCAAAAGCTGACTTTCTAGTAGCTTATTGTGATGAAGTTTCACTTGATTCCTCAGACTGTCTTAATTGACTTAAATTGTGCCTGAATGGTCCTTGGGATCTTGTACCACATGGTTAATATCACCAAATTCTTGCTTCTGCTGCTGAATGCAGAATATATATCTATAATAATAAGTACAGTGGGGAGGTGCTGGTTACTCTGAAACTTTTTTTCCCCAGTACTGCACCCAAACACAGGGACTTCGCAGCATACAAATGATGGCACAAGCAGGGCACAGAGCTCTCTAAACTAAACAGGTGCATCATACACACACTGAGAGACACTTGGGGTTTCCTTAATTCAAAGCCTGCAAGAGCAATTTTGCCTTAGTCTTGCTGAGTGAAGCGCTCGGTAAGAATATTTAACACCAGCGCCCAAACACAGGGAAAGCTATATTCTTAGGGAAACATAATGGAAACGAAGAATTAAACAAATGGAAAACCAGCCAGCATTATTCCAAAGAAGATTGTCCACAGAAGTGGTTATACCAGTACACTAATAGTAGGATAATTCTAACATTGTAATAACATCAGTACATTTCCTGAGTCTTGCTGCAGAGAAGCAGAACTTGTCTTAGGTTTCGAAAGACTTGTTAGCATCCTTATTTCCAAGGAAACACTCCAAGTACTTCCTCTTCAGAGGAACAGCTCACAGCAGAGGATTCACTTTGCGATTTTCCAGTATAAATTTTAGGTCAAGGAAATTCAGGCAAGCGTAAGGTAAATTTCACCTAATTGCTCCAACATTGCAACACGCTGTCTCAGAAAACAAAATATTTGTTGAGAAGGAAGGCTCTGCTAGGTTACCCCACCACCAGAAACCTCAGCTAGCCCAAGAGCAGCACAACCACAGTGCCAGCACAATCAGATTGGTGTGTAGACTGACTGGGTGCCGCTATGGCTTAATTAACAATACATGCCACACAACAAACGTGTACAGCAAACCCTGCTTCAAAGAATGATAAGGTTTGTGGGGTTTTTTTCTCTCTTTCTCGTTAGAGAAAGCCTAACTTACACTTCAGAACACAATCAAAATACACCAAAGTGTTAAGATTTTATGAGGGCATATGCATTGTCTTTCAACAACACCCTATCTTTGTGCTCACGGTTAAATTAACAGTATTAGATAGCAGAAACCTAAAAGTTACATATATTTTGGGGGTTATCAACCTCAGTTAGCTTTCCCACTGTGGTGACCCGTAACCCAGTTTGTTTCAATCAGGAAGCTGCACAAGAAAGAGCTGTGTTCTTCCCAGCAGCAGCTTTATAGTTCTTTGAACCTCTTCCATCACCACACTCCTTAAGCAAGAACGTAATGTGCTTTATGCAACTTCAAGGAAACCACTCAGTTACGCCGTGACACAGATCCCGACATCGCGAGGCCTTTCCATACGTATCCTTAGCTGCCACTTCGGACTCCCGCACGCTCTCTGGTCTGCCCTCACCTCATGGAGGCCACTAAACGCACTTTGCCCCCGATTTCACATGCAGACAAGCGCCACGCGGACGTACGTCCGCCGCCCGGCCCGCTCGACACCTGCGGTAACAGGAGGAAAGGCAGGACCATCGCCCCCTTTGTGTCCCCGCGTCCCGAGGGGACCTACCACCCCTTCCCCAGGGTCCCGCCGCGTCCCCCATCCACACCCCAACCCGCACCCTCCCAGGGGGGATTTAAACCAGAACCCGGAAGCCTACCCTGCCGGCGCGGTGCACACCGGGAGTTGTAGTCCCGGCTCCCCCGTGGCCTTCCTGCCTTTGAGTGCCGAGGGCTGGGGCGGGGAAACCACTAGTCCCGTGAGCCTCTGCGGTGGGGGGGGCTGGCGTTTGAACCGGCGGCGTTGTTGTTGACGCCATATTGCTGGTGCGGGGGTTACGGCCGGGAGCGCCATCGCCGCCGCCATCGCCGCCGCCCGGGCCCCGCCATCGCCATCGCCCCGCATCGGCCGCCCCGCACCGCGCACCTGGAACCAGCACCGCGCCCCTCGGCACTGCTCGTGCCCCGCCACCGGCCGCGGGCGGAATTTGTCCCGGCCGGGCAGGGCGGAGCGGGCGGGGAGAGCGGAGATCCAGCTGAACTGAACCGGGGTTGCTGCTGCCGCTGCCGGNGGCGGCGGAGGCGGCCCTGACGCAGCCGCCCCCTCCTTTCCCTTCCCTCCCCCCCAGCCCACTCCAGACAGCGGGGAAGACGCCTCTGGGCAGGGCCGGCTGCTGCTGCTGCCTTCACCGCTGCCCCTCGCTCCGAGCCCCCTCGGCCGCTCCGCGCCATGGCTTGCGGCGCCACTTTGAAAAGGACTCTGGATTTCGACCCGCTGCTGAGCCCGGCGTCCCCGAAGCGAAGGCGATGTGCGCCATTGTCAGCCCCGGCCTCAGCCGCCTCCTCCTCCTTCGCCGCCGCTGCCTCCTCCCCGCAGAAATACCTGCGCATGGAGCCCTCGCCCTTCGGAGAGGTGTAGTCCCGGCTCACCACAGGTGAGGGACGCGGCACTCCTTGCTCCCGGCAGACCCCCCCACCCCCCCGGGGGCAGTTCGGCGGGGAAGGGGTCGGGAAGGCGGCCGAGAAGCGGGGAAGAGGAAGAGAGAGGGGGTTGGGTGGGTCTGGCGTCCCCCTCCAGCCATTTTCTGCCGGGCTGTGCGGCTGGCAGCGGCCGGGGCGATCCCTGCTCGGCTTGGCACCGAGAGACACAATAGAAATGGCCGTTTGCAGCAGGAGAGGAGGGGGAGGAGGAGGAGGGACGGGGAGGAAGAAGGGG
>VWYP01029193.1:108993-145972 GCA_013400435.1 Pycnonotus jocosus | reverse complement strand
GTTCCACGGGTGCATGGATGTGGCAAAGAGAGCCGCAGGGGCGAGCCGAGCTGCGGAAAGGCTGGGGGCGGCAGGGGACGGGGCTGTGAGAGAGGTGGGGCTGGGGTCGGCAGTCGGCGGGGCCCCGGGCGATGCCGTCCTCGCAGCCATTATCGGTGGGTCGAGGCGGCGGCACCTCCTCCTCTCGCTGCTCAGACATCGGGGGAGGGCGAGGGGGGCAGGGCGGGGAGGCCGGCCTGTCATCCATCACCCGCAAAACGCCAGTGGGAAATGGCAAACGCGGATAAAACAAAGGGATAATCCCACTTCCCAGCCCCTTAATACGGGCCATCGTCCCGGGTAGCCTATTCTGTGGTATCCATAAAAGTTCCATAGGAAAACCGAGCGTTAAAAGCAGTTGTGTGCAAGGGAGAGAGTTGCCTTTAGGGCAGATAAAATGGAATCGGGCGGTCTCCTCCTCTCGTCTGGGAGACGCGGGGCAAGAACGAAACCCTTTTACATTCTTAGGGTGCGAGAGATGAGTCAACCGGCGGCCCTAAAATCTCGAGGTCTGCTTGTGTAATGGTTGTCAATTAAAAATCAGCCGAGGTCTCCTTAGCAGCGAGCAGGAGGAGAAGAAAGGAGCGAATCTTGGCTGGGCACGCAGGGTTGGTTGGCCCGTGCCGGGCTTAGTCCAGCGGGCAGCTTCCAGCAGGGCTCTCAGGGACGGTGCAGCTCGCGGCCATGAGCGGCTCTAGCGCCGAGCTTTGCATGGATCCGTGTCCTTTGTGTGCAGGAAGAAAAAAAGCCCTCTGCAGTTGTTGCAGCAGAATTCCTTCCGCTGTTGTGTTTGGTACTCCCTTTTATAATAAGTTGGCTCCAGGTTACCAAGCACTTAAGTTTGAACGTTCAGATTGCCATCTACGCGTAGGACAGTGCCTTGTTTCGATATTCTTCGTTCGGAAAACGGTACTGTACAATACATTTTTAGAGGTTTCAATCAAATAATAAAAAACTGCTGTGGAGGGCATACAGAGTAAAACTTGGCATCAGTGCCTTGATATTTTTTTGAACCTCTAGGAAAGGATCTTAAATGAGTCAGCGGTCTGGGATTGAGAGTTGTGATGGATGGCACTCCCTGGTACAGTGAGGCATTACATATACTTTGAAATAGATATTTAAAATCCGACCTAATTTGATTCTTTCAGAGGATAAGTGTTGCTTCTTTGCAGTGATTTCTTTTTGTTTCTTTGGGGTTTGGAGAACCTAGGTTATGAATATTTAATATAAATATTGTCTGGCCAGTAAATAGGTATTGCTGAAAGGAGGCAAATCAATAAAATTTTCAGAAGATACAACCTGCAGCAATATTTGAGGTGATACCTAAGCTTCTACCCTAACCATTCTGAAGGGCTTAAAAACTGAAATGTTACTGAAATGGAGCAAATACAGGCCTCTTTATCTCCTGAGAAAATCAGAGGTGCAGGTGGTTTTCCATATGACAAAGTGATTTTTGTACAGACAGGGATGTATTTTATGTGTAAAAGATGCGTTTAATATAATGAAGAGTGAATGACAGTAAATCAAAATGTCTCGTACAGCACTCGAATACTCCTAAGCAAAACTTGAAGTATTTATAAGTTGTGCATGTTTACATGGGTTTTGCTTAAAAGCTCCCTGTGTGGTTTCAGTTACCGAAAAAAAAAAAAAGAGGTTTTAGTATACTGGTATAAATGTATCTGTTAATCAGCTTGCTTCGCTTTTAATTTCAGTTGAATTTGGGGGCATTATCACATTGTGTATATTTCATTTCCACCTTCACTGAGCAAAATAGAGCTCATAATTTTAAAGGGGCCTGTTGAAAGATTGTGTGCGATTCATCTAATTTTGTAAATGTACCTGTGAACTAATAGTTTGCATTTTTCCTGGTATTCCCTTGGAAGAATCAAATGGTTTATTCTAGAGCTCTGACTTAGGTTGAGGCCTAGTGTGCTGCAGAAATATATATTGCTTTCCATTGACTCTAAAATGAGTTCACATGAGCATTTCTGATGCAGATGTCTGCATTAGGATCAGATAAATCTTCCTGTATTTGTGAAAAGAATTCCAGTCCTATTTAAAAAGTGTTCTGAGTCACCATTTTGTGTTAGTTTTTATGTTGGGAAATTATTAACAATAGCCAGAATTCAGTTGATTTAGGCTTTTTTCAGCCTGTTACTGTAATCCTTAGATTTCCAACACTTAGAAAGCGTCTGTCTGAATTTCGTGTAGTGAGAATTAATGTTCGTATGAATTCGGAGCTCTGGATATAAAGGACCTGATGCTTAGACTTTATTTTAAGTTCGTGCTTGAACATTTTTCTTCTGTCTGATATCCTGAGCCAGTAGTGTTTAACTTCACACAGTGGAGACCATATCAGCACCAGGACTTCTTAACCACAGTGTTCATCATTTCAAAAATTAATTATCTGGAAGCAGAGTACAGATTGATGGAGGGGTGTGCTGAGAATACAGTGTGGTAGTCAGATGAGAAAACAGCTGTCTGTATGGAGTGGTCATAGACAAATAGCCAATGTCTGTTCGAGAGAGGGTAGGCTTATTCAAGATGAAATTTATCTCTCACAAGAGTGTTTTAATATTTTGTGGTTATTTGAACAGCTGTTAGGTCACTTCCAGTTTCTCGGTGAATTTGGCAGCCAAACTGTAATTGTGGCTTTACAGTCTGTACTTCCTGTGGAATTGTGCTTACTGGCTGGGGCGTTCTTATGAGTACGTTTGCTGATTTTTAGCATTAGCATTATCTGCATGTAGAATGATGTTTTTAAAAGTGTGTTCACTGTAAGTAGTGCAGAACATACCTACCTAGCATAAAACTGGTTTAGTTTTGAAAGAGTGGCTCCTCTTAAATATTTTTCTACTGCTTGAATACTCCAGATGACTTTTAGTTTCATGTAAGTTCTAGCTATAAATGAGACTGTTTTGTGTAATTAGATTAACTGCACCTGGATCTGGATGCTGCTTAAGTGTTATGCGGACACTTGTTGGGTTTCCTCTGAAATCCGAAGGGTGCTTATCTGTTTCACAGCTGTTAAATGAATTCAAGGGTGAAAGGAGGAAACATTGGCAATATTATTTCTCTGTTCTCTGCTGGATGTTTTGGAACCATTGTTAGCAGTTTTACCCAGATGACAAATTGTTTAAATGTGGGGACAAAACCCAAAAACCTACACTTGAGTTTTCTAAATTCAGAAGCAGGTTAAAAGGCCTGCATGTCTGGACATTTCTGAGATTGAAGCTACAGTGGGAAATAGAGTTGAAAGAAATTGGGGAGACAGAAGGGAGAAATAATGTTCATCTTAGAGTTTTAAATCTCCTAATTCCTGGTACATAAAAACTCTGAAGACAGACGGAGATCACAAGGTTTTTTCCCACACTTCATCCAAAACCAGAGGTTAACTTGAAAGGCCTTTATGCAGTCAAACTCATTTAAAGATCCACCGACTTTAGCACATGGAGTTTTTCCTCCATCTGAAACATTAGTCTGCCTCAGCACTTCCCCAGCAACTAAACTAATGTTGCCAACTAAAAACCGTAGAGGGTGTTGAGAACAGGCCTCTCATGAGGGACTCTGTACAAACAGAAGGTAGATAAATTTGCCTTTAGTATGTCTTTTTTATATGTCTTTTTTTCTACAGAGTAGTCTGGAAAAATATTGATGTAATTGACACAGGTTTTCAAAGTTAATGCAAGAAAATGTGTTTGACCTTTTTGAATAGGAAGAGCTGTTAGTCTCCCCTGTAGGGGAAGGGCTGTCCTCCTGTGACCTTTGAGTTGCCCTCTTGAGCAAAGTGAGCTACTTCTGTCTCAAACTTTGTCAGGCAATGGCCAAGCATTTTAAATGAACAGATCCAGTGGCTTTGGAATGTGACATATTAGTAGTGCTGCATCTCTTTTTGCTTAATTTCTGTTTTGTTAACTTATCCGCATGTGTATTTATTGCTAAATTATCTTGGTGAAATGCCAAGTTTCTCATTGTGTTCCAGTATTGCAGAAATCATTAGGATATTAAAAGACAAAACATTCCCACCCTTTTAAAAAAGTCACGTAATGGCTGCATCTGGACTTCATAATTTAATTTATATGAGAAATTTTTGTATAGATGCCTGCGGTGACTATAAATGTTAAATACCCTTGGTTGTAGATGTCATAAAATGTTGAAGCCTTTTTTTGTTTCAGTGGCAAGTCTGATAAATGCAATGTGACAGTTTTTTATGTGAAGGAAAGATCTAATTGCTGTATCTAATACATTTTGCATTGCTTGATTTATTTTTCATTCCTCGATCCCTTGATCAGGAGCACTGGGACTTCCTGAAATAATCCATTGTGGAATGAGCTAATGCATATGTGAGCATCCAGCGTGTGGGAGAACCAGAACTTTTGTCAGCCTGAAGCCTGGAGTAATGGGATCTCATGAGGTGGCCTGCTCTGTGCCCCAGATCCTGGCAAGCTGCTTCTGTCCATTCTGTAGCTACAGCCAGTGCCTGTGAGGTGTTTTCTCTCCAGCTTAGAACGTGCTCCTCTGAGAGGGAGCATGGTTTCCAAAAGTATACATTCTGTCACTAACCTCTTAACATGCCTAATTGAGAAGCCTAAGTGGAGTGGTTGATATCTGAGACCAAAGCAAGATAATAAGAGGAATATTTGAGTTGTTTTAATTTCTGTCTCTGCCAGGGTTCCCTTGTTAAGTAGAAGAAAACCCCTGAGGAGTCTTTACCCATTGCTC
Source organism: Pycnonotus jocosus (assembly GCA_013400435.1). NCBI lineage: Eukaryota > Metazoa > Chordata > Aves > Passeriformes > Pycnonotidae > Pycnonotus > Pycnonotus jocosus. The sequence goes on along the minus strand of VWYP01029193.1, from coordinate 141,211 downwards.
TGCTGCAGTGCTGCCTTTGGGGGAAACTGGCATCTTAACTTTGTATGTCAGTAGTCTGGTGGGGAGACCAAAAGTAGGAATGTGGTAATATCAGCTAGGTGTTGAATAAGGTTGAAGGCCTCATGGAAATTTTATATGTTAATTTGAACTAGGACAGTGGAGCAGTTTTGCTTTAACAGAAGCTGCAATCCCTGAAGACTGTATGCCATTGACATCAGGATAGCATTTGCTTGATTACTCAGAAGAAATCTCAGGCATGCTTCAAGTTTGATTGCAAATGTTGAATGGTGACATTGCACACTGAAACTTGAGCTAAAGGTTCCATTTCAGGCCAGGAAGGCTGCTGCTCTGATTTCAGCGCATTGAGTCACCTTCCTGTGTGTTTTGCTGAATTTTCCTTTAGTTAAATGAGAGAAGCCAGGAACTGTGATGAGAGATTGATATTTCAAAAATCAAGCCCAAAGAAGAAAGTCCTTCAGGTGAAACAGTGAGCACCTTCATAGTTGATGAGCAGTTACTAAAATGGGGAAAATAATTGTTTGCCTTGTTAACTTTTTAAGTTGAATTGCTGTTTCCTTTGTACATAATTTCTAGGTAATTACAGGTCAGGATGAAGTAATTAGGTGGCAGAATTTTGAAAAAGATTGCCTTGGCTTTTTATCATGAATTAAACATAGTCTATATCACTCCATGGAAATTAATATTTGGCTTTGTAATTCATTTGTGTGACAATCATATTTCAGATGCCAAACTTGAACTCTAATTTAACCTGTTCATATTTCATCCTCTCTTAGTTTGGAAATCTTCGTTCTCCAGATGGCATCTCAAGTTCTGAAAGATCTTAAAGCAAAATTTAAAGAACCTATGTACTCAACTTCATGCTCTCAGTACACAGCTCTGGATAAAAAAAAGAGTATCCGTGCATTTCATTATATTCAGGTATATTTGACTGAATCCCTGATTCCTTTGGTAATTGTGGTGAGACGATAGCAGTTTTCATTTGTCATTCTTAATCTGAGCCTTGAACCTGAGGGAGAAGGGAGCATAAAACAGATTCTTGTGTAACTGGTAGAGATTCATAGTCATGATAAATTTGAAATGCTATTTATGAACTACTAATTCATGACACCAGATTTGGCAAGTCTGATTTTCACTTTCAGCACTTGTGCCTGGTGTTTCCTGTTCAATAGCTCTGTGCCTTCAGAGGCATGTCTGACCAGGAGGAAACACAGCACAGGGTGTAGAGTGAAATTACGAAGAAACTGAGGATAGGCCACAGTGATGTGTGTTTCATCATATTAAATATATTCTTTTTGTCATCTCAGATCAAATCATTGTCTGATGTACAATTGTCTGATTTGAACTTCAGTGTATGTTCAAGGTGGATGAAAGCTTTCATTTGAAATATCTAGTAAGTTGTAACATATGTGGTGCATTTTCACTTATTTTACAAATTTTACAGTCTTAGCAAAGGTGACAGAGTAGATTTTCTTTAATGAGAGTACTTTCAGTTTCCAAGTTTTTATATATAAAACAATTTATTAATTAAAATGCATGTCATTATTTTAAAGGACAATTTGAGTCTCCACACTGAGGCACATAAAAGAACTGTGCTGTGTTTGACACCAGTTCAGTGCACATTTCAGTTCAGTTGTGCACTGCAGAGAGAAGAGTCAGAACTAATTGGAAGCTGGAGAAGTTAAAAAACTGAACTTGAAAAAGCAGGAAGGTTTTCTGGAAGCAAAAGTAGGTTGGATCTACTAATTCTAAGCTTTGTTTAACTGGGTCAGAATTTTAAAAGTCTTTACCGTTAGGTGTCTGCTGTGTAGGTGATGTTCAGAAGTTTTCTGGTTTGCACTACCTTAATATTTCATGGCTTCCTGCAAGTGCTGAGATGCTGTAGAAATGTTGTTAATATATTTGTGTGGAATTGTGAAACAGAACCATAAATGAGACAAGAAACTTGGTGCATTTAAGCAGTTTTTCTTACTGTATTAGATTATTTTAATTTTGCTTTCAGATTTTCATTTAAAATGAGTCATAAGTATTTGCAGGCTTATATTGCACTTCATATTGAAGTAGTTTTGTTTTAAGTCTAAGGTTTTATGCTGCTGCAAGTTAATAAGAATGCCTGCTTTATTTGAAGCGTTCCCGATCTCATCGTTCATGTGAGAAGTCATTAAAAGTTTGGTGCTGTGTTAAACTTGAGTTTCTTGCCTGATAATCTCCATTTTATAAGTGGTGGAAATCGGGAAGTACCAGATGAGTCAGCCTCCGTGCCTGCTATCGGCAGGGTGCTGAGTACGCCCTGCAGTCCAGTTCTCTGTGCTGAGCAGTTGCACCTTGAATCTTTGGCGTTAGTGTGAGTAGAGGAATGCCATTTACCAAACCAGGTTATGGACATGCTTAGCAAGTATTCAGTCAGTGCTTAGCATTTCAGGCATTTTTTTCTCCTGGTGGCTGTTTGCAGTGTACACAGTGTCATGTTTAAATAGTCCTTTCTCTTAAACTTTGCTTGGTTCTATGCCTTCAGCTGAATTCATGCTAAGTGTTACAGTGATTTTGTCAGGATGGGGATCTCCCAGTATTTGTCAGGAGTGTTTCTTGAGATTTTTTGTTTTCACAGCAAGATTTGAAGTGACAATTTAGAAAGTGTTGCCAAATTAGAGGTAGATTAAATTGCTGTAGTATCATTGAGATGTCTTGTCCATAATTCAGTATAATTTGGAATAGAATCATGTATCTTTAATGCACAAATCTTAATGTTCTATCCTAAGTGTTACTGTTTTCCCAAAGTCCACACCTAATTTCTGTGCCTACTCTCCCTGTTTCCCCCACACACCACCTCTTGCTCCTTCTGATCCAGCTGGTATTTTAACGTTTCCTCTAAATTATTCCTTGTTTAATTTCCAGGATTTGATAGGACTAAAGGAGACATGGCATATGATTGTTGATTTAACTCTTGTAGTTTTATCAGTTCACCAGAGTCTGTTTACATTTTTTGTCCTTAATGATTTTGGTGGTTAATGTGGTTTGAGAATGTTTCTGCAAAGAAACATTTTGAAAGATAAAAGAAAGGAGAACTGTAGAAAAGACTTTTATCCAAGTTGTTACACCTGAAATTTGGCTTATTTTTTTTTGCAGTTCACATGGAGTTTGGAAAGTATGACCAGGACAAATAGTCACAGTGGAGGATGGTCATGGTCTATTATGTTCTTCAGTTAATACAAATGCAGTGTGAATATGTGCAGTCATGTTTCTCACAGTGTAAGCATGCTTTAGGACAGATGATCCTATCAGCTAATTTGGTTCTCATTCACAATTATGCAGTATTACTGCAGCCAGAACAGCACTTGGTTTTGAGAAGTATTTGTTCTACCACCGTAATGCCATTGAGTATAAATATTGCCATTCTCTGACTGATGTGTGTATGCGCTTGACCAATTCTGCATGGGATTGTGTTTAATTTTGGAAGCTTGGCTGCATCTTTGTTTAGTATGATTTATGTACTTTGGTACCCTAGAGGAGTGTGTGTATCTTGTCCTACAGAAAGTACGAATCCTCCATCCCCCGTGCCACTTTCTTGTGGCTCCTTCTCTTAATTTACCTGCTGTGCTTTTTTATTGCTGTTTTATTATTGCCTTCTGTATTTGCTGCTTCTTTGAACCATATTACTCCCATTGAGTAATATGACCTTATTGATACACTTAATCGTAATTAATATACTCCCACATTGAGTAATATGACCAATGACCTCCCATTAGAGAGCTGAAAATTGTACAGCTGCAGGCATGGGACTGAAAAGGTATCAAATCCTTAATCAAGGGGCAGAATCCAAGGAGCTCCTTTGCTGGCACTCCTGTTGACTCAAAACAGTTTTCTCTCTTTTTATAAATTGGGAATCTCTGGACCGACTCATGGAATTGAACCATGACAGTGTTTAAACATCTGAACTGAGAATTGGTAAATGTTTGCTTTCATTTGGTCTAGCAGAGGCTTCAGCCACTGAGTGAAGAGGATGGTAGCTGCAGTTACTGCATCACACAGTTCCTTGTTAGAAATGTTGAGATACAGAACCTCAGTAGCATATGGATTACAAACATGAAATTTGGTTTAAGTTTCTGTGGTATTTTATTGGCAAAATATGACAGAAGTAGGAGGGTTCCGCATGGAGTCCTTTGTAAGTCTGACGTGATCACATGGATTTATATGTACCTGAGTTTTGGAAAGTTGTCTTTGCTAAAATGTCTGGAAGTGTCAGTGGCATGGAATCGTGCAGGTAATCTTTTTCTTAATGCATTTGAGCATTTAAAAGTGCATTTAAAAGTAAGAGTTCTCACAAAGGATTAGAATCTTTGGAAATTTCTATGTGGGAAGGTCTTATGTAAAAAAGAGAAAATTCCTGTTTTAGATTGCCAGAGGATGTGCAGTTAGGCCACCGATGCACCTGAGAGCCTTCAGAGAGAAGGCACACAGGGTTGGTAGTTCCTGTTGCAAGGATTAGTTTTTCCCTTATGATTCTACAGTGGAGATGAGATTTTAAAAATAATTTGCTATACTTTATTCATTGCAATTGAAAGCTGCACTACATATTGCCATGCTCCTTTAAAAGAGACTGTTGGTCCATCCACTGTGTTTCATTTGGATAAAATTGAGGCTGTCAAAAATGTTGTGGAAAGCTTTTGTATTTTTCCTGTCAGCTTCCAATTCTTTGATCTTTTAAGCAGTAGATGCTTAGTGCATATTGTCCAGATTGTGTTTTGCTCTTCACTGTAGGCCTGTAGGCCACTGAGCCTACACATAGGAATGGTAATTCATGTGGATGTTTTATTCTGCAGTCTCTTGTTACTGTTAACTCTGTGAATGATAAATGCTGTGTGGGGGTGAAAGATTAAAGATTAAATATATGAAGCGAAGTTAATTAATACCAGTATAAGTTTTATAGCCAAATTTTTATCCATGCACATTGTATCATTCCTAAATTTTAAGATGCTGGGTTTTTTGTTAGCAGTACTCTGGTGCCAATACTTGACCTTAACTAAAAACGTTTTCGCTAGTGTTCTCCTGGTGAAAACAGTCTGGGTTGCCTTTCTTTTAATTAGTTAAATGGTTTTATGTCTTAGGTAAAACACTGTGGATTTTGCAGGTCATGTTTTAAGAGTCTGTCTGTCTTTTATCATCTTTTATTTATCTACAGCATTGGATGCTTGAGGGGAAATCAAGGAAAATGGTGAAATGTAAAGGTTGTGGATTTTTTTTTTTCTTTTTAGAACAAATTCTGTACAACATAAAACAGGAGTACAAACGCATGCAGAAGAGAAGACATTTAGAAAATAGCTTCCAGCAGACAGATCCTTGTTGTTCTACTGATGCACAGCCACATGCATTTCTCCTTACTGGACCAGCTTTGCCAGGTACCCAGATAATTCTGTGTAATTTTCCTATATTTTCTTAGACTTTGCTTTTGTAAACAATTTTTTTCTAGTTACTTGATGGTTTATGGCACCTTCTCACTGGTTACTGGTGTTTTTTTGGCCATTAATAGTGTGTAATTCTGCTGTATTCTGTTACTCTGTCAGATTCCATTTGAGTAAATAGTTCTCCCTGTAACCTGTCGTGTTCTGACACATTTCCACAAGTTACTGTTGCTTTTTTTGGCAGTAATAGCATTGGTCTGGAAGATGATAGCTTTTCATTTTAAGAATTGGTTGGACAAGACCATAGCATTGTTTTCAGGAGATCATCCTGCCTACTCTGTCATTGATAACTAACTTGTAAAAGGCTTTTGCAAAGCAGCTGTCTTGGCAGCAATATACTGTACTATAATTTTAATATAAAATAGTAGCTTAAATTTGTCTGTGGCAACTGCCATGTAAATGGTGTTCACAGTGTTTGTGTGGCACTCTTGGGGTTTTGATAGTTGTGCGTGTTGTCCATTGCAGATGTCTTCCTTTTGAGCATCCAGTTCTGCTTCAATAGTAATTAGGAGGATCAAATAGCAGAGAAAATCTTCTTCAAATGTTTAATAAAGTTCTTTTAATGTAAAAGGTGTGAAAAAACATGATTATAAAAAAACTGGTTCTGATCTGCTTGTAATTGTAATGCTTCACTATTTACTCTTAGGTACTTCATCTGCAGCATCATCACCATTGAAAAAAGAACAGCCCCTGTTTACTCTCAGACAAGTTGGAATGATCTGTGAACGTTTGCTGAAAGAACGTGAAGAGAAAATCCGTGAAGAGTATGAAGAAATTTTGACCACAAAACTTGCAGGTATCGTACAGTTCAGAATAATACATGTCAGAGTGAGTTTGAAAGTTTAAAACTTTGCTTATTTTTGTTACGGTGTGTGTTTTTTTTCTGACCTAATCTGATGAAGGAATGGGGTTGCATACATGACAGAAAAAATGATGTTTCCTCCCTTTGATAGGTATTTTTCCTTCTGTGCTGCTTTGGATAGAAAGTATGACTCTTAGTTATTACTACTCAGTGCAGACAGTGGTTTTAGTTAGGACTTTCTCTTGTTATTGTGTCTGAATTGACGGTTTCCCCTTTTTTTTTTTTTTTTTTTTTTTTTTTTTTTTTTTTTTTTTTTCCTTCCCTCCAGAAAGACTGCCTTTTGAGCTCTTTTTGAAGGACTGTTTTTTTGTTTTGTTTTTTTTTCCTGCTTGGGAACTGACTTCCTTTTTCTGGAATTTGGCAAAATGACAGTACCTAAGATTTCCCTTTCTCTTCCCAGTACTCACCATTACACTGCTGCCAGCAGTGTTTGGTATCTGCTTGAGAGTCAGTTCAACTGTTTTTCTGATGCTCTGTGTTGAATTCTTGTATTTCACAATTCAGCAGAAATTTTTGGCACCCGATTACAGCTTATCTTTCCATAAAGATCATATTAATGTCAGCATTGTAAATACTACATTTCTTCAGTTTTTGAGTTCTTTACTTCTAAGCCTCTTGCTAGCATTTGAGCACCTAAATTATTTTACATTCAGAGGTAGGTGCTTTCACAGTATGATTTGGAGTCTAATTTAATATTTAGTGTGATGATAATGAAAATCTGAGCACACTGTTCTGCAGACTTCCTTCTGAATACCTACAGCTGTTCTGCTTCCCACCTGAAAACACATCAGAATTAAAGCTGGCAGGTCTCTTCAGGTGGGAACAAAACCTTTTACAGGCATGCACATGCAGTAAGTCACCAGGCTTGTGGGTTGCTTTTGATAGTCTTGTTTCTGCACCTAGAGGTTGTCTTCATGCTGATCTGCCATTTCCGTGTAAGCAATCGCTGTAGTTCTATGTCCCTCTTCAATCTACATCCATTTAAAACCATAACTAGAGCCGTGCCTGCTTCTGCTGCTTTGGCCTTGGTGTTCCATTTCAGTGGTTTTCTTTTTAACCTGCTTCAGCCTTATGAATTACGACTCTGTAGAACTTTTTCTCCTGATTTATGTGTGTGTAGGATTTGGGTCATTTCTTGTATTTTCTCAAATGCATTTCATTTAGCAGAGATTTGAAGACCAGATAGATTTACTATTGTTCCAGACACTTTTGGAGCACAAGCTTGTAGTTCTTTACAGACATGAAGCCCTTCTATCAAGTTCCTTACATGTGCCCTGTCTCTCAGTCCCAAAGGGCGAATTGTTGGGTTTGTTTTTGGGAAAGGAAGGGGATTGAATTCTCTCTGGGAGTTGTGGTTTAGTGAGATGATTTAGGTTTACTTGTTCTTACCATGGTGCTCACCAAAAGAGCAATTTAGGAAGATCATGTTACTGAATCACATAAATTAGGCCAGTAATACATTTTCAACATTATACTGACAGAAGAATTTAGAAATTCCTTACATAGAAGGCCAGTTATGGTTGTCTGCTGACAGAATGGTTTTATCTTTTTCTAAACTTTGTGCAGTAAGGTGATATTCTTTGTTACAAAAGTGAAGTCAAAGAAAATGTAACTGGAAATTCCATAATAAATCTCAGCTGAATAGCTTATTTCAAGTGACTTAATTCAATGTTTGCATCTTGGATATTTTCTGAATCAGAGTTGTCATGTAGGTAGTTAGCCAGATACTGTCTATTCTTTCCTTCTTCCATGTTCTTTGTGAGCAGAGGTGCCTTTCATGCAGAGTAAATGTCTGGTAAATGGAAAACTCAGATCATTGCCCTGATTTCTCTTCTTCCTCTGTTACCTGAAACTGCTGTGTTAGTGCAAACTTGGTTTTGCAAGACCCTTAGGGAAACACTAGCTTGAAAGGTTTTAAAGAATCTGTGAAAAACAGCCTTTTACAGTATAATTGTATTTGTGTTCATGTCACTTAGCCACCTGAGTTAAAATAGTTAGGATGTATATGATACAGTGATGTAAGTATTTGTGCAGTGTTCACTTAAATTTTCAAGTAGTTCACTGTAGGCTGCTCCTGCCTTTGGGTTGCCTAACTTCTGAATCTGAATGTCACAAGAAAGGGGCTTTTTAGTAACTGGATTTTTAAAAAATTTGCAAAGCAGTAGTTTTAACAAAGATGATGTTACAAAGCAGCTGTATATGTTGACTTCCACCTTTAAAGAAGAGCATTTGCAAATTTGATTTTGGCCTTTAATACATTCTTCTAGGAAAAGTTCCTGTTGCTGTTATTTCTTGAAATGGTTTCAGGGCGCTAGATCCTTCAGTGTGCTCTTTGTGTTACTCTGTTGTTCGGCTGAAGTCCTCACAGGGCTGCTGAAAAGCTGCTGGTCAGAACTGCAGTGAAACAGGTGCTGCTTGTGGGCAGAGGGGAGTTGACCCCAGGCCCCCTTGGTCAGGGATGAATGTCCTTAGATCTTTGGGTCCACTTCCTGTTTTGGGTTACTGCTGCACTACTTGCTGATTACTGATACCCTGTTTACTTCAAAGGTGAAGCTCATCCCTGCAAGAGGATGGGGACTTTATTGGGGCAAACCTGTGGGCCTAGGAACCACTACAAATCTAACTGCATTTTTGGTTGAAGATTGCCTTCTTTGACCTTGCCCTTTTCTCAGAACACCCCACATTGCTGCACATGTATTTTTCCACAAGGGAGGAAGGGGAATGGAGAGAAGCGGAATCTGGTAGATATTACTCTCCTTGTTCAATTTCCTAATTCTGAAAGGTGATATCCTGCTGATGAGTGCAGTATTAAAACTGAATAAAATATTGCAAATGTGTTTGTATATGTGTGTGTATAGAAGAAGTAGCCTTTCTGGGAAATAACGGTGCTTAGTTCAAAGCCAAGTATGTTAGGTATCAGAATTTCATTTCAGATGACACGGTAACCATTTTCATGCAGTCCACAATCAACTATATGTCTCCCATAGTAGCTGCTTTTGTGATTGGAATTACTCAAAAAACTAGTCACTTAACACTTCATCCTTTCAGTTTCTTGTTTGCTTTTGATTTTCTGGCAGTCCGCAAATAGATTTTGTAACTCTGTAGCAAATCCCTTCCCCTTACTTCTGTGTTTCCATTTCATTAAATTAATTTTCTTACATCTGGTAGTGGTAGGAGCAGACAAATTACATTTCTAACCCTAGCACTGACCTTTAAACTACTCTGCCCCATTATGGGTCTGTAAAATGGGCACACTTGATTTGTTCAAAATACAGTATGTGATACTTTGCAGGTGTGAGGTATATTGAGGTTTCTGTTGTGTGCAGCGTAATTCTCTTTGAGTTTACTGCCATCTTTCTCATTTACAGAAATCTGTAAGGGAGAGCCTTTTAATTAAGGGGACATTGGCTTAATTGTTCTGGAGTATAAAAAAGAAATGGGAGCTATGAACTGTATTATTTAAAACTACTACTAGTTGGGGGTGTGTTTAACTTCTGTGATTTCTGTGTATAAAAATTAGCCCTGAATATTTTTCTGCTTGATTTAAACTCAATGCTCATACTTGGATGCTTCATCCTTGCAGAACAATACGATGCATTTGTGAAGTTCACGCATGATCAGATCATGCGACGATATGGAGAACAGCCTGCCAGTTGTGAGTATCTCTTTCTTCTGGTCCCTGTGGCAGCATTGAATTACCAAACGTTCAATAATTTAAATGACCATTGTTTGCTGTTAAGCTGCTAGACCCCAAGGTAAAATATTCGAAATTGAGAATATGGAATATTGAGGTTGAAAGGGAGGTGTGAGAGAAAATGCAGCTTGTGTTTAAAACATCTAGAACTGGTTTCGTGTAGTGTGCTAGGGTTTTAGTTTTGAATTCTACTGTAGAAGGTTTGCACAGAGCTGATACTTGTTACTGCTGTCATTAACTCCTTTTTTTTTTTTCTTTTCCCCTCCAGATGTTTCATGAATCACACTTTCTGCATATGTGGGCTGCCCTATACACCCCGTTTTATTGTTGCAAGCTATCCCAGTAAAGACTTGCAGCAATGCCATATTTTTTCCCCCCTGTGAACACAGGTTATTTCAAGCTTTTGTCAGTGGCAACCACTCTTATGCAGCAACTGGTTTTGGAGTGCTCCCTGATGTCAGTACCACCTGGATGTGGACCTTTGCTACCTGTAATAATACCAGTGGCCTCATTTGCTGTATCATTACGATTTGGCTTCTTATGTTAATAAGTTTGAAAAAGTAAAGGATTAAAGCTGGTGTTCTAGAAGTTGCCCTTCACTGGTTGTGTAAATAAAAATGTAGAATGACACTTCTGACTGAAGTTAGTGTGGTTTTCATAACTGTGCACTACAACAGAGCTGTAATCGCAGTTAAGTTAGAATGTAATCCCAGGACAATTTTAAGCAAATAGCCCACAGTACTGCCTGTGAAATAGTGAAGGAGGGCATTTCTGTATTCCATGACTTTTTTGGGGGTTAAGAATGGGTTTATATGATTTCTCATTTTTGTAGTTTTTATTTATTCTATCAGTCTTTAACAAATGTTTATTGCTGCAATTTTTCAGTGTATCATTGTTTTACTGCCCTTGTAGTACTGGAATTTAGTTGGAAGAATAAAACATTTACTTCTAATCTGTTTGTTTTTAATATGCAGGTGGAACTTTTGCTGTGTATGAATAAACTTAAATCTGAGTGTTTAAATGAAAACTTTATTTACTAGCAATAGTGGGTGGGTCAGTTGTAGATGAGGAGAAGGAGATGGATTAAAATCTCAGGTCATTCTTCAGAGGCAGAGAAATTTTCCTTAGGTCAGCTGGATTGTTCTGTGTTGAGGAAGCATGTTTGGTACAGAATGAACACAAAACGGGTGATGTAACTTGCTGTAGCTGACTCAAACACCAGCTGCACTTGCCTTCCTTCAGATTTCAGTGACACACTAAAGGAAATCTCTTCATGAAATAGAGCAGGTACGTGTACTACAAGCTGGAACAGTGTAGGTATTGCAAGAGCTGAAGGTGTGTAATGCCTGTTAAAGGTTGAGAGCTTTGCTGGATGCATTCAGCTGTTGACAGACTGCTGTGTCAGTGCTGGCTGCTGCTGTCTGGCCAGTGCTGGGTCTCTGAATCACTGTGAAGTTCCTACATAGCAAGTCCAGATCGGTGTGTTATGGAGTGGAAATATTGCTACCAAAGGCCTTCAGTTACCTGCTTTGGGGACAAGAAAGCAGTTTAGGAGTGATCATTTGATGATAAACTGCTGTCTTCTCTAACTTACTGTCCGCTTCTGGTTAAATGGAAGTTGCCCTGTGGTAGATCTCTGTCCCATCTCAGATTAACAGAGGAGTTTGACTTGAAGCTGGTAGATGAACTTGGTCATTGGCTTAAGATTACTTACCATATCAGAGAAGCCTTGTCATGAGTTCTGCTGCTTGGTGAACTCTTTCATTTAGGAATGAGATTGAGGCTTCAGAATTGGATACATTGTCACAGTGTCAGACTATTTTCTGCTCACTTCCCTGAAATCTATGTTGCCTAAATATTTGGATTATTCCTGCTTTATTTTCAGAATCCCAGCAATGAGAAATCTCTGTTAGACTCCCCTCTCAGGTCTTCTGTCACTGAAGATAAAACTGTCAAGGGCTGTAGTTTCTGTTGTCTGCCTTGAAGTCCTCAGTCCCTCTTCTTCCTACTCCTCACTTTTTGACATCCTGTTAGATTGCCCAGGCTAGGAAAATCATTTCTTCTAGGTAGACCACCGTGCAAATTCAGGCATCCTCATACATCTAATGTATTTCCTGTGTTCTTACCTTTTTCTTTAGGATATTAAGATTTATAAATAAGAAGTGATGTCATGCTAGCACCCAGCCACTCCTGTACTGCTCCAAATTGGTGCATAATAAGCAGTCTTGTGGCAGATGAAGAGCATGGCACGATGGGTGCTGATGTATCACAGCTGTGGTATGCTTAATTTGTGCCTGTTTTGGAAACGAGGTTGCATTCTTTGAAATTTTTCAGTTTTTAACCTGCTGCTTGTTCTGTCTTGGACTTCAAACTGGCTCCTTTGCCTAATCTCAGTGCCAGTATTTGCTGTGATGAATCACATGTGGAAAGCTTGTTCTAACAAGAGACATACTCTTCAGTAGGAAAATGGCTGGCAGCTTGATGGCTGTTGAAAATATCAGGGAAATTGGGGTACTGAGGAGCTGGCTGGTGCTTGAAAACAAACCTGCTTTGCAGAGCCTTCACAAAGGCTTTTGAGTCAGGGAGAAATGGGTACAGTCCAGTAAGTACGCAGTTCTTGGCACTACACTTTGTGGTGGCCATGTGTAGAGTATTTTTGCTATTTGTACGTAACTGCAGTCTTACTGAAAAGCCAAGCAAGGTGAGAAGAGTTAATTGGAATTTAACAGAGTGAAACCAAAGATCTTGGTTAACCTGTTTTTAAGGTAGTGATGTGTTTATTTCTTTCTTAGCAGATTTCAGTTACTGTGTACTTGAAAAGCAGCATGTACATTGTGTGTGTTGATTTTTGTGTCTAGTTGTGAGAGCATATAACCATAAGATAATTCAGCATTTTTCAAGGTTGCAAAGGAATGATTCAAGCAATCTTGTGTGCTGATGTTTGAGATTTGCCTGTGTACTCTTGAACTACATGACCAGTCACAGATTCTGCTTAAAAACTCTTGTGTGAAAGCTGTCTACATTTCCGAGTTGGGAATTGGAGAGGATTTAAGCTGTCTGATTCTACAGTGGGGAGAAAAAAATGGAGGCTGGTAAAGTATTAGGAGTTTATGCTCTTGTTGACCAGTGCTTGTGACTTTTGTAATGGAGGACATTCTCAGTGATGAAATGGCTTTTACAGGCACCTGGGCTGTTCTTATAGTTTATTCCTGTTACAGGCTTCAAGAGAAAAGAAAAATTTTCAAGTTTGTGTTTGAAACCAGTAGTGCAGTAGTATAAAGAGGTGTCAAAGAACAGCATCTGTAACAGTAGAGAAAAAAGGCTGGAAAATTATTTTAATGAGCATTAACTTGCATTCAGGTCTGATTTTTGGCAGTACTTCTGTTGAGAGATGTGGCTACCTAAGAATATGATAGATAGTTCAGAGGTGAGGCTTTACACTAGAGTTTTGTAACTANTGTTTTCTTTAAGTGAACATTGCAGACAGTGAAGATTTTCTGGAATATCTGCAAAACATGTTTTTACTATGCAGATGCAGAAACTAATTGTAGAGAAAATTTGTAGAAACTAATTTTTAATTTTCCAGTTGAAATCTCTATTTTAACTAAGGTATGTGAGGGTGTCTCAGCTGTTACTGATATTGGTTCCAGATTCAGTGATGTTAAGCTCTTTCCAGGAAGGTAGGACTGATTGCAAAGTCCAGCTTCTGAAGAAAGGTGAACTAAATTAAATTTATGACCAGGTCAGTTTGTTTTTAACTGTTCAGCCTTCTTACCCTCCTTGCTGAAGAAAACGAAGCACCAAGTACAGAATTAAAATTTGATCTGAGAACCCGTATGTAGCACAGCAAATGTGACTTTAACCATACAAACTTGTTATTAGTTAAAGGGAAGAAACAGCCATTAATTATTAATTTTACTGTTTTAATGTCATGTTGCCTGCACATTTGGGGATTAAAGGCCACACACTGTTGAGGCTGGTTTCTCTTTATTTCTGAATGGTTTACCGTGCGGGGGTGTGAGAGGTACCTGGGGTGAGGTTAGCAGAGGGGGGCGGCAGGAAACAGCAGGAAACGGCTACACTTGGCTCCCTGTCCTCCTGCACATCACAGAGACATTTGGTGCTGCTCCCTTTCATTTGTCAAGTGTGTTTGCGAGATAAATGGGGTGAGGTTCAGGATGGGGGTGGTGTTCAGCTTTCCCCTCTGCTGCTGGAAAGCTGTCTGTATATGCTACTGAACAGGTCCCTGAGCTTGCTCATCAGGGAAGAATGGGAATTTTTTACCTGTGTCTTGGAACTTTTGCAAGTGCTCCACTGCAATCCTAAAAGTTCATGCTCTTGAGGTTTTTGTCATTGTTTCCCAAGTTTTATGTTCCGGTGGTAGAGTCTGATAAGCTCCTCCTCCTCCCCCCTGCTGAACTGGCTGGCAGCGTTTAGAACCAGAGCCCCACTTAGAGCAAGAAGGGTTGCTGTAAGTCTGCAATTCCTACAGTTGGAAAGTATGCAACTCCTACCCTTGCTGAGTGTATTTAAAATGAGCCTGACATCTCTTACATTCATTCTTGGGAAAACAGCTGGGTAAGTTACTAGTTCTTGTAATAGGACTTCCCCTCCCCAGTACAGGTCTGGTTTATGGGAAGGGATTTTGTCCTCAGAGCTGCAGGCTGAAGTGCCAGTGCAGTCAAGTAGGAGCATCTGAAGCCTACTGATGGCTAAACATGGCAGCACTTCAATGCCTCAGAAGGAAAATGAAGCCTCTAATCCCTTCTCAGTCAGCTGAAGGTATCTGGAAGTTCTTTGGAGGTAGTCTTTTACAATAACGTAACTGCCACTCAACTGTGCAGTTGTCTGGGAGGGACGAAGGCTGAACACCTCTCTTAACGCAGCCCTTTCTAGGTGGCCAGGCTGCCCTGAAGTCCCTGCCCTTAAAAAGCTGCAGTGCACCTGTCAGAGCCCTTGGGAGGGTTTATCAAAGCATGGCAGATGTGCTGCTCTGGAGAGGGCAATGCAGCTTTCCCCCTTCGGTTCCTAAGGCTTTTCCCATGGTTGAAGAACAGGGCACAGACTGGCATAAACGCATTTGCCCCTTAAACGGAGTCAAGGGGAAAGGTTGGTCTGAGAAGGCTTTTTGAAGATTGATCATCACTGCTGGTACATGCTCAGCCTACATTGCCTTTCACACTGCTGTTTCCTTTGCCTACAGGCAGCACAAACCCTGGGCAAAGAGGGTAGGTTACAACATGTGCTTTACGTGGGGATTTTCCTACCTTCCACCTGAGTGCACAAGTGCCATGTTCTCAGTCTGCGCTAACAGCAGAAGTCAGCTAGTACCCCTCAACTTCTCTAGAAAAAGGAAATTATTACAACAGTTGACTTTTGCTCTTAACAAAAAGCAAAACTTTGTATTTTCACCACCATGCTCTTCCCTTCTCTTAAGGAGTTTTTATGGCATTAGGACCAGTTTAGAAGAACACACAGTAGAGACTGAACATGAAAGTTCATTGTCTTCTTTAGCATACTTGTTTTATTTATTATAAAATCTAGTTCGAGGATCTAGGAGGCATTTTATAATAATGACTCAAATCCTATCAGCTTCTAAGGATGATAATAATACTGCTTCATCACTCCTGTGGCTTGCACAGCCAGTGTTGTCCTTTTGGCTTGCTAGCCTGAGTTGTATCAGTGGACTGTTAAATATCACACATCAAAGAAGACTGAAACTAGCACAACAATACAGTATTTGGAACATGAGCATCAATAGAGCAGAACATTACACAGGGAAGATAAGCATTAAAAAATAACATCTCTATTCAAGCCTGCCCAGGCACTGAGAATGTATCTCACAACATTGAGGCACCGCTGACTTTGACTCAGGATGCAAAGTTATTGAGGAGCAGTGCAGTGGGAACACAGCCCTTGCTCAGTTGGGAAGGTTTATTGGCACCTTGGTGGCACATTAACAGCCTCCCCATGTCAGCCTTGCCACGTGGTCAGTCTTCTGCTTGCTGGGCTTTATGAAGCCCAGGAGCTCCAGTTCAGAAACGGCTCGAATAAAGCGAGCGCTGGACACATCAGTGAAGGAAAGAAACCAAGTACACTTCTGATGACACAGTGACAAAGACACTGCTCTCTTCTAGGAGGAGAAAATTTCTAAGTCATGGTGAGCACAGATTATACAATGTGTTGCACAATAAAATTGGTGGAAATAAGGGCAGAGCCTGAGCTGCCTAGAGAAGCAAATTGCACAAATCTTCAATCTGATCAGTACTTCTGCCACATGCATATGACGTGACAGCAAAGGAAGAGTTCCTTTTTCCACTGCTAAGAGAAGCTTAAAGCCTACCAACATACCAGTTTTGTAGTGTCTCAGAAGAATTTATACTTTTATATCCCTTGACAAAAAAAAATGGATATATAGAGATTTTTTCTGAGGTTTCATGGCACTACCTTCTCCTTACTTCTTACTCACTCTGCCTTTGTTGCTGCCTGCCTGATATACAGGTTTATATTCCTGAGTTAAAAAATTTAATTTATTGTGAGTGACAATTAACAGTGGAGCTTGTACAAAAGGAAAGGCCAGGAAAGCCAGGTATAGTATTAGAGCATATAATTATCCTTCCTTTGGTCAAGCCTATTTTTGTACAACTATTCATTTCTTCTCTGTGGCAGAACTACTGCTGTAGCCATGAGTTTTGGTTCTAATGCTCATCTATTAAATATTTTTTAAAAGTAGACCTCAGTTCAGGATCAGGACAAAGTAAGAAGCAGAATGGGTGTCCTGTTTAAAGTTCTCAACTCCAAGGTACTGGAACATAATGAACTAGTGCTTCTATTTCTCCATCTGCTCTCCAGGTCACAGCTCTCCTCCCATCTGTTCCCCAGTAATGCTCTACCCCTATCCAGCAGCTATAACAACTCTGATGATTTAACCAAACAGTTTCAACTTGTTTTATGGGCTTCTGGTTCTGTTTCAGACCCAAACAACTCCTATGGACAAAAGCTGCTCTCTTACCTCACCACTATCCAGCCCAACTATTTCAACTGATCTATTTCTTAGACATTTACAGTATATTAAGGCTTGAGAAAAATGAGAAAAGATACTGGATAATATCATCCACCTCGTCTGAGGAAGCTGCATCTGCATTTGGTTCCTCAGCTGCCATCACCACAGTTGAGAAAGCCTAGAAAGGGAAAAGCAGCACAGATTTATTCCAGTTCATAGACAGAATTCTGCATATAAAATAGTGAGCTCTGAGCGGAAGGCTATCACTCAGGGGAAGTAAGATCATGGAAGGAGAACTCTAGGAGTGTTGTCAGTTCAGCAGCAATCAAAGAGCAAGCAAGGTTACGTATTACCATGGCAGGAATACAGAATGGCAAGACATCACTCTCTGAACTCCTGTGTCTGCATTTTAAATCTCAAATGGTTCTGGGTCCTGACCCATTCTCAGCAAAACTACAGAACTGAAAAAATACTCTCGAAGTGACTGCATAAATATTCTGGGGACATGATAGAGGTACATTTGCTGTGAAGAAATCTATAAAACTGAGACAGCAAGAGTCTGGGTAGGAATATACAATGCAGAAGCAAGGCAGGAGCAAACAAAACCCACTTGGAGCAATTAAAAGGATTATCCTCTAACTGCAGGTAGTTAAGCTACAGAGTTTCTTGCAGAGGATGCTATGGTTGCTAAAATGTATTGGTAATGACATCCAGGTAGCTTTACGAAATACAGAAGAACCACTCAAGCTTAGGAAAACTTAGAACTAAAATGTGATTGTTAGCCAGAGAGACTTTATCATATTGATGTATGTTATACATATAATGATGTATGTATGTTTTCTTCATGTACTCTCTCTGTTTTTGACTACAGTATGAGACAGGTTATCAAGCTAGAAGGACCCAGTCTCTTCCCTGGCACAAGCATTCTCTCCAAGAGCCCTGCTCACCTGTTTCCATAAAAGCATCACACAATACTTCAAAAAAAAGAAAGACAGTTTTGTTAAGCACAAATTCTGATCTGTGCTGAGCATACAATAGAAGCAGAAGCAAAATAGTTTCATCACAGAGTAACAGAGCTGAAAGTAAATGACTGAAAATAGAGAAAGACTTAGTGGAGTTACTGCAGGTTCTTGTAGTCTTGTGGACCAAGGTATGTAATGATTTCAGTTGTCAAAAGGGGCACTAAAGAAAAGCAGACATGCAGCAAAAAGAAAAATCAGAATACTGAAAGCAGGTAAAGGTACTATTTGCATCATCACATACCTCTAACCAATCAACGAGATTAATCAATCTGCCACATTCCAAATGAAGCTTATACACTATGCATATGTCAGGGGCTTTATTAGAAATGCCTCCTCCATCACATTTCAAAGCTTGATTCTGATGAAAAAAAATTGAAGGCAGTAACTTTGATCAGTGTCTAATCTTGAGCAATTCTAAGGGTTAGATAAAGCATTATTTCAGGTAATCCAGATATTCAACAGGTATTTTAAACAAATATGTACTGTTTGCATGTTTAATGGCAAGTTGATGGTACAAAGAAAAAAAACCCTAAAAAACAAATAGGAAAATAAGAAGCATACTATTTTAAAAAAACAACAACCCCCCCCAGCTACTTCACTCCTGGTGTTCCTTCGATAACACTTATGCAGTATCTACTGAAATGAGTTATTATCTGATTATGCTTTTATGCAAATTCTCCATTTACATATGAGAGAGAAACATTCAGTTTTATGGAGTCAGGAGAAGAAAGTCATGATTTGCCATGTAGAAAATAGGAAACTATCCTTTTCCCCTAGCCCCCTTGAAAGGAAGAGGAAGACTTCTTATAGATCTGTCATATGTACTAAAAATAATTGTTTCTCTCATCTCAGAGTTTTATTTTTAAAATGTAATAATCATTAATCTCTGGCTTGAAACTCAGCATCTGTAAAGGCAAAAGTCTAATTTCTCACAAAGTATTCTGTATTTCAGGAAATTCATAGAATCGTTAAGGTTGGAAAAGCCCTTAAAGATCATGTGAGTCCAATGATTAACCCAACATTGCCAAGGCCACCATTAAAATGTGTTCTTTACTGCCACATCTACAGGTCTTTTAAATCTCTCCAGGGATGGCGAGTCCACAACTTCCCTGAGCAGCCTGTTCCTAAGGCGCTTCTTTCCAGGAAGAAATTTTTCCAAATATCCAACCTAAACCTCCTTTGGCGCAACTTGAGGCCATTTTCTCTTGTCCTGTTGTGGATTCCCTGGGAGGAGACGCCAGTGTGCACATGGCTACAACGTCCTTTAAGGAAGCTGTAAGAGTGATAAGGTCCCTCGTGAGCCTCCTTTTCTTCAGGCTGAACAACCCCAGCTCTCTCAGCTGCTCCTCTTAGGACCCTTCACCAGCTTTGTTGTCCTTCTCTGGACAAGCTCCAGCACCTCAATGTCCTTTTTAAAGTGAGGTGCCCAGAACTGGACACAGAACTCAAGGTGCAGCCTCACCAGTGTTGAGAACAGGGGGACAATCCCTGTCCTGCTCCTGCTGCCCACACCATTGCTACAGGCCAAGCACCACTGGCCGCCTTGACCACCTGGGCACAGCTGGCTCATGTTCTGCCACTCTTCACCAGCACCCCCAGGCCCTTTTCTGCTGGGCAGCTTTCCAGCCTCTTGGATTCAGGTCATCAGCACTGAACCATTTACTTGGGAAGTTGAAAAGCCACTCAAGCCAGAGGCAAGTCTCTGTACAGCTGCAGAAATTCACGGCATTTCATTTCAGTTTCATGCACTCTAAGTAGTCAGCTGTCTTAACATGAAAACAACCACTGATCATTCCTTTCAGCTCATAGACGTTTGTTCTAAAACGCTTTCATGTGCTAGTAAAATATACAAGCAACTTCTGGGAAGTTATAAAGCTGGAGCAGTGACAGACACCTTCAAAAGAAAAATGCTTTTCAACACAGGAAAGAAGGCTAGGCAAAGACTATAACTTTGCTCAAGAATCTCTAGTTTACTCATAGATCTTAATTCCTGCAATTTTTGAGACTCAGCTCCACTTTGGATTTTGGCACTTATGAAACATCTCACAATTTCCAGAACACATTTCTAGCAATTTTCAAGTTTATTTACACTCCTCTACAAGGAACTTAAAAGTGTAGATCTTAGGTTAATATCTGTCAGTTCATTATAAGATGGTTTCCAGAAAAATTCAGAGAAATATGGCTAACCCCTCACAATGTTACAATGCTGACATTAGTTTATCAGGAAATTAGGAGTATTATGGTACACTGCTGTAACTCAGGAGTGTACCATAATAGTTTCAAATGCTCCTGTGTTAGTACCTGTCACACGTGAGGTTACACTTATGGCTGATTTAGACCTAGAGGATCAGAAGGACAACACTACACTCTTCTATTTTCCCCTCTCCTACAGTACTCAGCTCTGTGGTTTTCTACTACTCACCCATGTGCCAGACTGGCAATGCAGGACTCTTTGTATTGATTGTCTAATTTTAAGGTCAGGACAGTTATCACAACCAAGAGAGGATGCAACTTCCAGAGCAACTGCACACTCCTGGAACAGGTTCCTGGGTAGCAGGACCTGAGAGCTCCTAGCCTCCCTTGTGGTAACAGGGCCAAGCCTCCGCAGTGCCGCTGCCAGGGGAAACCTTGGCTTTGAGGCTGCAGCACACGTGTGGTCCCCAGAGGAAGTAAGCAGGCTGACAAGCAGGAAGCTGCACTACAAGCAGCCAGTTGTGAAACCATCTGTACAGCTCAGAGGTGCTGCTCCCAAAAGAGGAGAACAGGAGTGGGAGCAACCCAGAACACAGCTGATGAGGAATGGTTCTTGCCTGACCCTGCCCCAAGGCTAGACAGAGGACACACCATACCTTGCTCTGGAATCAATGCTGTTATCCCAAGGACCAAATCCTCCTTCCCTGATATGGGAGCTGTCATCCCAAGTTTCAGCTTGTTAAACTTTCAAGGTACCAGTGAAACCAGTATTATGTTGCGTTTGGTGCAGTCTTTTTGGGGTTCTCTTCTCCCCCCAACCTGATAAATATGACCCTTGGTTCACGTTTTGCTAAATAAATAACTGAACTGGACTCCTGTAAGCAGTGCATCACATATTAATCATTCACTGGGACACTACTGAAGCATTTTTCTGTCCCGGCCTTCTGGAAGAAACAGTTCTGGAGAACTTTGCTCTGGTCACGGTGCAGAAAAACACAAACCATGCAGAAGTCATAGAAAATATTTGACTCACATGGATTAAAATGCTAAGCAGGGTACTCAGCCAACAATGCTACTGTTAGAAGCTATGCCAAAACTCCACAATCTCAGAAAACATTGGAAATATGTTAAAGCATGTCCAAGTACAAAGTACAGGATGACAGAGGGCTTTAAATCTTGTCAACTCATCAAAGAGAGTAGAATACTTATTAAAAACATCAGTAGCTAGATTTTCTTGGCTAGTCTATATATTTACAGGTTTTCTAAAAATATAAATTACTGAGGCTCATATTAGGTTTCTTTAATGGTAACTTGCTAACTACTGTTCTCACAAATAAGCTCTGTAAGTGGATTTAGTAATAACTCCTGCACACAGCAAAACTAATAACCCTCATTCAAATCAAGGACAGTGCCAACAAACCTAATACAAATCAGGTTGCAGATTTCAAAGGCTGATCTTTATCAGCCTTTATGATTCCTGGTAAGCGTTGCTTTTGACTCAAGTAGTGCATTACTCAGATACAGCTACAACCGATACTTTTTTCAAATTTATGATCAGTATTTTAAGAAAAATGCTAGGGCATAAGAGCTACTTCAAATACTTTCTATAATCAAGAACAAAAAGAAATGTATGTTCACTCCTTTTCCAAATCCTAGTCTATTTCTTTCTTTTGGTCATCCTTTCAGTTTGACTTATGAAAGAAGTGGAGAAGAGTCTGCTTTTCTCTTCTAGAAAAGGGCAGAGTTAGGCAGATAGAATCAAGGACTATTTCTTTTCTTGGACTCAGAAAACATAGGATATCAATGCACAACAAGTATTAAAATAAAATTACAGAGGAAAACAAAGGCCTTGGTTAAATGCGCTGTATTTATGCTGTTTTAATGTTATGACTCCACTTGAACAGCCTTTACCTTACAGCTAATCTACATAGTGATGACTGAGCACCAGCCCTATTAAGAAAGTCTCTGGAAAGAGTAACAGACATTTTATTTTTCCCTGTGGACAGTCATCCTAATAGTAGTGGAGGACAAAATTACTTTTCTGCTACATCTACAGAAGAACGAAAATATCATGGCTAGAACATGCTCTGAAAAATGGATTCCTCCTACAGAACTCTTTCCAGAATTACCTTTGCCAGACAGATTCCCCAGCTCTTTGAACAAAGTCCCCACTTGCTTATCAGCACTTGCTAGTTCTCGGCAAAACAGCTGAATTTGTGCCAAGCTTCATGAAACAGCACAACTCAGCCTGGCACACCATCCTCACACAGCCTTCCAGAACCACTCCAGCACCCAAAGAGCCCCACTTGTTTCTCACCTTCAGGTACCAGTGTGGGTTATTTAAAGCCGTGTGCAGTGCAGTCCTGGGGGCAGCATTCAAGTGCCCTCGGAGAACAGTGGCTGCATTGAAATACACAATCTCATGCAGGGTCCTGTTGTCTGCAGGAACAAGGTATTTTCTGGAAAAGCATGAGGTATGGGGGGAGTGGGGGAGACACAAGCTTCAGCTTAAGGGAAACAGCACAAGTCTGCTACAGTCAGACTACAAAAATGCATGTTTCCCATCCAGTACTGAAAAAATCTCTGAAAAACAAGATGAACAGCACTGAAATGAACTTTTAAGCAGAGAAGTCTGTTATTATCAACTCTACATCTAATGGATTTAGCATAGAACTCTAGCTGGGACACTGACAAATTAAAAAATAAGGGCAGCAGCTACAGTGCTAACCCAGTCAAGTACACCACAGATCTTGGTTATCCACCTCAAGGCCTCATCATGAGTCTCTGCTCATCTTTGTCTTCCTATCTGAAGCTCTCTGATTGGCAGTCATACTTCTATTAGCTTCTCTGCCTCCCCTCTACCCTCTATAATTAACAAGTGCCTTCATCTCTTCCCCCACCACAACAAGGCTTTTACATTTTCCACTGCAGAGCTGCCTCCAAAACTGCATCTGCTATGGCTTGCTCACCAAAACAGCTCCCAAAATGGACAGGATATCACACTTGACATCTGTACAGTTTCATAAGTAGAACAGATCAGCAAAGATTAGGGTAAAGACTTGACTTTATTTTGCCACTTATACCCACTCATCCCTCAACATTGTCTCCGTAGCCAAAGTAGGTTGGTCAATTTGTTTCCTAATTATTTCAACTGATCTATTGGAAAAGAAGTGTGGTTTGTTTGGTTTTGATTTTCTTAATTATTATTTTTAGAGCCCTCAGAGAAAGAATAGAAAGGGGAAAAAGAAGTGTGCCACAGTGACCAAGAGACAATTTTGACAAGATTAACATGTTAGTAAAATTTCATTTGCAACTTATGGTGCAAACTAATGCAAGAATATGAAACAGGAAGGCTCACCTTACAAGTCTGTCTATATAGTCAACAACTTCAAAACGAAGCATTTCAAACTTTGTCAGTTTCTTAGACCTCCTTGATTCCTTCAACTCCAACAAAGTCTTTAAAAAAAAGTGGTGCGTAAGACTACATGGGAGGGAGTTATTCTCTGGAGAACACAATCTATATGTTTAACATGTATAATTAGTTTTTGCTGGCATGTTCTCACTGATGATGTTTGAAATGTAATCATGTACTTATTTTTATTTAGGCCAATGTATTCAGTTCTCAAACCTGTAGGAGTTTGAGAAATTCAAAGAAATGTGTGTTAGGCAGAATGTCTAAATTACAAGTTAAATAAAAAGGAAACATCTAATTTGCATTTTAAAATCCTGGTTTATGATAGATATTTTCTATAATTTTCTGTGTGTCAGGAAGGCCTGAAATACATAGTTGGTACTTATTCATTCATTTTTAACATGAGACACACACACAACCCTTTACTCAGCGCTCCAGCAAGCTGGGAAGAACTAACCATGAGCATTTTAAAACATTAATTTAAGGAACCAGTCAGTAAAGCCTAGGCAGGCCTAACCTTCTGAAGGTGATAAAGGTCTGTCTTCTTCTGGAGCTCCTTTTGTGACGATACGGACACATCTCGTTCTTGGGAAGCTTCTGCTACTAGAACAAAACTAATGTTTGATATGTGGGGTAGACTTTTCCTACATAAACCTCCTAACCCAAGCAATCTTTGAAGTACTCAGTAGTTCCTTGTTCACACAAACCCAATCACAGGCAGCTTTCGGGTCTTGCATCTTGTAAAACACTGTTAAAAAAGGAGTCTGTAGTACAGCTTAGCCAACAGTGATTAAGTAACAATTCAGCCCCGAGCAAAGGCCCAGCACAAGCCTTGCACATCACTTTAATTCTGTTCAGGCCATCCTAGGTCATACTCTCAACATTTATTGGACAGATTAGGACTAGCAACTACTGATGCTTTTGGAATATTCAAAAAGCCACATGCTGCATTTTTTTTTGCCTTCTCATGTGCAGAAAAAATAATGAGTAAGAAATGAGTTGTCCCTACCCAACCCAGAAACTGCAACCAGAGCAGCAAACAAACATGCTAAGGTACTTCATTGCCCAGTTTTATTCTCACCTTAATTTATAAGAAAATTCCACCTTCATGGACATGTAGTTTGGTGATCAACTGCACTAATTATTAGTAATTTTTAGGTAAAAACAAAGAAGCAAAACCTCCCAAAGCACAGTCAGTGCTAGGATGAGTGATAATCAGAACAAAAGGAACCTAGATTTTTTGCCTTACTTAAGATGGCAGATGGAGATTCCACCCACACATCACAGGTAAAGCTCTATCAGCAGCAACAACCATGACATTTAAAAGCTATTTGATGACCTGCAGAAAACAATTTGGTATCTTCCAGGGTCCTGTGGACATTTGTCTGAGTTTCGAAGACTTCAAATCAGAAAACTTCCTCTCCACTAGCACACCAATATATTTTTTTATTTTCCAAACCCTTCAGCTCAAAATAGACTGAATGTGAAGATATTTTGTTTGTTCAAGCTTCATGATATTATGTTTTTCAGTTCATTAGGCAGTCAAGACAATGGACTTAATTGTTGTTACAAAAAAAAATAGTATTTTGGACTACCACTCTAAGATCTCTGTGGGCAATTTGGGTACATCACATTTTTGGCAGGCGACTGAGAGCCCTCACTAAATCAATACCATCACATAAATATGAAGTAAGAAGTTATCTAACTCAGCAATCTATTCCCATACAGTATATCTTAACTTGCCCTTCTCACTTTTCCTTTGGAGCTTAAATCCACTTCGAAAACAAACTAAGATCATTCATGGATTCAGCAGACCTTCTCTATTTTAAAACCATCTTCAAATCCTAAGTGAAAATAAATACTGTCTTTTTTGTTTCATGGTTCTGCAAGTTCTGAATCCCCATAGTTGTTGTTCCTTATTTATTTCCTCAAGGTAAGAATCCAATTACTTAAAAGCCTTTTGCTTTAATTTTTTTCCAAACTTGACAAATCTTTAGTTTTCTATTATAGTTCAGATTCCTCAGTGCTGGTATCAGCAGTGACATACACAGCTTTTTCAAAGTGATGACCTATTTTCTCTACCACAGCTCTGCTTTTACTACAACTATTAAAAAATACATGGTACAGACAAGAGCAAATTCTTTTGGACAGCCCTCAGTTAACCCTACAGGGTAATGTGACTACTTTAATTAATATTGACTGCATTTCAGGGTTGTTGCCTACTTGTCCAAATGCTGTATAGCAAGCACACTGATAATGAGCTCAATTAATATGCATAAAACAGACCAGATGATAACCAATTAATCTTCAAAAGCCAGTTTTTGGGGAGTGCTTCTCCATAATTCAGGGCAAGCAGTGACATTCCTATTCCAGAAGAATGCTGAATACATATACTCCTATTTCAGAGAGAAGGCAGCAGTTTCAGTTAACCTGCCTCCAAAAGACAGAATGCTGCTACTCATCTGCCTTGCTAAACTTTGAAGTATGTCCTGTACCATGAACAATCAAATCTAGGGGCTTGGAGAGTCACAGCCTGTCAGCAGAGCTGACAACCAGCACTTGGGGTCCTAGCTCTGAGCGTGCAGGGGAAGGAACCTTACATGCACTTGGGTTAAATACCACTTCAGAAGGATGTCTGCTGCTATTTATCTTTAAAAACAGTTTGTTCATAACAACTGCAATATCTGCTAAAATGCTCAAAATACATGTATGAGAGATTTAGGGGATAATGTTTGCTGATCTGTCCAATTTCTTATCTTATATCACTCTTCTGTATTATAAAAAACACAAACCATGTACTAGTAGAGAACAGAAACACTTCCTAAATTTGTGTATGTATTTTAAAAAAATCCTGCAAATATGGTGGTTTAATACGATGTCAGGCCATGTCAGGGAAAATGGTCAGATTACTTATTGGTCAGATTACAAAACAGCATTTATATATGCATGTATATAGCATGATGGTAGACACCCACCTTCTAGATTCTGAAACTGGGTCAAGAACTCCTTCAACTTTTCTACTGTCTTATCAAATTCCTTTCCAGAAGATGACATCAAAATTTCCACACATTGTTGGAGCATGGTTACCAGATCAGCCTTATTCAACATCCTAAAAGACACAATTGTTGGCTGAAGTTGAAATGCAGAATGATGAAACAGCTTTCAATGTTCTTAGTTGGAAAAAAAAAAAAAAATTAAAACCTCCTTTTAAAAGAAAAAATCTCCAGGATTTCAAGCACTCAATCTTGTAGCAAAGAAAAATTTTTTTTCCTGCTGTCATTAATAGAAAGAAACAAACCAATGATGTACTTCATGTTTTCCTGCCAAACAGTAGTTTTTCTGATTATCTAAAAACACTTGCTGGACACAGGAGTTGCAATTTTTGAAAGTGTTAGTCAGACATCAAAACAAAATTTTAAAACCCCCAAAACCCAATCATGGTAGGGTTCAGAACTCATTCCCAAAACCAGTAAATGAAATGGTAAAAAAACCCTTATGTAAACATATCCACAAAATTAATCTTGTGACTCAGAATGACTATCAAATAAAATCTGTATGCTTTTTCCTGTATTTAATTGCTGTAAATCTAACCATCACCAGAACCCCAGAACCATTCAAGTTGGAAGGGATCTCTTGAGATTGTCTAAGCCCAACCTCCAACTCAGCATTTAATTACTATTTAGTTATTAGGGCCTTTCCCAAATATCACCGAGCACTGCCCAGTTTCAAAATCTTAATTTAAAATATATGAAAGCAATGATAGTGGTCAGTGTCTCAAACAGTGCATTTCCTCGTCAGCTACCTAAAAACTGACTAGGAAATTTAAGGAAGAATNGGAAGGGATCTCTTGAGATTGTCTAAGCCCAACCTCCAACTCAGCATTTACTTACTATTTAGTTATTAGGGCCTTTCCCAAAGATCACCAAGCACTGCCCAGTCTCAAAATCTTAATTTAAAATATATCAAAGCAATGATAGTGGTCAGTGTCTCAAACAGTGGGTTTCCTTGTCAGCTACCTAAAAAGTGACTAGGAAATTTAAGGAAGAACTCTGAAGAGGCTGGGGAAACTCTGTGGTTATCTGAAGGGACGATTGCAACTTGAGCTCTAGTTTCTAACTGGCAATTGATACGAAATGCTTATAAAGGTTAAAATTTAAAACTTCAGTTTATCTGCTTCAGGGTTACAGATTTTTGCAAGTAGGTATTCAGATGCACTTGTTTTGTACAGAAAAGCATCAGGAGTTAACAACAGAAAGGGTGACCTTGACCAAAACATTTTGAAACTGTCTTGTCTAATATAATGGGTAAACAAGATAGCCTTGTTCCAGGCCAGACAAAACACTGCAGTTAAACGCCCAATATGGAGAGAAGATAAGAAGATCTGGAGATCTGTGAATAGCAAGGAACAAATTTATTTCCACAGTATTATTCTAAAGGAAACTGCAAGTTCTAGAAAAGCTCATTTACAACAAAAATGGGATTACAGGTCCCAAAGAAAAGGCAAGAAGACAGTTATCATATATGAGAAAACACTAAAGGATCCTTTGCAACCTTTTAGGTTTGAGACTATTGCAAGGTATGCCAGGTATCAGTGAGGTTAAGATTTTAATTTGCTGAGGACTCAAGCTTAAAGCAGGAAGGAAGATCTCAGATTACCAAAAGGAAGTAAATAAATCTAGCTACACAGTCCACAGAATCTCCTTCTGAGTGCTCAAGCGGGGAATCTCCTGAAGAAGTGATACCAGGTTGGTCAGCACCAAAATGACCGGTCACAGAAGAGCAGGACTGTGATAAGCAGCATGTGATGAAAAGCCATCCATAAGTAGCAGACAAAAACCAGAGTACACTATCTAGACAGAAGACAATAGGGCACACAGTCCTTGAAGTTTTGCCACCCAAAAGCTTGACAAGATGTCCCAGCCAGTTAGCTCCACATAACCAATCAAAGGAGACATTCTCCAATCTTATTGATGTCTCTTCTGATGGAATCAATGCAAAATGAACTAAAGCTCACACATTCTCTCTGTCGCCTCATGGTATCTTTTAGACTCTGGGAAACTCAGGTAGAGTAACTCCTGTCTAGACTGCTCAAATTTGATTACCTGAAACACCATCTTTGAGAAGGGCAGTTCTAGCAGAAGGGAAAAAAGCCTGTCCAGGGAAAGGCTGAAGTAGAGAAGCCAATCACAAAAGAAACACACTTCAGCAGCTTAAAACTTTACATTCAAACATAATTCATAAACGGTAAAAGAGATACTTTGTTAGAAAATGAGAAATAAGCCAATCTAAAGCTTCTCTATTTTTTCCTTTCTAAAAGAAAGGGAGAAAAAAATGGATTCCAGAAAAACACTGAAAATAAAAAGGGACGGGGAAGGGTGACTATAAGAATATCAACAGGTGATGTGACTCATAGGAAGGCAGAGATATTAAGGAACAGTGAATAACTTTTAAACCTGAGCAAAAGGGAAAGAAAAAAAAGACTGTGAGTAGAAGTGGAAAGACCACATTTTATCATCTTCATCTAAAAGATAACAGCAAGATTCTATATAGAAAAAAGCAGAGACAAGGAGTTATCTGTAAAAAGTCAAACAGAAGTTAAAAGCTGAAGAAACCATAATCAGAGCCAGAATTCCAAGTACTTGAAGAAATTGTGTTGGACAAGTTTTGTTCGGAAAATGACAAAATTTCTGGATTAAAAAAAAAAGACTCACAGAATCATTGTCTATGAAAGCAGCGACCATGAACACTGTGTTTCTTTCAGAGGCTCCCACAGTGGGAGCCAGGACCAGAAGAACAACAGGAGGGAGATGAACAGATAAGAATAAAAGGGGAGCAAGCCAGAATCTGATGGCAGCATAAACTTTGAGATAGGAGAAGAGACAGATGAATTCAGAGAGGATGAAAGCAAATGAAACACAGGAGAAGAAAAAGGAGAGGGAAAAACGGCCAACAGTTATTAAGAGATTACAGACAGACAGTAGAGGAAAGCAGAATGATACATATGTGGGCAAGAGCTGAGAGGTGATTGAGTGCTGTCAAGATTTTGGAGAGTCAGAGAAAGAACACAAATAAAAGACATCAGAAATGACAACTCAAGCATGGAATCCTTTCAAAGGGATTTTGAAAGGGATTTTGCAAGGATAAAGAACACAGAAAAGTGGCTATCTGCAAGAACCACTAAGTATGGCAAAGTTACAGTTTAAAGAGTGTTTCCTTGTGCATGTATCAGCCCAGAAAGCTACCCTCCCTCCACCACTGATAGGGTTTTCCTGTGCAGTTTTGCTGTCAGACACATCAAACCTGAGCAGCTCAGTGGGTCTGGAAGAGGCAGTTATGGGGGTTGCACTGGCTCCTTGTGCAACAAAACCCAGGGATCTTTGAATGAGTGCAACTATCAGGAGACAGACACCGCCATGTGTCTGTTTAAAGCACATTTAGAAGTCTGTAGCTGCAACACTGCAACTGAAAGGTTTTCTATCAAGAAAACTGGCTTTGATGACTTTGGCATTTTAAACACTGCAGACAACACAAGTACAAGCTCTCCTAAAGTCCTACGCTCACAGTATCACAAAAAAAATTAACTCAGTCCCTGTAAAAACTGTGAAGGCAAATTAGGAAGAGGAGGAAAGCAGTAAAATGAGAAAGAAAGGCTACTATTCATTTGGAACAGATTCTAATTTTCACAACAGATTAAAATTTAAGACAACTAAGACTAACAATTTGATTGATAATATCTACCACAATCATATTTAAAGTACAAAACACCTCGTTCTCATTCACACAAAGTAATCTCAGTGGTTTCAGCAAAATTACTCAGGGTATATGAGATATTAGAACCTGGCTGAATTTCATAGAAATCAGTAGAAAACCAAATTGGAAAATAGCAGCCAATTACACTTGCAAACAACCCTAAAACTAGCTGTGAACAGGTAATATCCTTAGCTTTGAGTTCCAGAATAACTGATGACTGATACTTTCCATGTGTACGGTGGTATTAAAACAAAATGGGAAAAAAAATCACCTTGCTAGTTGAAGAGATGACTCATACTCCTCTGTCTCCCACACTTGGTTTTCCAAACAAGCACAGTGCAACTCCCTGATCTGTTATGCAGAAGGTGAAGAAAGGATAATGTGTTTTACAAAGTAATGTGGAAATCTTACAACAAGCTGTTCAAAGCAATATGCAATTCCTTTAGAGCCTATTTTTCAAAGATGCAGAATGATTGCAAAAGGTCTGGAGACTGTTTCTCTGCACCAGGTTCCACAACTAAAATTCAGGTGAAGATAACTGCAGTGAACAGAAAGGAACTTCAATCAAATGCCCCAGCATCCTTTTATGTGCAAACAGTGGGACAGTTCATGCTGCTATTGTTGTCAGTGACAGGTTCTAGTAACAGTATGGAATACATTGAGAACTGAGAGACAAGTGCAGATGCACGGAATATAAAATTCCTCTTCTACTGGAAGAAATTGCTTAGCATGAGAAGATGGATTAAATTACATCAGAGCAATAGGACTATTAAGAGCAAAATTATCACTGTTCCTCCTACTATTGCTTTTTTCTATACAGAAGGTTGCTAAAAACTCAGTCTCTTCATCTGAGTTTGACTAGTGATCTAATAGGTGGTAGAAGAGTGTACATAGTCTGCAATGCATACAGATAATCTCAGATGTGGAAAGTCAATGTGTGGATTCTTTTGCTTATCTGTGCACCTCCGTCCTCCTGGAAACTCTTTCCTGTTGACTGACAAGGATGACTTTACATCCACAGCAGTAAAGAAACCACATACTCTCATCCTCTGCCCATAGCAGGAATGCATCTCTCTCTATTTTAAGAAGCAGGGGCCAAAACAGCACATTAGTAAATAAAGAGTAAATATTTATTTAGCTGTCATACTTTGAGGCAAAAAAAAAACCCAAAGCAAAACTACCACAACAAAACCCAAGAAGACCCACATGTAACAGTACATTACCTGCTTGCCCAAAGGATACTTTGGAAGAGAAGATGTGAAAACATGAAGACATCTCAGAATTGACACATAATTTTCATGGTAAACGTGTAAGTCCTCCAGCAACTTCTCTGTTTCTTTCTACAATGACAGAATAATTTTAAAAGTAATTTTTACATCCATTTAAAACTCCCATAAAGCACTTAAACTGACTGAAATGTTGATGTTGTAGTGTGCTATGATTTTAAATCACCAATCTTAAATTGAGACCACTAAGCAAATGAGCTGTATTTCAACAGTTCACTGTATTCCCACTGCATTTTGTTACCTTTACTTTCTTCTTCCAGCTGAGTAGAAGTTTGCTATTTACTAGCATTATTATTCAACCATTTTCAGCTATATTTAGACTTCAAATGTCATCTTGCAACAATGAGAGTATACACTATTCCTTTGGCAGGCAGTGAGAAGTTACGAAGGTACTTTTACTTGAAAACTTGCATTTTTACACAACAAATGCATTTAAAAATTTATTTCTTATATTGTGGGTGGCTGTTGTTTTTATTAGCTATATGTACATAAAAAAGACCAGTTCACAGAAAAAAAAAA
>VWYP01029193.1:30346-108893 GCA_013400435.1 Pycnonotus jocosus | reverse complement strand
CAACTGCAGAAATAAAAAAAATCACATTTAAGAAAAAGAAATTATTGACTAGTGCTACTGAATTTTCTGGATGGCACCACATTATCACTGGCTTGTCATAGAAGCATATATTAACACTTCTGGAAAGTCACACTCAAAAATTTGGTAACTGTACTAAAGTAATTTAGTCTTTGTGGTCATTACATTCAAGTCTGTGAATCAAAAGATCTTCTCTCCTCTGTCTTCAGTCAAAAATAAAGAGGAAAAACCACAGGATCCTATACATATTTTATTGGCCTTTTGCCTAACTCTGAGCAAACTATTCCAAATGGAAAGAAAAACAAAATAAGCCACTGAAGTTTTCTAGAGTTAAACTGAAACAAAAGGTATCAAAGATAAAAGCAAAACCTTGTCTACAGGCAATATAAGGAAGTACAGATGTATGGAAAGAAAAGGTAACCTACTGCAAAGACTGAAAGTAACAGTGTTACAGAGAGCTTCCTGATGTTAAAGTTTTAAATTATTAAAAACATTAACAATTTTTTTCCCCATAGACTTTTTATATATGGAAATTTAAGAGTCACTGATATATATAACAACTGCTAAGGCAACTTCTAAAACCTTTGGGTAGACATTCACAAGTTTGTATTTTAATTTTAAGTAGGATCATTAAGAAAATAATTATCACCCCTCACAAAATAAGCTAAGAAAAGAAAACAAGTTCTCTCCAATGCTGCTTCATCAATCTTATTTCCCCAAATCCCAAGCATTAGCACATCTATGTTTGCTCATCTTGGTCCTAGCTCAAGACAGATATAGTTAATATAAGTAAATAGCAATGTATTTTGCCAAATAATGAAGTGCAAAGGCATAATCCATTTTGGAAGAGTTTGGAAATGTCCTTAGAAGACTAAGCAATGTTATTTCCAGAACAGAGAATGCCACATTTACATAGTTTTGAATTAAATTTGCCATGAAACCTTTTAGACAGGTTTGTTAATAATTACAATATAAAATTGCTTTTGAAACTGTTTGCATTAAATAAGTGAAACTCTTCCCAGAGTCATTAGAAAAGTGGTAAGAACACAGAATACAAATGAAGCTGCTAAAGTGTATTGCAGGTTTAGGGGCTAAGCTGGAAGACTAAAGTGACCTGGTGCTGAAACACCAAGTTCATGTGAAAGATTACTACAGTAACTTTGAAAGTGTTTCCAAAGCTGGGCATCACACTGTAGATTAGCAGGACATCAGAATAAACAGCCCCTCATTAATGTAGCAGCAGGACCTTTCTTTCCTAGGCAGAATACTCTGCCAGCTTGGCAAGGCACTAATGGTCCCACCTCTACTGCGGAGATTAAAACAAGTGTCTTCAATTAAAATCTGTGAGAAGCACCATATGCACCTAAGCATGAGAATTCCAGGTTCCTCCCCAAAGTTTAAAGGTGAGGCTTGTGAAATAAGGGGTGTATTATTAAAGATGAAAGCATATAAATACATTTCATGTATTAAATATTAAAAACATAGAAAGTTTAAGCTGATGAGTATTCAACTTTCAAAGCAGGTGTGAATAAACAGCAAGGGAACAGTAGTAGCTTAAGTTATTTTTGCCAATAAAGATAATGGATCATAAAATTATGTAAAACCATATCTCATCTTGAATACTGTAACTGTATTTGCAATGTTGCCTGCCCCTAACCTCCCCTCCAGCCATTACCATTGTTCTTCACACTTGAAAAAGCCTTACACACCAGGAAACACCATCTGCCAGATAGTTTAGAAATATTTGAAATTTAGAGTCAGGAGAAACCCTTTACCTTCAGCAATGCTTCTACTGGGAGTGGCTCAGATGGTGAAAATAACCAACAGACTTTTGTTGAACCCCTAAAGGGCTCACAGTAGTAGTAGTCTGACTTCAATCAGTTGGCAAAGCTTCAGATAAACATGTAACAAATCAGTTTTAATCCTGTATAAGGTCTAGTGTGAATGTGTGCCTTGGGACACAGACTCTGCCCTACTGAGTTCAATCAGAAGGATTAAGAGCTTATGAAATAACTTCCAAGATTACTTACACATTCTTCAAACACTTAACTGACCTTCCAAGAAAGTCAGTCTGAGTAAGCATGCAAAGACCTAGCCATAAATAAACTTTGCATCCTTCTATTTAAGCAGTTATATTCTAGACATAGCTAAAAATTGATGTAAGAAAGTTGTGCAGCTTCATATAAAGTCTGACCTGGCAACCCTAGAGATCTGGAATTTTGATCTGTAAACTGAAACTCCAAATTACAGGTCACAAAGCCCAGTATATTCAGTATGAAAGATGTTATACAGAACTATACATCTTGGTGTTGTATTTTATTATGTTCCACAAAGTGATATATTGGGCAAGTAATTTCTGTTCTCTAAAGACATTCTTAAATTTTTACCTTTAAGAAGCTGTCATTTGTCAGCAGTTCAATCTGTTTCCCTGACTCTTGCTTTTCCACATACCTTATGGCAAGAAAAAAACAACAATATAAAATTATAATGCAAAGGAAGATAGGGTTAAAAACATTTAAAATGCTTATGCTGCTATAAGAAATATGTATCTTTCTTTGGAAAGATTCAAAAAGGACAGTCCAATCCAACAAGTTGAAAGGCCACTCCAAAACCCTAGAGATTATGGTTCAAAACAGCTTAACAAGTTCAAAAGTGATTTATGGTTATTTGTGAGAATAACTTGTTTCTGTATTAAGAATAAGAAGAAAAAAAGTAAATTCAAGTGATTACACACCACAAAAAACTTTACTCTCTAGACTAGAACATTAAAGCTTCCTGAAGTTATTTAGAAATGTCCTGTTTGATCAATTTACCTTTGCTATAGAAACGTGCACAAATGAGTTACAGTGTGCACAGAACTACAGTTACAGATTCTTTTAATCTTTTTTAAATCTGACTCAATACACAACTGTCCAAAAATTGTATTTCCACCTTTACCTTCTAAAAGAGGGCAGTCTCCGAATGTTTTCACACTGATCATTTGATAAAGAACAAACTCTCTTCTTAATATCTGCCAGGTGACAACACAGTACACTGAGAGGCTGGGAATAGAAGTGCTCCATAATACAGAGCTGAAAAACAAACCAAGAACTAGGGTGTTAATAAAATTCAATCTCCCTGCTATATCTACCTTTTAATGCTTTCTTACTACTACACTACCTATACTACAAAGGTAGTAACGGTACTCCTTTAAAAAAAATAATTACAATTCACAAATATTCCATAAGTCACTACAGGACATTGATTATACAGTTGCACAAAGTTTTTTGCTATATGTGCTGTTCATTTTCAGTACCAGCTTTTCCCCCCTCTTATGTAATATCACACCCAGATATAATGACATGATGGTAATCTCTTGTATTTATCACTTTGAAAATCTGATCTGAA
This sequence comes from Pycnonotus jocosus, assembly GCA_013400435.1. Classification (NCBI taxonomy): domain Eukaryota; kingdom Metazoa; phylum Chordata; class Aves; order Passeriformes; family Pycnonotidae; genus Pycnonotus; species Pycnonotus jocosus. The sequence continues at coordinate 105,488 of VWYP01029193.1, read as the reverse complement.
ATTGCTTCATCCTTGAATACTTTTAACACACAAGGACACAGTCATACACTGTCAGGTCTAAAACTTACATCTGCATGTCAGGCCAATGGAGTAATACTAAATTTTGATCACTCTTTCAAATAAGAGGAGCTGAAATCTATGAAAGCCCACAAAGGTCTGTCTTCAGGAAGAGGTACTACAGCCAGGATTCTTCTCCTGGTCATGTGTAATCATTGAGTCTTATATATCAAAAAATCAGAGAAGTTCTAAATGTATATGACATTAAAAGAGCATATTTTATTAGCATGTTCACACATGGAACCAGGCAGGAAAGAAACAATTTCACAACTCTGCATTAAAACAGATGACAGGAGCTACAAATTCTTCAGAGAACTCTCATCTGCAATCCACAAAAACTACAAGGAGACCTAGACACAGAAATACATCTAGATAGGAAGAACTATGTAAGACAATAAAAACTTAACTATAATGCTCTGTAGAGAGTATTTTTGGAATTCCCCTGAGCTCTTCCAGTCTGTCTTCTGAAAGAGGGTAAATGTAACTCCACATTGCTACATAATTGCTTGGAGCCTCCTCTGAGGCACCAAATACATGACCCTGCAGCTCCTATTTCTCTGAAAAGGCAGGAAGTGTGTGCATCCAGAAATCGTGCCAGAGGAGTTCAAGTGGAGAAGAGACATTGCTGTAGCCTACTCATACCAAGAAAACCAGAGTCCAAAGGGCCAGTACAGATCAGAACTGGGGAGTTCTGCCAGGGGTGTGAGAAAGCTACAAATTAATCTATAGCAAAATGCAGCTCTTTCTGCCCACTAAGCCAGTTCACACTTTTAAATGTAACCTTAAAATATCATGGGTTTTGTGGCAGCGTAATTTTTTATTTGCTTCTTCATACAGGTCCTACAAATTGCTCTTAAACCCTTATCGGTAAAGACTTAAAAATATCCATCTGTTCACATATCCAAACTGTTTCCAAAGGGTATTTTTTCATGCAATTTAGTAATACTAGGGCCTAAGAATCAGAAATCTTTCAGCGCCTAGTAATTACCCTTTGTTTTCACAACCATAATTTGAATTCTTGTTACCATTGCCTACCTGAAATCCTTTGATAAAATTCTGGACAGAAAAATCATGGTACAGGAATATGTTGATAAGAACCTGCAGAACTTTTCCTCCCAGTTTAAAGGGAAACCGGGATGTCAGAAGCAGCTAAAAGAGAGACAAAAAAGAAAACGTAGCCATAGGAGAAGTTTTCTCCTGAATTCAAACCAGTAAAGCTTATATATACAACTTGATACAATTCTTAGTATGTACATTCAACTAAATGAGATACTAAATATGGCTTCAATATATGGATAACTCAGCTAGTGTTTCTCAGGTGGCAAAACTCAGGCTGAACATTATTTTTCAGAATTTTAGCTAAGTTTCAAAGTTATCTTTTTCTGGAACAAAGTAAAACTGAAATCACAGCTCAGCTTTAATGAAGAAGAGTGAATGTCAAAGAGCAATTGCACAAGGCAATGCAAATCAATGATGAAAGCAGGTGTATGTGTGTGTGTGTGTGTGTGTGTGTGTGTCATTATGAAAAAGACATTCTCAGTATTGCACTACTCTGCAGCTGCAGGTAGAAATATCTAAAAATCCCCATCTCTCAGGAACAGAGTCCTTTCCACAACCTTCAGACAAACCTGCCTTTAAAGGCCACACATGTAAACTGTGCTTCAACACACACACACTCTCCTCATTTCTATTTAGAAAGGGAATTACCTTGTCAATTATAGTAGACAGATGCTCCTTACAGGAAAGGGACTGGAAAAGCTCTATGCACAGCAGAGAGGAAACTGAGTGAGGGAGCAGTCTGTGGATAATCATCGGCGATGTAGCGATTCCAAAAATCAGTACTAGAGGTAATTCATGGATATGCTGACTGGATAATAGGGGAAGGGAAAAAAAAGTAATAGTTACATTAGAGAAGCTTGTGTAACAAATACATTACATTTCTACCACAGCACTGAGTTTAAATGCAGAAAGGAGTAAATGAGAAGATTTGCTGCTGGTAAACCAAAAGAGGAATTGGTGTAGAATAAAATTAAAAAGAAACAATGCTATTTAAAGCCCTAAAGTAGATGAGAAAATGAAATTTCATTCTCAGATTCAAATTTCAGAAAGTGGCACAAAAAGCAAGATTTCAGTTAGTCTTGTGCTGATTCTACCTTCCCAAAAAGTTATATTCAGAGAACTGAGTCTTATAATAGGATTTTTAAAAATATACAGAGAAAAAATAAGAAGATACATTAAACAGGTAACAGCCAAGAAAATTTACAAGAATTATACCATTTAATAAATTCAAAATAAATATGAAACATCTCTTTTTTTAAAGTGTGCTACAATTACACTTTAAAAATTCCAACTTCTCCAGATTAATCTTCATCTTCAGATAATTTTTTAGTATTTGCTTTAGAACTGAAAATCAAGACTGAATGAGTATTCCTTGAGGACAGCACACAATTTATACAAAATACAGTGTTTTCAGTATCATGTCATCATTATTTTCCACTTTTAATAGTTTCACAGAGGTACAAAATATGCTATCTTAAATACTTTCTAGGGTAAAATTGTCAGATTATTTCTTTCTTTTTTTTTTTTTTTTTGCCACAACAACTTTCTGACTTTGGATTTTAATTGTTATCTCACAATTACTTCATCTCTCTAACTCCTCAAAAGAAATTGCTGAAGACAAACATAAAACCAATAAACTTCATATATTACTGTCCACTGTTGATAACCTTACAGAATCTTAGAAGAATCAGAACTTGTGATTAACAAATCAGAGGAACCTCTCACATGTACCCACTTCACCTTTATTATTAAAAATGTTTAAGACTGAGATGAAGATAACAACACAAGCTGTACAATTTCTTGCTGGTGGCACAGCAAGTGAACTGCCTAGGCCTTGTTCAAAGGTAACATCAGGTGCACACACTGCAGTCCCAATCCTAACAGCTCCAAATGCAGCTCCAAGCTGGGGACTTCAGTGCAAGATGCTCTTTTTGGAGAGCAGCATGAGTTTTTGATTAGCATGCCTGAGAGTATACTAAGGAAGACAGGCTAAAGAAGAACAGAAGTACAGGGGCACCTGAAGAAGTCAGCTACTGATTACAGATTCTGGCCAGCTGGGGAAGTTTTGCATACACCCTTATTAGTAAGCTAGTGGCCTTCAAGCAGCAGCATCACATCAGTAGTCACACAAAAATACATTCTGCAAACAATTTTAAAAGATCTAGACATCTTAGAAATTTAGTTTCACCTTCACGAATTCTGTAACAACTAGTACCAGTAAATTCTATTGTGTGAAGAATTAAATCAGCCACCCCTCATCTCAACCTGGCCCCTAGGCACTCTGGTTCACAGTCTCAAGGTTAGCTTTAGCATAATTTACCCCTAAAAGCTAGCAAGTAGTTTTTTGTTCAATCACTGCTGCAAAGAAGCAGCACCAATATTTGATTCCAATGCTTCACTGGCCTCACTGTTACATTTCAAAAGAGCTGCAAATAGAAAATGGGTAAAGAAGTGGAAGAACTAAAGTTCAAGTCACATTACCTGCTGATGACTATGAAGTCTTGAAGAACTTTTGTGGCGAAACTTTCCATGTCTTTGAATATGACTACAACTGGAGGAGACTGCCAGTGTCTAGAGGAGGAATTTCGTTTTTTGCTTGGAGTTTCGGAATCTGTTTTCTTTAAAGACATTAATTAAACATTGATACACAGAAGTCAGCAAAATAAAAAAGACTGAATCATCTCTATGATATTATAATACTCCAAAGTGACATGACTGACTTTCTGTCAGCTGTATTTATTATGAGCACCTAGAACTGCCATTTTTCTTCCTTCTGTTTGGCACAGCATGAAGTACAAAGAATAAATAGATTTTAAACACACAGTCCAACAATGACAAGAATTGCTCTGAGAGCCAGAACTGGTGGAGTTATCAGGGAACGAGGGAGAAGATTTGAATTGTGCACACAGACATTGCTTATTTTCTGTATCTTTACATGCACTCAGTACACTTTGGTTTATCACACTGCTTCGATGAAGTCATTAGAAAATCAGTTGTACCTTGTTTTCATGACAGAAACAAAACTTAAAACTTCAATAGCTTTAGCAAACACAAAGATACAAAAACATTTTGAAAGTTATTTCCTTACTGCTTGCCAAAGTAGTGTGGGCTGCAGATGACATCATGGCTCATTAGCACTAGCACAGTACCTTTGCCCTGGATGGCTGTTCTTCTGTAAAGTTTTGTTTTAATAAACAAAATATCTCCACACTCCAGGGAGAAAAGCATTTGGCATGAAGCTGATACTGCATTTTAGGCTTCCAGTTCCCAATTAAACACATGATAAGTAGTACTTCTTGCTTGAGTGTCAGAATTCTGACATTCATACACACAATATCAGTAACTAAATCCACATTTCTTTTATGTGTCACATATTATATTCAAATCACCTCAATATCACGTTATTTTTTAGTATTACATTAAAAATTAACCTTTGGCATTTTCTCTCAGAAATCTGAGTTATTAAATTTCTGTTTTAAACGCATCTAAAGGTCAGGAGCTTTCATAAACTGGGGATAAAATAACGCCAACAACATACCTTTGTTACACTCTCATACCAGCTGATAAGAGAAGGCATTGAACAACGTATTCTATTCTGTGAAACCTGCACACAGTCCTCATCTTCCAGTGAGTCCACCTCTATATCACAGTTCATCAGCTGCCCCATCAGCTTCTGCATCAGATTTTTTATGCCTTCACAAAACATTTTCAGAAATGTGGTAAAGACATTTGCTTATCTGGCAACACTTCTCTGTCTCATACTATATAAAACTACCCCAAAGTTATTACTCATAACACATTTCTAATTATTCTCCTTCTCTCTCCAGGATTCACATCTCATGCTCCTGAAAGCATTAATGATATGCATGCTGTTCATGCAATTTGCCTAGATGGCAACAACTGAGGTTGATGTTGGTCTTCCATCTTTACCTGAGCTCCAGCCATATGCTTTTAAGAGTGAACTAGAAATAAGCAAGGCAGCCACTCCACAGAACTGAGGATGCTGCTATATGTGATTTAACAATTTTACTTGAAAAATAAAAAAGGAGCCTGGAGGGTGGAACAATTTTATTCTATCCATTCTCTCACTAAATAATGTGACTATAAGCATTTAAAAAGTGGAATACATACATCCACTGTCCAATTAAACAAGAAGAAAACCAACCTACAGCATCAACATGCAATACAGTAAGCAGCATGTTCTTAAAGTGTTATGCTACAGCTAAGTAGCATTTAGCTCTTCACTGTTTTAAACTGAACTGGATACCTCTCAAAATACAGCAGGCATCACTGTTCTGGTGACATAGGTTTGAGCAAATCTTTGGAAAGTCTTCAAGGTCTCTCTGTGCATTACTCTTACATTTAGGGGCAAAAGCTAGAATTCCTAGTTAATTGGTATTTTATTCAAAAGAAGCAGCTATATTATTGCAGTATTTACCTGGGCAATCTTTGGCTTCCAGCAAGGCTACATAAGGAGTAATGTTATCCTGAAGAACATCTGAGAGACCTCTGAAAGTCAAGTCATGATCTGTAACATTTACACCTAGGGAAAAAAAAAAAAAAAAAGTCAAAATTTTAAGGGCATTTTCCCCATGACTTGTGAGCACAGTGATTGGACAATAAACTGAACAGTAGACAAAAAACAGAAGATACCTCAAATATTTAAGTAAGAATGAAAAGCATCACATCAACTGTGAGGAAAGATGAAAAACTTGCACAAGATTAGAGTCCCTGATTAGTCACTGGTTAAGAGAAAAAGGGAGTCACTGTGAATACCCTTCATCATACAGCTTGGTGGGGTTTTTAAAGTTTTCTCACGGGTACAAACCTCCAAGAAGCAGGACTGGTTTTCTAACATCTCTCAGAAGCCATCCACAGCCGTGTAAGGCCTGCAGACAAGAAGTTAAATTCACCTTCTCTAGAAGAAGAATACAGTATCTACACCTGGATCTCTCATGGCTCATGTAAAAAGAAAAATTCCTGTAAATTGCTGTAAAACTCAGTCTGAATTCACTATGAACTACTTAGTATTTACAGTCTTTGTTAATATCTCTAATCAATGGAAAAAAAGAACAAGCCCCTCCAGGAGGCAATTCAGAACTTCATCCACAGAAATATTTGAAGCATTAGTTTTTCACTTTCTATTACCTACAAAAGTAGAGTACTCTTTGTTTATGCCTATGTGGTAAGTTTGAAGCACAGGCCTGATTTTAATTTCCCTAAAAAAATCCACTGAAAATGTAATCAATTTGCCTTGAATCAGGTTTAGGATTTATAGGTACAAACCTCTGAAAGAAAGGAGAAGAGAAGAAAAAAAAAAACTTCAGAACTTCACTAACTTCAGCTATTTTCTTCACTTTCTGCTCTTTTCCCAAGACAAAGACATTACTTTCCTACATGTAAAGATGAACTGCAAGAACATATATCGGAAATACAGAAGCTATATAGTTCTAGGGTTAAGTTGTAGAAACCACCAAGCATGCTGGTGGCAGAAATAGGGATGTAATCAAAGTTATTTCCAGTGCCTTGAACAAAAACCCCTCAAATCACTACCAGGTGTTTAAGACAGACCTGTAAGGCAGTTGTTCACTTACTGGACTATTAAGCAACATAGACAAAAGGGGAAGGACGTTTTCTTCTCCCCACCCAAACTCTTCTGTTGACACGTTTGAAGCTGACATTGCCCACAGTAATTGCTGGGACTCAGGAAGTTTCTTTGATGTGTCTGTGAGTTTTAATCAGATGTACATTACAAAAAATATCTTTAAAAAATTACCTAAGACAAGAGCTGCAGTAGGGATTTCTCTGAACTTCATCCTGCAAGACCATTTTGTTGTCTTCTCTTGAAAATCAGAATGAGACCGGCTCAAAAAACTCACCAGATTATCAAGCAACTGCTTATTCAAGTCTTCTTGTATTTGCTGCAAACACACACACAGAGAATTGATCCATAAAAATGTGAAAACACGACTGCAGCCTTCTTTTTCTACTCCTATCCTGCATAATCTTTAACCCTTAAAACTCCAAGGTTTTAAAATTTCCTGTGATTTATAAACCACACTAACTTATTCCTTGTGTGGCAAATCGAGACATTTCCCATCTTGGAACTTCTGGTCAAGTGACTCAAGAATATTTTGATAAGTAAGTGATCTTAACTGTGTTGTCACACAACAGGCTTTAAAGAAGGAGAAAAAACCAACCTACTGACAAAGCCTCAGGACATAGGCATAAAAACCCAATATAATTAGTTTCTGGAAAGATGTTCACAGAAATTCCTATTCTTCCTCCTCACCTTACAAAATACCTGTAAACATTTTTCTGAGAGATCTAAACGAGAGCAAATATTCTACTCCTCCAAATCTAATTTGGGATGAAAGAAGTAAAAATAGTAATAAAGGAAATCATTAAATACGTTTTATAGGAAAAAATGCTAAACCACACGACTCCCATGTTTGCTACATGGGAGTCTTTCAACCTTCAGGATGATTTTCACACAACAATTTGTATAAGCGGGAACATATGAAAAGGTGAGAGAAAGTGTGGGGAGACAAAACTTTTAAAGGAAAATATATGTCAGCAGCATTTTGTGTTTCTTTTTTTTATCTGTGTGTCTTTGAAAATCTGCCCCTTAACCAAGATATGCCTTCTGCTAGAACAGACAAAATAACCTCCTGTACTCTGAAGTTCAGGATATCAATATATACTCTAGAACATACATGTTAGAAACAAGATTAAACCCTTGTTCCAAACAAAACCATCATCAAGATTTATCAGCAACAAAAAGTGACACACACAGCTGTAAACTTGATTTTAAGCAAAGTGGCAAAGGCCATCTCTATGCAGCATTGAAGAGGCCACTGTCAAAGAGTGATGGTCACATCTCCAGTGGATTGCACATGATGCCTGCTCAATAGTCTGAACTTCAGTTCCGTAATACAGAAGGGCTTCTGTTGGTCTCCTAAACAACTGATAAAATTGTACACAAAGTAAGTTTAATCTTTTCATACTCCACTCACTGAATATTCTTCTGGCCTTTCCAATGTTGATTGTGCAGCTCTGAACTCCCACCTGATAAATTCTACGCAACTCAGAACAAATTGTAACATGACATTTTTGAAAGAATTTACACCATCAGCGTTATAACACCATTGTAACAACTCCTGTATTACCACAGATCCTTTAACAATCTTCTGAGCTTCTGTTTCAGATTACATTGAACCCTAAACTTCCTGTGTTCACTATTGTTTTTGCTAAGCTGACCTAACAAGAACCTTAATTCTTACTCTGCATAATTATAGTATACATTATTTCTTCCATTGTGCACTTGTGACAATGGAATTCAGTCTGCCATAGCATTTACCTAGCTTTCTTAAAATACATCAGTCTTTTCTTGTCAAAACAACTTTGTTACTTGCATTGCTTTGATAATGTTTCAGAAAGTTCACCAGGCTGCTCTGCATCTCAAGTGACCAAGTCACTCACTTATGTGGCATTCTCACTCCAGAAAAGTCACGGGAACTGGAAGCTCAGTTACTGCCACGACACCAGGTTGAGCCATGACTCTTTGTTATGTGGTCTGAAAATCATTATTTTCATATTAGAGCAAAAGTTACTGTATTTTAGCCCTGCACTTTGCCTTTTTGTTTCTAGCTCAGATCCTGGTAGAACGACTTCTCACCTCAGAGAAGAATGTTTCTGTGAGCCCTCGATGAGATTCATATTAAGAACATTTGCAAGGCCACTTCTGTCAGCAGGGGCCAAAACTGGGATACGCTAAAATACTGAAGCAAAAAGATGTCCAAAATTCACCTTCCAGAAACAAAGGGCAGTTCCTGCCAAATTTTTGTCAGCTTTTTAGTTGTTGAAAGGGTGTCATCACCAGATGACAGATGGTGCTGCCACAACCACAGCACAGTTTAAATGGACATACAAAGGCCAAGAGTGCTCTACAATGAAGTGCCTTGGAGGGCAAATCCAGTCCTGAACACTTCAGGCAGATACCAGAGAACCAAGAAAACCTAAGCACAAGGCCTGCCAACAAATCCTCAAGCAGCAGTACCCGGCAAAACCTTTGGAGAATGTCCTGCTAGGCTTCCTTAGCACACTACCAGAACCCCTAGAATAGAAGCCCAAACCAGCAAGCCACACACTTCCCACATACTCTGTCATGGATCAGGTTTGCTACACCAGGGTTTGAAAACACGTAAGAAATGAAATCCTGACTAGCTAAAGCCCTCACCCGCCTGGTCTGATCTCACAGATGATGCTGCCTTGAGGACTTCAGATTAGAGACTTTCTAAGGCCCCTTCCAACCTAAATTATCACACTATTTTACATGTAAGAACAACAATCAGTTCCATGTTTGCCAACAGTGGGATAAAAGGATGATTCAAAACTCAGTAGGAAAGATATCACAGATACACCAGAAGCAGTATGAAGAAAATTCTCTGTGTTGCAGCAGGAATAACTGCAGGTAATCTGCCCTTGGGCAATTCAAACTCTAAGGAAATGCTCATATCAATATGTCACTATAGGAGGAACTGTCTTCCATTTGGAGGAGTAAGACCAGAAGAAAGTATCTGGAAAACTCCTAACAGCTTCAAAGAAAACAAGGGAAGGAACGGAATTAGAGGAATTTATGAGCTTAACCCAAGGGTACAGACTTTAAGCTACATCCATCTGGCTTCTACTGCACATCCCAAAACAAATTTTGGGAAAAAAATTCTCCTAATGTCTATAGAGTCCAAGAGCAAGCAGAGGAATATGGAATACTTGCCCAGAATCCATGACACTGAACAGAGGAGGGGAGAAAATCTCTGCTGTATGGAAGCAATTATTCATACTATAATGCAAGCCAGCTGGCTAAAGGGATACAACAACAGCATCCCATGTAACACACAACAGTCAGGAGGCCACAGTTCAGTATGAAATTAACTCTGACCCCATTCACACCATCCACACTAATTCAATAGGCCATGTTTGCAGTGGTGTCATTCTATATTTGACATCCATGCAGCTGTGCTCACATAAATCCACTGTGACTCCTGGGCTGCTGCATATGAATTCTGGAACACTGAGGTCAAGACCAGCCTAAAATCCTCAGAGGGCTAGCAAGCATTAACTGAATTAAAACAGCAGTATGCCAAGAGTTAATAAAGAAGAGGATTAGTAGGAAGAGAAGCTTAGAAGCAGCAGCTTGAAACAGCAAAACTGTACAGTTCTGTGGTTACAAGTAATGTGTACTTGATGCATTCATTATTACTACTTTATATTCTGGACAGTCAGTATTTCTGGCTTCCTATTGCTTTAACTAGCTGCCATGCACTTTTAAGCACCTCAAAAAGATCCCCAGAAACAAAGAAGCAAGCAGCATTGTTACAAATGCAAGACACCACTTTAGTGTGAGGCACAAGACTCACCTCTGTTTCGGATTTGACCTGGTTCCATAAAGACTGACAAGTGACAAACCGTAGCTCAGTATCCTCTGAATCATGGCTTGTGCTTCTGAAATCATGAGCTGGAAACACAGAAAGCAAAGGAAAGCACAAAAAAGCTCATGAAAACAAACTTTATTTTTTTCCCCCGAGAACAAAACAAAGCACCCAACTGTACATGTATATTTCAGGGAAATGACTTTTCACTTAAGCAAATATCAATTGCTGGTATTTGGTAGAATAACTAAGGGAGCAAGCAGAATCTATGACCCAAGTAGGCATGCAAAAGGTAAAGAAGAGGCTTCTATCTCAAGTCCCAGATAAGCTAAAGACTAAATCAGAGCAAACAGCCTTTATTATTAAAGTAAAACAAACATCATCATCATCTTTCTCTTGCTTCAGAAAGCTTTGTAGGTCCACTTGGTTGCCATTCAATGGAGCACCAGCAGTGGCTTTGTCTCTAGAAAAGAGCCAGTTGATGAGCATAATCCCCTAAAGCACCAAACCCACCCAAAACAGGTCTGTAAATGACAAATGAGAGACATCCCTCCACCTCCATTTTCATTGTCTCCCCTATCAACTCATTTGTATCCCTAAGAAAAATCACTTAGAATATATAACCAACCCTGATTACACAGATCTTAGACTGTTAGTTGAAGAAAATGCAGCCACCACACTATCAGGTAACATATCAAGGAATAATATCCTTTTTTCACTGCCAAAACTCAAACTGTGGGTGCAAATGTCCTCAAAAGGACTTTTGTGGAGTGTGACAGTATTATCAACTATTGATGCAGGGGAGTTTCACAACCAAAACTTCACTTTTCAGCCCACAGGACTGGGCTTCCAGACTGGACAGACACCCATCCAAGTACATGTTTTAGAACACCACTCTAACTAACTGCTGTGAAAAGCCAAACCAGCTCACCTCTGCCTCTCTCTTTTAGGGCCAGTCCAGTCAAATTTATTTTTCCACCTCAAAGCATTTGCTAACTAGAACAATATGCTTAGTAGTTTATCCAAGCATTTCTAATCGTGCAAAAACAAAAACATAATATCTAGTAAGGAGTAAAATTTCAAAGTGGTCTAAAGTGCACAGGCTTTGGTTGTTTCAATAACTTGCAATCACAAAAATCTGGCATCATTACTTTCCTCTCTATCTTTTTCATATGTCACACCTTTTGACAGCTCTAATGATGAAAAAACTAGTTTAACTTGGGAATAAAAACAGTAGTTTTCCCAACTGAGTCTCAAATAGCAATTATTTAAGATGCATTATTTCTGGTTCCAAGAGAGTCAGTCCTCAAACGAAAACAGATCTGCATACACATCTAGAGAAAATGTATTCAGCAAATACTAGTGGACAAAAGCCACAAATGGCTTTTCTTCCTTCTCTTCCACAATAAAATTTGGCAAAACATCCAGAATGTGAGATTTATGGATGGGATATAATCTCTGACTCCCACAGCTTAAAACTGGTTCATTCAGACCTTCAGGTGAATTGTTTGTCTGTTAGTAAAAAACCTTAAGGTAGCATGGTGAGGATTCTCTTGCAAAAAAATTCAAAGACAAAGATGGCTATACAATCTTGATTGCTGGAGATGAAAAAAGCCCAGCATTTACTCTAGCCAATAATTTGCCTGCATTCCTCCAAAGAAATGAGTTTTCAGCAATCAAGGAGCAAGAGAAAACCTCACACAACTATGACAGAACTCATGATATTAACTCAATCAGATGCAATGAACCTTTCAGGATTAACTCTTCTCAAAAACAAAAACAGAAACATAAATGAAAATGCACTAACCTGTTTTCTCAGACAATCTTCTCTTCTTGGTACTTGGTTTAAAAACAAAGCAGCCCTAGAGAACAGCAAAAAAAAAGAAAAACCCAAACAGACTTCAATACATGCATCAATATTACTGTTTCCAGAGGCCACTTTGTTGTCCTTTTATTTCGACGCTCCATGAAACCAGGAATTTGCACTGAATTGCCAGCCTCTTAAGAATATCAAGTTACATACTGCCCCTTTATATTTCTGTTCCAGCTTAGAACACTAGAGGAAGCAGCAACCCAGCACACTTGTTAGGAATCTTTTCATCTTTCCACTACATTTTGCAATTCAACCATCAACTGGGCAGGCAGCAGATTCTTTAAACATCTCAAAACCTCCAACAGGTTTAGAATTAAAAGGAAATCATCCCCTGGAGACACATCAGTGTGTGGTTTTCTCAGTACAATTTCAGTTAAAAACAAAACAAAGGCAAGAGGCTGAGATGAATGGAAAACACAACCCAGAATAATGCAATGAGTATTATTAAGTCACTTATAAAAGGAAATTACATGCCCAAGCCACAGTGAATTGCATCCCAACTGAAAAAAGGTAGATGGTTAGAAGCAGAATGACAAATGGTTGGGAAAAGGTTCATATAGAACCCTCTGTTCCAAGGAATTCCTGTAGAGAGAAGTTATCTCCCAGTTAGACCTATTTTATTATGCAAGTATTAAGCTTTGAGTTCTTGAAGATTTTTTTCATTTTCTTCTAGAAAATCTGAAATTTCTTCCTTCATCCTCTCTACAGAAGCTCCTCTCTTTAGAAGAGTTATAACCTAAGAGCTGGAAATAAACAGATTGATTCAATCCCTTATTTCTCAATGGAGATGCTTAAACAAGGATTACTGAACTCTAACTAGGATAGGTTCAGCCAGTAGAGTAAGAATGATGTAGTGAAAATCAAACACCAGAGGTATGTTCAATTTTGACCACAGTCACCAGTCCATTGAGTAACTTCAGACATGTTGTATCCTTTTTTAGACAAAGAAGAAATCGCAGTAAAACACTAACATTTATCTTGACCCTCTCTGATAAACAGCCTCACAAAGTGGAGATGCCTTTGGACATAATCCATTTTACCAGCTATATTAAAGACCATTTAAAAACAGCTGAACTAAAGTAGAGGTTATCTTACAAGTGCTAAACACTCTAGAACAATTCCACTGCAAAAAGGTGTCCCACAGACTTATTTGTGCTGCTGCATGCACAAATGGAATTTGCCACAGTAAGTATAAATCACACACACAAAAGAAGAATGGATGCTTAATCAACTCAAATACAAATACTGCTGAATTCTTTGCAAGCACTGGCTTTTCCACATCACTGAATGTGGCTGAGATAAGAATATAAAACCGCAAAGAAGTATTACATAGGAGATATGGGAGTCAAGGTGAGGGAACATAATTCACTGCCAAACTATGAGGCAACAGACACTGTCAAAAGTGAAATCCAGCTGTTTCAGATTAAGTTTTAAGTTTTTTAAGACTTAAGTTGGTTTGGAAGCACTTCACTTCTGGAAGTAATAACCTGCCCAGTGCCTTCCACACCAAAGGATGCAGCTGCATATCCCAACTCAGTGAAAAATAATAGAAAGGGCAGGAGTCTTCTTGTGATAATAAAATACACACTGTGAACCACTGCTGTTGTTCACTGTATGATCAAGCATGGGATGAAATAAGTTAAATGCTTCAATCCAACATTTCAAGCCCCGCTATTCATTAACGCTCTGATGAATGCACAACCCCTACTGCCCGCACTGAACACAGCCCACACAAAAGCTTTCAATTCGGAAATATCAAGCCAATAACAGATATTTAACATTACGTGTGGGAGACAGCACATTTCTTTGTTGAATTATTGAATTATTTCTTTGTTGCATTCAGTTTGTTGAATTTCTTTGTTTTGAGGCGGGGGAGCGGTTGGGTGAAGCAATGAGTGTGTGGCAGCAAGCGATGCCACCAGACTTCGCCTGGGAGTGACAAAACCTACAGCCACAACACCCCTGGCTCTGCTCTGGGTGCGATTTACCCCAAGGAAGGATGGGTTCTGTTGCGCCAGGAAGGCAGCGGGCAGGTGACACTGCAGGGTCACTCATCGCTCATGGTGTGGCTCTAGGACTGCCCCATGCAGGGATAAAGGTCCTTGTGGACCTCTGGACAAGAGATCTTATGGACTCGATGGTCCTTGTGGGTCCTTTCCAACCCAGGATACTCCGTGATTGTGTGGGGCTGCGGTGAGAACGAACAGCGCCCTGGGCTGAGCGAAACTGGGCCTGGATGAAGAGCCAGCAAGGCTTTGGGAAGCGGCGTGCAGCGGAACAGGGTAACCGGGAGCCTGGGCACCAGGGAGGCGGGAAAGGCAGCGGCTGGAGGAGGCGGGAAGAGGAGCAGGCGCAGGACGCGGCGGATGACGCCGCGGGTCCCGCTCCCGCACAGGCCGCGCAGTTCCCTGGGGAGACCCCCCGCTCTCTCCCGCTCCTCACCTTGGATACGGAACACGTGCTCATGTCGCCTTGCGCCCACCGGTACCGGAGAGGAGGAGGAGGAGGAGGAGGAGGAGGAGTTCCCGCGCACGCGCGCTCCCGACGCACCGCCCACCCTGCGCGTCCCCGCTCCGGCCTCCCCTCCTTTCCCTGAGCAGTGGTACAAGCCCCCTCTGCGCTGCGCCGCGCGATTCCTCCACTCCCAGCGCAGCCAATGCCCTCCTCCTCCCCCTGTAACCTGAGAATGGTACGGCCCAGCCCGCCCCTGGGCGGGCGGAAAGGAGCGGGGCGGGGAGATAAGGATCGGCCGTGGAGCTTCCGTCGGGTGCTATAGTCATGGCAGTAGGTTCCTTCCGGAGGAGCATTGCTTCCCAGGTAGGCACCGCTCCTTCCTAGGGCTGGCGCGGAGTGGGAGTGCTCCCTGAGCGTGATGTCCCCTCCGTTCTCTCACAGCGGGTCCCCCCTGCCCGGGCTGCTCACAGTGGGCGCGACTCGCAGCGGCGGGCTCGGCGCGCGCTGCCCCGCCCCGGCCCGGGGCGCTGTTTGGGGGCTTCCCGCTGGGATTGGGATGGAGCGAGGGAGGGATGGCGACCATCCCTGGAAGTGTCCCAGACCGGAGTGCATGGGGCTCTGAGCAGCCTGGCCTGCTGTGGAAGGTGACCCTGCGCATGGCAGGGGTTGAAACCAAAGGGTCTTTAAGGTCCCTACTAATGCAAACCATTCCGTCATTCCATGACTGCTTCAGTCCGTAATGGGTTCGATGGGATCCTTCCTTCGTGAAAAAAAAAAACAAAAAACAAAAATCAACTCTGTGATGTTTTTCTTTGCCTTTTTTCTAAGGCTCCTTTAACATAGGTTTGTATTTTATTGTACTGTTCATAATACTTATGAAATCTTTGCTTTTTTTTACCTGGGCTGAAATTAGATCTCAGATATGAAAGGTGCATCCCTCATGGGTCTTTAAACAGGGAGCAGTATTTTTGCTTGGATCTTTGTCTTTTTGCGTAAGTCAAATTTTTCTTTATTTTCAATTTAGCTTTCAAAAGTTTTGGATCTGCCGCCAGAGAATTTAATAAAGTCCATATCTGCAGTTCCTGTCTCCAAAAAGCGGTAGTTGTTTACATTTTATCTTACTGTGTTGGTCATGTTTTATTACTTTATGTCATGCCTATTACTGTAAAAGCTTTACAAGATTTTAGGGAAAAAATACAGGCAAAAACCTCAAACCTTTTATACTAATGTCATTATAGATAGTTCAATCAAATTAAATCCTTGTATTTTTTCAAGAAAGTTCAAAGTAAATACAACTGCTTACAAGCCTGTACAAATTATGGGCAGTGCATGGATGGCAAATGCTTCAACACTAATGATCTGAATGTGAAACTGCTTAGAGCCAATGTGAAGTTATACAGGATATTTTTTCAGTGGCCTGCTCAAGAGTTGCAATAATGTTAGCAAGTAAATTTTACTTATTCATGAGCACCGTTTTTGTTTATTCTGAGATGGTGTTCCCTCCATATCTGCTTTTTGATTGTATTAGAGCAACAGTGATATCTGGTTTTCTAGTCCAGCTTTCTAAATATAGTGAATCTTCAAGTATTTGTGAATGGGTTATGCTTGGCAATTACATTTGTCATATGCAGAGTCAGCTTGGATCTGCCAAATCTCCCCAGCATTTCAGCAGGGTTTTTTCCTGATTTTCATATGTTGTTGTTTTGTTGGGTTTTTGTTGTATTTTTTTTTCCCCAGGCATGTTGCAGATTTCCAGCTCTCTATTGCTTCTGTGATAGAAAACAGTTCTAATGATTGCTTAGCACAAGACCTCCATCTTCAAGCTCAGCAGCTTGCTGAAAGGGTATGCTAATGAATTCATTATGTATTTATGTAATAATGAACTTACAGACTAGAGGTGGAAGGGGCATAATAAAAGATAAAAAAGTATCCTTTCTCCAAGCATCTGTTTGGGTCAAAGTATTTTGATGACTGTACTTACTGTAATTGTACACAGCATCTCCACAGGGAGCTGGAGAAGCAGCTTTGGTTCAAGTTCTTGTGAAATTGTTGTTTTCAAACAGTTTGAAGTAAATAGTGCTGGTGGAGTTAGATGAGTATTTAAAGGGTGTGCCGTGATCTGTGCTGTTGCCCAGCACTTGAGGAAGACGTTGAATGTGTAGTAGCTTGGACAACCAAAGACTGCAAAACCCAGCTCTGTAAAGGCAATGGATAAAGTGTGCCTGTGGGACAAACAGGCCTAACTTACAAATCCTTATCTGCTTGAAATTGAGTTTTCTTGGAACAGCAATTTCTTCAGGTGTGCTAGTTTGGGAAATGGCAGTGGTTGGGATGTTAATACTGAAAAAAGGACAAATGAAACCAGTTGGAATACTACTGAGGAGCTCAACTATTTCTCATGTCATTCTTCACTGCTGGGGTGTTGAAGTTATCCATGTCTTGGACCTGTTCTAGCAAGATAAATACTCTTACTTGGTTGGAAGAAGAACTGATGGTGCACAGAGATACAACCGAAAGATGATCTAGAAACATGAAATAATTCAGGTTGGAAAGGACCTCAGGAAGTTATATGTTCCCATATCCTCCCCAATGCAGGTGTTTTGGATGAAGTTGCTGAGGTCTTTTGAAATCCAATGAGGTGTTAAAAGCCTCCAAGGATTTGGCAGCCTCCCTCTCAAATCTGTTTCAATTACTGTATTATCACAGTAACAAGTTTTATTTTTTTCCTTGTGTATAATTTTAAAAACAGCTGCTATTCCTAGTGTTTAGGAAGCTGAAAGTTTCCTCCCTTCTTTATTGTTTGTGGCTTAGTAAATAATCCTGAAACGTTCATCCCTACAGCTTTAATGGAGGAGCAATTTTAACAGTAGAGAAAAACAGACCATCAATAGAAGCCCCCAAACTAAACAGGCCATGCCAGCTAGACAAAGGAAAATAAAAATCCATAATCTCTAAGGAATGGTATTTTGTTGGGTGGTGAATAAATGAGATGCATTTAGTTCAACTTGTTTACAATGATCATGTTGTGTCCAAAGAAGGTAAGCAGTGTATAAACTAGCAAAATATAACCATGTATCAAAAAGTAGCAGAGACAGAAAAATGCAGGTAGTTACTGGGTTTTGTCATGATAAACAGTTGATGGAGTGCCTCAAGGTTCAACAGAATGCTCTTATTCACTTCTGAGGAGATGGGTCACAATATTTGAAGTACAGGTATTTAGGTTAAGCAAAAAGAGATGGAAGTTTTTTCAGTTGACTAAAATAGCCTAAATAGTAGGACAGTGAGACAATAAATGAAGCAATGTGCTCAGGGCTACTGAAAATTGTCTGTCAGAAAGGTCAGAAGGGTCTTGTTTCCATGGGCTTTTGATTTCATTTGGCTGGCTGATTCTTGTCTCCTTTTTGTGCTGTTCTTTGTGGAGGGGATGTTGTGTTGGGTTTAGTGCTTCTCTAGTGCACAGTAGCATCCTAGTCCAAGCCTTGGGCACAGGGACATCTGGTTACTAAAGACTACAGGGCACTTGGAGAAGAGGTTGTTGAAGCTTGTGGAGAGGACAAATGAACACTCTTATTAAAGAGAGATAAAAACTACTGAAGTGACAAATGACATTATGTAGAAAACATTTATCAGAACAAATGTTGTGGAGAAAGTTCAGTGGGTATTTCTGTTTTCTCTCTGCCTCATAAGTAGAAAGGACCATTTGTAAAACAGTAAGGTAGAAAATTCAGTGTCAACACAATAAATTTTTTTTTCTAATAGCTTGTGAGTTAGCATTGGAATTTGTTGTTAGCAGAGCTTATGACAATAAAAGAATTTCAAAGCTAGCTGCAATTTCTCCTGCTTAGATCACTGTCTTAAGCTGGAGACCTAGCACAGGGGTACAGTTTCCTCTTCATGGTCATGAGCTTCAGTAGAAATGTATAGCTTGCCTCTCTCATAGATACTGACTGAGCGAGAAGGTCATTGTGTCATATTTTTGTATGGTTTCCATCCCTCTTTTTCCTTTTTTAGACAACTTCTTGACTGTGAAAGACAGCTAGTTTAATAAGAAACTCTCAAACTTGACAGGTTGAGATCCAAAGCTCTTGGCCTGTGAAGAGACCCGAATTTGTGTTGACATTAGGTGTTGGTTGGCCAAATGTGCCTCATGAGCTCAGAATTTTCGAGACATGTGCCTTATGGAAATTGTAAATGAAATTTTTAATAAATTGGACTTTAATATCTTTATTTTGTCATACTGGGTACTGTAGAATGTTGTCACTAAAATTTATTTTTTTAAAGTGCTGGCAGCTACTGTGTAAGTTGTCAAATGTATCTCAGCTTTTGACTATACAAAGAGTCTACTCTCCCAGTCAAAACTACTACAATCAAATCAACTACTGCTCCCAATCAAAAGAAAACAGACTGTGCACAGGCAGAGTCTGAAGCAGGACATGTGTGACATTTCAAGCTGAGTTATATTCAGAGCTTATTAAGCATGAATGGCAAATAATAAAATTGTCCCTTTTCCAACAGCATTGATGAAATGATCCAATTATGATTGCTTCAAACAAATTAATAGCATTTAATGTTTACAGTGGATTAAATTAATATTCACAGTGGATTGAATTACAGTTTTCCAATTCACCTGTTTTCATTCAGAGTTTCTTCTTTATGCTCTTAGCTAAAATGTGATTCAGTAGTGAGTGAAATCAGCGCTGGTCCAGGAACAGTGAATTTTACAATAAACAGGGAATTATTAGCAAAGGTGAGTAGTGTCTTTCAAGTGCTTTAAGGTAAAAGTAAATTTTCTCAATATAAAACTGCAGAATACCTACTATTGTCTTAGGAAGATATTTTCTATGTAAAACTGTCTTTCCTGAAAACAAGTTATGTAAAACAAGTTTTTCCTGAGGATCCCCGTTGCTAATTTATTTAGGCCTAGAATTTGAAATGAAGCTCAAGAAAGTTTCCTCTTGTGAGGGAACAATGCATCTACTGTTCACTAATAATCATAACTCTTCTTTTTCCCTCTCTCTCTCTCTGCATTAAAATGGAGGCTTATTTACATCTACTTTGAGTTTTTACAGCATACAACTCAAAAATTTTGAGTTGTAAATACTCTTGGTTTTACCTGACACAGAAGTATTTGATAGCAGATCTTTCATTACACACTTCGCTGAAAAAAAAAAAAATCCTGAAGGGAAGATGTATTCCTCAATGTCCTGACTGAAGTATAAATATACCTTGTAACCAAACCAATGGCTGTTAGAGAATAGGTGTATAAGTAAATTTTGTGTGTGTGTCTAGCTTGCCTTCTTAGGTGTCATAATAAGAACAGAATTAAATGTTTTTTTACAGATGCTGTTCCCAAAAAAAAAAATAAAAAATCAATAGCTGTTGCAGAAAGATTTTAAAGTGATTTTTTGAATGGGAAAAATGAGAAATTTCCACTGAATGAAGTGAGATTTCCACTTTATTTCACTTTGTTAAAGCTTCTGTTACCTTCAGGAAGCTTGTCCAGTACATACACTTCACAGATTAGGTCTGCAGTGCATTGGCCTGAGTGACCTCACACGTTTCAGTTTATGGAGGGACTGACTTGGTGCTATGAGCACATTATTGATAATACTCACACAAAACTGTCTTGAGGAATATTTTAAGGCATTTTACACAATCTCCAGACTTTCAAAGCAGACATATTTTGGTACTGATCATTCATACTGGCCCTACAGACTTGCAGGTGGGAAAGAGAAAGAAGAGTTGTTTTGGACACATTAGGATCGAAGAGTTTGCTTTCTTTGCACTAAAAGAGTAGAAAGTCGTCACAAAATTCAGCCTTAATTTTCACCAAAACTCTGCCTACAATTTCTCTTAAATTTTTTATTTGATCAGGTACAGCTTTCAAAAGTTAGTGGCATTTTTATCTGCATATGAGACCTTGTTTGCTTGGCAAACCAGCCATCTAATTGCTAATGTGAATAAAGGATGTGGGATCAGTCTCCTTTGTGGCTAGTAAACAGTTTTCCTGGTGATGCTTTCTACTGATGAAACTTTTTGTTTTGTTTTGGGGTTTTTTTTGTTGTGTTTTTTTAAATTGTGCTTTAGACTGTGCTGCAGCAGGTGTGGAAAGATGGCTCAGAATATGGAGTAAAAAGTGAACTTTTCTCTACAGTTCCCAGACAAAAGGCAGTGATTGAGTTCAGGTAGGCACATCTGAGGAGTTTTTTAAGACAATTGTCTTGTCTGCTGATTGATATTTTCTGGTTGATAATATTACTGTAAAGCATGATGCTTGTGATGTTAAACCATATTTACCAGTATTAAATTTAGCTGTATTTGACACTCTGATATATTCACCAAGTAGAATATAAGTTATATTGAGGGATTGAGGCTTTTTCCCAGAAAGTGTTTTTGGTGTTTAAGGAGTTTATGCCCTACACAGCCCTCCATTAAGAATATTCTCATTTAACACATAATAGCATCCAGTTTTTAAGAAAGCTTCTTTTTATTTTGTTGTGAAGAAACAAAATCTGAATTTCCAGACACTAGTCCATTTCTTTTTGCACCTTAATACCTTCTTCTCTGACTTGTTGGCAGGCATTTGTCTGGCTAAATCTTGTTAATTGTTGCCCCCCAAATATTTTTCCAGTGTGATTTTGTTGACTGTCACCTACCCGAGGAATGAAAAGTGGCTGACTCAGATTTTTTTTATGTATAAATATTTTTGTTAAATAATATTCCCTCTGCAGGCTTCTATAGTCATGGAAAGTAAGAACTCTGCTTTAATTTGGAGGTTGAATTTTCATGGTTGTACTTTTTTTTTTTAATCTGGGCAAACAACTGTGTAGAGAGTTCAGGTTTTCTGTTGTTTTCCTTTGTGGAGGTGGGCATTGCTGGAAAGATGTAATTTTGGCTACTGATCTTTGTATACAAGATCTATCATCCTGGTTAATCTCTGAAAAAGACGTGAGGAGAATGATTCATGTATCCAAAACTTGTAAAAAGTGAGAAGATATTTTTGATTCTTTGTCACTAGCACAGCTGGGCTTTGGTTATATTTTGTTGTTATTGTTGGGTTGGTTTGTGGGGTGGTTTAACCACAACACTGTTAACTGATACTGGAAGGAAAGCTGGTTGGATAGGAAAACTTGCTGTCTAGGACAGAAGCTAATCAGAGAATCTTCTGGGAAAATTGAAAACAGGGCTTTTTTTTCAGCTCTTCTAGATGCATGAGTTGAATTCTTTTAACTTTGTGATCTGGCAGTTCTGTCCGCTGACAAATGCTGTTTATAAAAATCTGTTACAGCTCCCCTAATATTGCCAAAAAGTTTCACATCGGACATCTGCGTTCCACCATCGTAGGTGAGTGTGCATTGCACTGCCTCCTGGGGGCTGCTTTGCCTGCCTCACCTGCCAGGGGAGCTCTGCTAACATCTCACTCCTCGGGTGTGAATGGCCATGGCAGGCTCAACTTGCTAATTAAAACCTTTCTGCTCATTATGCAGTGGAGAAGAGAACGAGCTGCTGTGTTTCTGGCAGATTTATTAAGTCACACCTAATATAGTTTTATGACTGTGAATATTAAATGGAGTAGCTTAAAATTGGTCTTCAAAGACACCCAAGGCAGTTTTCATTGAGATGTTAAGAGAGTCCTTTGAATTTTAATTCTCAATTTGCACTGGACTGCAGAGCAGTTCAGATCATTATGTCTTGGTGGCTGTCCTGCAAAAAGCTTATTTTTATATGCTAATTACTTTATGCCAGTATTACTGAGACAGTTGCTGTGATTTCTAATAGAATAATTAATAAATTTCTTGTGCAGTGGTGTAATCGTATATGAAAAACTGTGTTTGTCCCTCATTTCCTGATCTCACAATAAAAACTAGTAGGTTGTAGCAGAAGATCCTACAAATTTTGTGCATCTATAATGTGTTAGTTTTTAATTATACTTAATTCATCATGTATAGTTATTAATTGCATAAAGTAATTCTCTTCCATAGACAGATGGTTGAGTGAAATGATGTATTTTAGGGGGTTTTCTGTTCTATTTCTGGATCCCTTGTTACAGGAAAAAAAACAATTTCAGAAATAGTTCTGTAGATCAATGTTTGTCCAGAGTAAGACAATTAATTAACTACAGATAATGGAATTGAAAGAAATTGCAAACTATAATGTGGTGTTATCACCATGCAAGAAGAGAGTTTTCTGCATCCTTTACAATAGTATTGTAATTAAAAGGCACCCTTGAAGCACAGGAAAATAGAGGAAGGGATGTGGATATTTCTTCTTTCTAAGGTTATAACTAAGCTCAGGAGAGAGATGAAGGGTTTTTGCTGTAAGAGCAGCTGGAACTTATATATGTGTCCGTAATATGATATAACAAGTTTGGAGCATAATCTGTTATGTGCAGAGCTCAGAACTGCTCCAACAATCTATAGAGATTCAGGACTTGATGTTGTGTTTTTAGCATCACAGTTAACAGCAGTTTGTGAATTTTGAGTGCTTGCCTAACCTGGTGTAGGTTGCCTGACTGTGATGGAATTATGTGTAATGCTGCGGTTTTGTGAGAATACAAGATGACTTCAAAAGGTTCTTCATGATCTTATACTTTGCAATATGTTCCTGTACATCCACCTGTGTATGTTTTTATCCCTGTAGTGTGAGACACTTTGTGGCTCTGTTTAGATGCACAGCCTTTCTTTTCCTGCTCAGGAAGGAGCTTGCTTTTTACTCTTACTGCTACTGCTGCTTTCAGTTGTCAGATGTTCTAGCAAATCCTGTGGAGTGTTGCATCTGATTGCTTTTCCTCTTCATTTTGAATACAGATGATACAAAACCAGAAAACTGTTCCATAGGGATGAGAGACTACCTACAACTGAATAATAATATCATTTTTGTTTCATTACCAGGGAATTTTATAGCAAATCTCAAAGTTGCGCTGGGACATGAAGTAGTAAGAATAAATTACCTTGGTGACTGGGGCATGCAGTTTGGTATGTTTCAATATTTTTTTTATGCTGTGGCCTCTTCTACTGTATAGTATGGTCTAGGTTTCCAGCTTCAGTTTTTGTAGGCCCATTGGATTCAGTCTGTGCTTATAAGGAATGATACCTTGTTTCCATGTGGGTAATGTACAGTTCATTTCCTTAAAAACCCTCAACAAAACAATCCAGACTGATCCATCAGCAGTATTACCTGATGTCCAAGAAATGACAGGACCAAATTTATCCAACTGTCCCTCAGTAGCTCCTCTCTCAGACTAAATGTGTAGTTTGGGGGTTATATGTTTGGGTTTGGATTTTATTTCTTTGGTTGCTTGGTTTGGGGTGGTTTTTGTTGTTGTTCCTTTTCTCATTATTCATAGAGCATAATTACACAATAACCAGATTTTGGCACATTGAGGCCCAGAGAGTTTATATCTTTAGATATCCCTACACTTTCCTCAGAATAATCAATTTCCCCTTAAAATGTAACAGAAGAGAGGTGTGTAAGTGAATAGAGACTGATGGAGAATGTGCAAGTGAATAGAGACTGGAAGACTGTCAGTCCAGCATGCACACACATAGACACTTGCATCTCTTCTGAAATTACCACTTCAGTGGGGACTGAAACCTCCTCTCAAGTGCACCCTGAGGATGCATGGCTTGATATTTATTGCCACACCAGGGATCATTTATATCCCATTGCTGGGTCTATAGCTATCCCTCTGTAATGGCAGCTGATCCATCCACAGCATTCACAACTTTGTTGACTTCTGTTGTTAATCTTGCATTTTAAATTGACCTATATTCTCCTCTCCTTTTCTAATTTCCCCCCAAAAACTGGTTTTGGCATATTTTTTAAAAAAGGCAATCATGCCTACTTTCTCATACTTGAAAGATGGTACACCTCTGAAAACAATAAAAATCCCTATTTCTTTTGCAGTAGGCTCTGGAAACTGTCCATTTATTGATGTTTAAATGGCAAACACAAAGTGCAATGTCTGTTAAGTGGTCACTTTCTTTAAACATTCTTTCTTTTATTAAGGAAACATTCTTTCCTTTATTAAATTACTTCCCCTGCAACTTGTCTTTCCTGATCCTGTTTCTGATGAACCAGTAGCTTATAGCAGAGCTTTGCTTCCCTTATGATTTGGTTTGTAAGAATTGAATACAGAATGAGTTCACCAAAAATTGAGCAAATTTCATCCTTGCATATTTCATTCATGTTTGCCCCTTAGACATAATTTTATCACTATGCTATGGTATAACAAATGTGGCAATGACAGCTAAGCAGGGAAATGCTGTGTGGATAAAAGGCTTCTCAGCTGACCTCATTCAGTCTGCCTTTGAAGATACTAAATAGCACTCTGAAGCCTGAATATCAGGAATTGTATGTATTTTAATATAAAGCTTCCTGAAGGTATAAAGATCACAGTACCTATTGTTTACATCTGTGCCCTTTGTGCAGTGCAGAACTCTTAGAATTGTGCTTTTGACCTAGTAGTTCCAACTGTTTCATTCAAAGTAGGCACTCCTCTCTTTATTTGTGCTGGCTCAGCTCAAATATATGGCAGATATTATAACAAATAATAGTCATGCTTCACAGAATTATGGCATAACGATATTACTGTAATGGTCCTTTCTTAGAAGCAGTGCTGTAATTAACGATCTGTCAGCTGTTTAACAACTGCTGTTGTCAGAGGCTTTAAAATGTAAGAACTGAAAACTTTTTCCTGAAATACAGCAGAGAGGCCCTCAGCCTTTAGGCAGATTTGGGGCAGGTTTCTTAAGGTAACAAATGCAGTCACACTATCTATCCATCTGTCTTCCTGTCACTCTGCTCCTAATAAATTTTGAGCCCATTGGGCAACTTTAGCCAGATCTGACAAAGAAAAATATCTCCAAGAGAATGAATTTCTTTTGGAGTTATGACAGTTGGCAGCAGAGTCAGGGTAGAAATACAATGTATTGACCTCTGGGAGAGAAAGACCTGCTGGCTAACCAGTCAGTGCCTCTAAGTCAGAATCAGTTTCAGCATGTGTTGCACCTTGCCACTAACTGGTGAGTGTAACAAGGGCTGGGGGTATTATGGGAAAGACAGAAAATGTGTGGAAGGATGTGTTTGGGCTGAATAAAGACTGACAGTTGTGCTGGAGATTGGAGTATGAAGTCAGCATTGAATACTGGAATATTTAGGTACACTGATATCTAAGAGAGATCATTAGGAAACCCAGCTTTGGTTGCTCATAGAACACACTGTCCTTAACTAAACTCCCTTTCAATAGGATTAGACTAATTTTATTTCCTAAAACCTGACCTGTTGTTCTTGTTAGAGTCTGCCATGCCTTCTTCTGTACTCAGTGTTTCTAAGAGGGAAGTTCTTGAGACAGTGTTGGATTGTGATTTCCAACATTCAGGTGGTCAGAGTCTATACAAGTCTAGTAACACAAATTCCTTTCATGAGGAATTGAGAAACATAGTATTTCTTATTATTTTCTAGCTATTATAGTTCAGGGGTGGGGGTTAGGTTAGCCTAACCTATAATAGGTTAGGCTTTTGATTCTCTTTTTGTAGCATACACCATTATATTGTTTTAAAATGTTATAATGTTAAAACTAGACTTACAAAAATAACCTATCAATATACTCTGGTCTGTTGTCTAACTCTATATGTAATTGTTATTCAAGGCTTATTGGGTGTTGGTTTCCAATCCTTTGGCAACAAAGAAAAACTAAAATCCAGTCCTTTGCAACACCTTTTTGAGGTAAGTTCAGAGAAGGCAGATTAGGTTTGTCTTTCCAGGATTAAACAGGTTATGGTTTGTTGGCTTGCTCCACTCAAATATGCCTGACACCATCTGAGTTAGTATTTACTTTTTTGTTGATCTTCTGGATTGTGAATGATCTTTGTGTGACAGCTGTGCTGGGTGTGATACGGGTACAATACACAAGGGATTTATGTATTTACCTGCACAGATCCAGTAGCCATGGGTGAGTTGGGCAGTATTCCTGGATGGCTAATGTTCAAGCCCTCATCCTCTAAAAGAAAGATGTCACATGTTAATGGGGCTTTGTCAGTCAGGGTTCTTCTGTGGCACTCTCAAGTGTTTTCTTAGCATGAAGCTGAGCTGTGCTTCACCCTCGGAGCTGGATGTGGGAATTACGGCTGATGCTGGTGTTCAGGCAGTGTGCCACGGGATAATTGTTCTGTGTAAATCTGTCTCGTGGCAAAGGAACTAACTGTGTTTGAATACTTGGATACTCAGCAGCTGAATGCATTTTAGTCAGATGGCACAGTAGCTCCTTCTGAGCTTGCCAGCTTCTTCGATACAGGTAAATTTTGTTCGCTTGTTCCCTCATCCCTGAGCCCTGTGGATTTAAATTAATAGATTCTCAACAATGAGGTGTTTTAGAGCTGTAGGATTTACAGAAAAACAAGAAGCAGTCATATTTTTGGGGCTGTGCATTGCTGTATATTACTTCACTTTTATTTATAATTTCAGTCCACTCTTAGAATTGAAATTTTTTGTAATTGAATTTTCCAGTAAAGCTTCAAAATACCAGCTATTGCAGCAGCATGTAAGCTTAAAAAAGACCTTAAAAAGATTGCCATTATGTGTAGAGAACAGTATTCAGTCAAGATGCAAAAGAGTCTAAAACAGTAGTTGTTCGAGACCAAATTAATTTCTCAGTTATTCCCAATTTTTAAGTGTTCAGCTGCATGCCTGGCTGTATCAAAACTGAGCCATGTTTCAAAGTGGTGCTTTTTCTGCTGGTGTGTGAAATGAACCTTGCCTATGAATATAAGCCTGTAAAATACTGAGTCCATCAAGGATTTTTCTGCTTCAACTGCTGTCTCAATTTTAGGCAGTGCAGTTGCCATAAATGTCAATTTTGTGGTCCTCTGAAGACATGTCTGCAGTTTAAAAGTCTGTGATAGGTTCCCTTCCATGCATAGATTAGTTCTTCCATATTTTGCTGTTGCAGTTGTTTCAAGGTTATGAAGAGGATGATAGTGACAGCAGTAAGGAATTAGGGCATTAGTCTTCTTTCAAGATAAGCTGTATGTTTTCCTATTGGGCTTTGGGCTATTAATTCTTTCTTTAAATGGGGAATGTGTTGCTTTAACAAGTCTTTTAAAATTTTGATGTTAAAAATGTCGTCTTTAAGTGTATTTGTATTGTTCTTGTAGAACTGGTTTTATTGGAGGAGAGGATTATACTACCTCAACATTTTCAATGTCATATTTTAGGTGTATGTGCAGATTAACAAAGCAGCAAAAGATGAAAGCACAAAAAAGCTGGCTAAGGATTTCTTTAGAAAACTGGAGGAACATGATGAGCAAACATTGTCCATTTGGAAGCAATTTAGAGACCTCAGTATTGAAGAATACATCCGGATTTATAAGGTACAAATCATCTAAATGGTTTTTTTCTATGTTGCTGGTAAAATGGTTTCTTTCTCTTTTGCTTCATCAACATAATTGACAGTGCACAGTACCTTTTCATCTACAAGACTACCGAGCAGTGGACTCACTTGGCATCAGAGATTGCTCTAGTGTTATCAATTCATTGCCTTTCCCATAAACTTTAGAATGTTGTGGGGAAGCTTTTTCTCAGTATGCCAGGCTAAGCCTCACTCTGCTTGGAAAAAGCACAGTAGTTGATTTCTCATCCAAGCAGGCTGTCACTTCAATTGCTGACATGCTGGATACATTTTATTTAGTGGTGTCCATGTAATTGGCCTTTAGACTAACTCTCCCTTCTCAGAAATCCTGAAGCTCAAAGTGTGGTGCTAAGCAGCAAGGCAAATCGGCGTTGGATAAATATTGCCCAGTTTTGCTTTATCTTTGAAGTCAGCAACAACTCAGCAAATTTAACAGTTTCCATGTATTAAATTTTATTAGATAATAATTCTGTTTTCACATTTCTGATCTAATGTTATAATGTTGCATATTAAATTGGGTGTAAGAAATTATTGCAGCAGGGGTTCCCTGCAGGTGCAGTGAGCTGATCCACAGCCATCTGTTGCACACTGTGATCTCACGAGTGGAGCCAGTGTCTGCTGTTTCATGGGACATGTTTTTGCCACTGACTGAAAAATTAATCTTAAATTGGGAAACAGTTTATAATCCAGATAACCTGGCTATGCTTTAACTTCTTCCCTGAAACATACCAGTGGAGCCAAGAAAGTACTCCTAAGTTAAGATCTCCTAAGTGAGACACTTGACAATTCCTGTGGAAAGCTGACCTCTAAAGGTAATTAGGTACTGGGCTGTATGTGCAGCTGCATCTTGAAGGTCAGCCATCATTGATCACATGATGGCTGGTACAGCTGGATCTTTCTGTCCCAGTTTCATTCAATTGAAAAAGTATTGAACTGATGAACTGACCAGGTTTGACAGTTAAGGTCATCTTGTCTCTTCTGAATGTACCCTCAGCCTTCATGGTAATGATGTTTTCTGTATGCTCAGCAATGTTTGTGAGCAGCATTTAATTTTCAAAATTCCTTTTAGCATCCTTTTAGAATAGGGTTGGTTTCATGTCCAGGTAGCTCCTCTGCAGCCCACTAGTTTCACCTCCAGCACAGCAAGCAAGAGACTTGCCTCAGAATTTGTGTATGAATTGCTCTAACCAGTTTATGCCTGACTTCTCATGAATATTACATCCAACACCATATTCACCTCAGGGAGAGATTCATTCTAATGCAGAAATTGATTAAATCAAAATCCAAGCATCCTTTCCTTTTAGCAATGAAGTGATATTTCCTGGAATAACGTTAACCTTTGCACTGTATCTGATCTGTGACCTATCATCTGACTTAAATTGAAGAAAAATGGCTAGCCTTGATCTTAATGATATTACCTTTCTTTGATATTCTTGTAACTTTTCAGCGTCTAGGAGTGCACTTTGATGAATATTCTGGAGAATCATTTTACCAAGAGAAAGCCCAGGAAGTTCTGAAGATGTTGGAAGACAAAGGACTCCTTCAGAAAACAATGTATGGACTCATTCAATCTATTGGTGTAGTTTATTTAACATCTCAGTTGCTCCTCAAACAAGATGAGATGAGTGAGGTTTGTACATAATCTGAGCTGAAGAGTTTTCTTTACGTGGTTTTGGTAGCTGTTCTAGTAGAAGACCATCAGGATTTGTGCAGTGACAGCTAAAACTTACATTTTGCTTTTCTGTGACACCCTGGCATCAGCAGTGGTGACAGCAGACTTACAGGAACAGTCTTCAAAAAGACTTAAAGGAGACAGTCATTCAAAGAAAAAGAATGAGGCTGTCTAGAGGGAGGGAGGTTTGTGGCAAGAGGCCTTGGTTTTGACTCTGACCTCAGTCTTACCTGATTTACCTGTGTAATAGCTTGCAGTGACATCAGTATTTTCCCTCAACTTACAGAAAAGGGACAGGAGTTGTGGATCTCTCAGAGAAGAAAGACCTCTCAATGGTTTCCACCGTCATGCGCAGTGATGGGACATCCCTTTATATAACAAGGCAAGTGAGCCCATCTGTGTTCATTGCCAGTCATTTTGCCAGGGAACTTTTGAGGACATTCATAACTGATGGCATGGATTTTGAAGCTTTTTGTATCTAGCATAGTTGTAAGTGGAACTAGCAGCGTAACTATGATGGGATGAAAATGGCTTTTAAATGCTTTTCCTCCCCCTAAGTAATCCTAGTATGCATAAGTCATAATACTTTCTCCAGCTACTAACTTTGAAAACAAAGCTGGAATCTCTGGATCTAATAAACAGTAGCCAAGTAATAAAGGTTTTAGAAGGGCTTTTGCTTAAAATGTTTATTGATGGCATGATACAGGAAAAAATTGCTTGTTCAGGCATGTCTTCATTGACTCAGTGTACCACCTACGCTGTAACATCAATTTTATTGCTGTTTTCCAGTCATCTCATCAGTATCCTAGAATTCCTCTTGGGTATTTTAATGTGAAGGCTTAACAGTTTCCTTGTGCCAGGAATGTAAATAAATCTAGTGTCTAGCCCTCAGGGTAAATAAACTCTTTACGGCTTTTCAGGGCAAGGGTATTAGAGAGATGCTACAGTTAATCCTGTACATTAGGGAGCTGCTGAATGCTGATACTCATCATTAGGATGAATATCTATTCCTGTGACAAAATACTTGTGTCTGTACCTGTATAGATACATATGTGTATGTGATGTATATTGTGATATAGCTCCTTGTATTATGTATGTGATATGTGTATTATTTAATAATTTAAGTAATATACATATGTATTGTGTGTGCACTGTGTATCCCTCCAGTAGCTGGAGGTCCCTGTGGTCTCTCCAGGGTTGGCCTGGATCCTCCGATGCCAACAGTTCAGCCTCCTCTGGGTGCCTCATCTCTGCAGGCACATCTGGAGACTTCCCAGGATACTTTGCCCACTTTCTTGGCTATTCAGCTTGATGTTTGCTGTTAGTCGTGTGAGGATGGTGCCCTCACAGCAGCTGTTGGCACCAGACTCCTTGTGACCCATGGTCAGACTCCAGCTGTTCCCATTTCACTGATGCCCAGTCCCCTCAGTGTCTGACAGCACAGATGCATGGCCCTACGAGAGCTGCAGTCCCCAGCTCCAGGTGCTGACACTCCAAATACATGTGCACACAGAGGAGAGAGCCCCCTCACCCTGGGAGAGTTTGAAATGGAATTTCATGGGAAGACAGGACAGACTGTGCTGATGAGGTGCAGGACAGAACTAGGCAAACATAGAACCAGAAATCGACTTACAAGCCACCCATCCCTGTTATCATCTCCTCTTTTCTTTATCTTTGGTTCCTTCCCTAAGCATCCCATAGCAAGTCCTGTGCAAATGCTTTTTTCAGTTTGGAGTACAAGGCTCATGGTTCTCCTGTGACAGTCCTGTGTGTGTAGATGAGCTTTGTACCATTTAAGCTAAGGCTGAACACTGGGGTTAGTTTTCCAGGAAAGGTTGTTTCTCTGAGGTCCCAGCAGGCAGACAGACACTGGACTTACTCTGCACCAAAAAACTGTTTCCTCAGTACTTTTCTTAGGTAGTGGTTTAAAAAAACATTTCAGACATGTCATCAGCAAAGTATACGTGTCCTTTTTCTAGGTGTAAGGCATGGACCCTTCTATTCAGGAAGTCCTCTCCCCTCCATAAAAAGCAGGTTGTTTTTCTAAGGGGCAAGTAGTGAGGTGTGTTTGAATGAAAGTCCAAATAGTTTCTCATTATCTTTTACAGAGATCTTGCAGCTGCTATAGACAGAATGAATAAGCACAGTTGGGATACCATGATTTATGTGGTAAGTAATTCTAGATTCAGCACACACTTTTGTGCTGACTCTCTGCAGTAACCCAGGGGCCTCTGGCTTGTAATATGACTTTGACACACAGCATTTTTGGCAGTAAAATGGATGCCCTTACTGCCCAGCAGCTGTGCCTCTGTGTGGCAGTATTTCTTGGTTCTGTTTCAGTGCATGACCCCCAGAATGGTTGAAAAATACCTTTACACTGAAAGAGAGTAAGTTTAGGTTAGATATTAGGAAAAAATTGTCACTGTGAGAGTGCTGAGGCACAGGAACAGATTGCCCAGAGAAGCTGTGGATGCCCCACCCCTGGAAGTGTTTAAGGCCAGGTTGGATGGTGCTCTGAGCAACTTGGTACAGTGGAAGACGTCCTTTCCCACAGCAGGGGGAGTGGGAAAAAGGTGATCTAAGGTCCCTTCCAGCCCAAGCCTTTCTATGATTTTATGAAAATTAGATCTGGAGTTATTCTCTACTATAAAAATTCATTGCAATTAGTTTGAAAGGAACTCTTACTTGATTTGACATTTTATTTTCTGTATAAATGTCATAATTAATAATTAAACAAATCAGAAAAAGCTGTTAGTATTATAAAGGCTTTTAAAATGTTAATTTAGAAATTAATGGTCTAAAATGAATCTAAGTCTACTCTGAAGTACTGATATCTTACCTGAAATACATATTTTTATGGCTTTGAACAATGCCTTAGTTTCATTATGTAGAAAGTGCACATAGTGGTATGAGCAAAATGTTCAAAACATTTTAAAACATGCAGCAACTTATTAAAGAGGTACTAAGATTCCACTGAATGTTGTGCTAAGAAGGAGATGGAAATGCTTTTATATATGAAGAATTAAATACAATCCACGCTGTCAGACTGCAGACTTGTACCTTAAAGCCAGCCACTTAAGGAGAGAGGTCTGGCTTTGTGCAGAGACGCACCTCATCTGTAAGGTGCATGGAAAAGGACTTGGAAGGCCTTGCTTGAAGCACCAGCCCCTGCTGTCCATTATCAGCCTTGCTTGTGAGTCAGCAGGGAGAGGTGATTCCCAGGAGCAGAGCAGGTTATGAGGAGCTGGGAGAGAGGAGGCAGGTGCTTGATACAGTGATAGAGTTGAGAAGGAACACAAGATAAGCATTTCACCCCTTGTCCCAGAACACCAAACAAATGTGGAAATAGTGATCATTTGCTTATCTCTGCACTGCTTTTTTTAAGGAGGGGTAAAAAGGAGTCTGAATGAGACAGGCAAAACAACTAGGTAGGAAAATGAACCTCATAGCAACAGCTGTAGCTAGAAACAAATATGAAGATTGTCTGACATACAGTCAGAAACAACTTCAATTTGTAGGAGAGTGTAACTGAAAGTGGAAGAGAGCACAAGATGCATCATTGTTCTGAATTGTGATCATTTATACACTTTTTAAAAATTATGTACCTGCCTTACGATATAAGACTACAGATCATGCTGGAGACAATAGAAATTAGTGGGTTCTGGAGGCAGACAGCCAAAGAGGTGTTCTGTTTCTGAGCCAAAGGACCCTTGGAGTTGGGTGATACAACCCAGGGGTATAACAAGACCAGCAAGGTTCTGAAAGGAAAATGGAGAGGTTTTGTTTGATGGGCAGGTCTCAGATCATGAGAAACTAAAGAACATTAAGGTTTCCTTTCACTTCATGTCTTTGCCTTCATGACCTGGAATAATAATTTCTGAGAAGGTGGATTTCTTTTTTCTATCATAACTTAGAATCCCATTGCCATAGATTCCAGCTGTCACAATTTTCAAGTCTTGCTTGTCTTTGTAGGTCTTTGCTTGCAGTGACTTACTAGCACTGTGGTATTTTGTGTTTGTGTGTTAAAACCTACTCCTTATCAGACTTGTAGTGTTTTCTGATATGCATTAATTCTATTCCTTAGACAGATAAAAGCCAAAGTAATCACTTTCAACATTTATTCCAAATACTGAAGCTCATGGGTTATGACTGGGCAGAAAGGTATGTACTTAAAAATCATAATTATATACTGGTTTTGGTGGTTAATTTATTTTTCCTGAAGAATGTATATAATATGTACACTGGAATTTCAGTGGAGTGCTCTTTTGAGGAGAATGTTCTGATGGTAGTGTCCACCATGCTATAGCACACATCATCCGGGCATTTTGGATGAAACTAAACTACAAAGTGTGGTGCTGGTGTGCAAGTAATGGAGTCCAGAGTCCAAGCAGGCATTTGGCCTGTAGGACTCAACTAGTACTAGTCCAACAGAGAAAAAACCCTCAGAATTATGTGCAATGTGGGCCTCAGGCCCTTACCAGCAACCTTTTCATTCTGTGTCCACTCCTGCTGGTCTGATTTATTTGTGAGTGGAGTCATTGCTGTGTGTTTAGGATGTGAAAAACAGCCCTGTCTCTCGTTTAACAGGTTTTTCATAACTGCCTGATGTGAAAAAGGGAAACAATTTTTAAGAGACTTCGTGGCATAGCTTCTGGGATATTGTGTGGTCACATATTAAATTATTACCTCTTGAAGTATTTTATTTTAGCAGAGATCAGAATCTAAGTTTGAATCATGCTTCAGGCTTGGAGTATCTATTACAGGGAAGTGTATCCCTGCTGTTATTCATTGTAATTACCAATCTTGTTAGTGATCTGAGCAAAGGTCAGTAATGGATCTCCAGACTAAATCATATCCCTCTCTCCCTGACTGCATGTCTTTTGTGGCTTAAATATAGGGTTTTAGCCTTCAGGAATACCAGCTTGCCTCCTTTCACAGTGCTTAAAGTTGTGCTAAAATTACCTTAGGTTCTGGATCGAGAATAATGCTTGGGATTATTATGAGCAGAAACAATGAATACTTTATTATTAGCAATGATTAATTATACCTTTAGTTTAATGTGGCCACAATAGAATTATTATGACTCCTTTTCTAATTATATTAAGAGATATCTGTTGCCACAGTAATTTGATCTGTCTACATCCTGCCTCTCCTCAATTTATTGCAAATTATTGCACTGAGGCCTCTGTACTAAAGCTAGTAGCAAGAGTTTCCTGAGAGCACACAAATGACCAGGCTATCATAACTCTGATCATAATTTTTCCATTATATAATAAGTATGGAGCTTGGTTGCTGAAATGAGAGTCACTGATTGTATCACTGAGCTTCCCACATTGGAGTGTTATTTATTCAGCTGTTATTGCTGTTTCCTGATAGAAAATCCAGCTCTGAAAAAACACTGCAAATGTTTCTCTCAATTGAAATATAATTTTGGTCCTGCTGCTTCTCAACACAGGTGCCAGCATGTGTCTTTTGGTATAATTCAAGGCATGAAGACTCGGAGAGGAGAAGTAGTTTTTCTGGAAGATGTTTTAAATGAAGTTCGCTCAAGGATGTTACAAAACATGGCTTCCACAAAAAGTTAGCTATTTCAGGTCTTATTAGTTTCTTTTGATGTTCTGTGTTGATTGCATTATGCCATCTTTTCCATCCTTCACTTCTCCCTGTATTGCACTAATCACAGTGATGTGCCCTCTTTCTTTCTTTTTGTACTTCCCATAATGTAAACAACATTACAATAATTCTTTGCAACTCTGTGAACTGTCCTAAATTGTAGATTGGCAAATTCTAACATTCAGTGAAATTATTTCCTCATGCCCTGAGAAGGAAGTACCTGCCTTTTGAGAACAAACTAGTCAGTAGTAGATCTGGGGCTGGAGTTCAGGGATCCGTCAGATTTCATCCAAAGGATTTATAGCTCTGGCAGTTTTCCCTGGCAAGAGCGACCCTCACTTGCCTGCCACTGCTGCCTTGTCACCCTGCCAGCCTCGTGGCTGTTCCCAGTGCCCGGGAGGTCACTGCTCTGCCCCAGACTGTGCTGAAGGCAGGGTTTGGCTGTGGCTCCAGGGTCGTTTTCTCCTGATGCAGTACAGATCCAAGCAGTTCCCAGTGAAATGCTGCCCCCTCTTGTGCTCTCTGGAGTTAGCTGCTGGATTGAGTCAGCGATCTGATCAGTTTAAGCAGTATGCATCTTCCTTGCTCTGCCTGCTTAGCTTTTTTAAAACAGA
Source organism: Pycnonotus jocosus (assembly GCA_013400435.1). Classification (NCBI taxonomy): domain Eukaryota; kingdom Metazoa; phylum Chordata; class Aves; order Passeriformes; family Pycnonotidae; genus Pycnonotus; species Pycnonotus jocosus. The sequence goes on along the minus strand of VWYP01029193.1, from coordinate 69,307 downwards.
TGATTTTCCTTGTCATTTGGACATGGAGGTGGTGTCCCTGCATGTGGCAGGGGGTTTGGACTGGATGATCTTTATAGGTCCCTTCCAACTCAAAACATTCTCTGATTCTCCCAGTTCAGATTCCCTCAGTATAGTAAATTTAGATATTTACAGTAGATGGTGTGAATACTCCCTAAATGTATTTCCAAATGCTCCATTAGCCATTGGAACAATTTTACTTTTGTTGTTCATGCATCTTGTATCACTTGGAGCTTTTCATCACTTTTTCAACAAAATCTGCATTTCTTTGATCTTGGACATTGGCTGTCAGAATTGTGAAAAGGAATTCAGTGTAGCCTCCATAGTCTGTCATAATGAACCCTTCTTACCTCAAAATCTGTGCTACACATACTAGGGGAAGTGGGGGAAAGCCCATGTGAAACAGCTGTTTTCAGCTTTTAATAGAGATTTATATCCTGGACTCCTTGCTGCATGCATCCTGACAGTTTCCATATTGCTAGTTTACAGTTATGGAAGATCTGCTCTTTTATTGGCATCTCAAAGTCTGAGCAAGAGAGTCATTATGGTACTGCAGACGTAGTGATGTTTTTCTGTTTCCCTTCAGCAACCAAAGAGATCCAGGATCCTGTGGAGACAGCAGAGAAGGTTGGTCTTGCAGCGCTCATAATTCAGGTGAGTCTGAGCTGTCTCACGAGGGGTCTGCATTGTCTGTGAGAAGTTACAAACTGAGATGAAGAGCCATGTCTGGGTGACATCAATTACCGTTCCAGGACTTCCGGGGCCTTCTGTCATCTGATTACCAGTTCAGCTGGGATCGAGCTCTCCAAAGTCGGGGAGATACAGGTGTGTTCTTGCAGTACACCCATGCCAGACTCCATAGGTAAGAGGAGCATTTCTGCACAGCACACTCTGACGTGGATTTTAACCTTATTGACTTGCTGCTTTGCTAAGCAGTAGTGCTAACTCCTTAAATATGACACATGTTCACTTTTTCAGAAGTGTGAGTTTAAGATAGAAATCATTGAGACTTCCCAGTGGAGCAGGCCAATTAAAATTAATTTCCTACCTCATTTCTGTGGAACTGAACTAACTGTTCATGTAGTTTCTCAGTTTGAGGAACAGCTTCTCTGTGGTGTCACTGATGAGGAAAGGTTGCCTAGAACTAAAGAAAATTATGTAGAAGCCAAAGTGCCCATACTTGTAAAACATACCACATCACAGAACTTGGGTGCCTTGGCTACCACAGTAACTAGTGGATTGTTTTTAACATTATTTCCCACTGTTGATAGCCGAGATTAAAAGGAGATCTCTTCCTGCTGACTCATGTCAAACACCTGACGTGTTTAGTTATTTTTTTAAGAGTTTCAGAAGAGTCCAGTTTGAACAGTTTTATCGATTATACTGAACTGCCAGAGCAGATATCAATATGTATTTTCCTGCAAGATTGCTTCCTGGGTGAGGCCAAAGGTGTGAAGCAGCCTGATGTTCTGAGGCAGTGGTAGTAGGACATGGTGTTCAGAGAGAATGTGCCAGCCTGATCCCTTTCTCTGGTCTGTTCCTCTTGTACTGCCTTGTCATGTCGATATTGCTGGTTCCAGTGTACCATTAGTGGGGGATTGACTACCTCCCTAGACCTTTTAGCTTCTGGACCTGTTATCCATGCATATCTCTAATCCTGTTGATAATTGAATGGCCAGTATTTTTATTTTTTAATCTTAGGTTGAAGTCAGCTAGTTTGTCTCAGTGTTCCATTCAGCTTGAGCAAAGCCTACTCTGCTTTCTTAAAAACACAGAATACTGGGGTTTTTTTGTTCAGCATTGCTAAGAGGTGGTTTTCATCCAACATTTGTTTTCCATTCTTATGTTTTAGTTTAGAACAGATGCATGGGAATGCAGACCTAGCTGATGTAAATGTGGCATGCTTGCTAGAGCCAGATGCCATCTCCGTTCTTCAGCATCTTCTCAGGTTTGTCTAGTTTTCTTTCCAAATGCCATTTCCCTTGAAATAAATATCTGGATATGCCACTGACCTATTGAGAGGGCACAGACTGCATGATCCTAAGAAAAAATGGCTGTTTGAGGCAATGACTTGCCTTTTGTGCCACATGGATTGCAACACTGGAAATGTTTGTGGCTTTAGAAGCCATATGATGGAAAAAGCAGTATTTGGAACATATTCTGTGTACATGAGCCTCCTAATTATTTCTTGTCTTCACAAAAGTGAGCTCAGCTCTGTATAAATATTAGCTGCAGATTTGCTTGGTCTCTCATGTTCTGTTTTTGTCACGTGAGAAAAGAGAGAGGCCGTGAGGTAAATGGAGTATGTGCATCTACATTGGGGAGCTCAGCATCCTTCAGAGCTACTGAACGTGCACAACTGGTACCTGTTAAGAGCTGTAATGTTCTTCATTAATTCAGTCTTAAAGTTGAGCAGTTTCTGTTTTCATTATTTCATAGATGTGTAATTAAACATGGAGACAAGGGAGTTTTCCATGTTGTGCAGCATGTGATGGAGTCAGAAGTAACTAAAGCTTCCCAAATTCCTAGTGAGAATTCCTATATACTGCATTGCACACTGCAGTGCCAGCAAGTTAACTTTTTTGACCATACTAAGACCTCTTCCTGAGGCTCTTAAAATTAGGACTTCCAAAAGTCATGGCAGTGCACCAGGTGGCTCCTTTGACCCACTATTAACTGTAGTTAGAGGTCTGCCTGCAGTCCATAGTTTGCCCTCTTGAGCAACAGCAGGACCAGCCAGCTCTCAGCAAGACCAGTAGTGTCATATTTATGCAGTGCCATTGTATTTCACAGAAAACATGTGAGCTGCTTCTTGGGATTTTTTTTTATACTCTTATGTGACTGCTGAGCTGTTGTTATCACAGTGCACTCTCCAGTTCTGCAGCTTGTCTTTAAGAGAGGAAGATTCCACAGCAGTTCAGCTTGGATATGCTGGCAGAGATGGGCCTGGGAGCTGAGCAGAGATCAGGAAGTCCAGTCCTCACTTTGAATTTGAAATCTCTTCAGCCCCAGAGGTGTTGGTACCTACTTGCAGGCTGTGAAAAAGGACAGCAAAACACATGAAGAAAAAATATAGCTCTCATGACTGCCTGTACTGCCCTGTTTATTACTGCCTTACAAAGTCGAGTGTATTGTGTACATTATGTAGGATGACCCTGTTTGAGCAGGGAGGTTGGACCAGATCACCCACTGTGGTCCCTTCCAGCTTGACCCATTCTGTGTAATTCTATATTCCAGGATTTGTCTTTTTCTAATGTTGCAAAATTCCTTTTATCTACTTAAAATTCTAAGCTGCATTTACTAAAGGCAATGTCCTCTGAGGGACTGTTTTGACTTCCTTGGTTATTTAACACACGCTTTTTGCTCCTAGAAACTTACAATTAGTGTTGAGAGGTACAACCAGACATAATGTTCCCGGAGCAAGTACAGCTCTTGTGTTCTCTTTGCTATAGCCTGTCTCTCTGAGCTGTTTGCATGATGAGGAGCAGAAGCAATCTCCTTCAATAATAAGTGAACAAGGAAGGAATAATCAGTTGTGTGCTAATGACATGGCTTAGGTCTGGTTCAGATTAGTTTTGCTAATTCTGCAGCTGTGGTTGTGTGCTTGTTCGACTTAAGCAAGTCTGATGAGCCTTCTCTCTGAGTACACCTTGTACCACCACTGCAGCACCAAACAATCCTTTCCTTCCTTCCCAGGTATGACGAGGTCCTGTATAGATCATCTCAGGATCTGCAACCCAAGCACATTGTCAGCTACCTCCTCACACTGAGGTAAGGTGTTTGCTGATACTGGTGGTGTCTCCAGTGAGGACAGGTATTCCTGAGCTGGCTCTGCAGCCCTCACATCTGCACTGCTTTGAAGAGTAAAAATAGGGGGAAGATGCAAATTTGTGGGACAGTTTCCTTAAAGCAGGAAATATATAAAGTAGGATGGCAAATAATGCAATAAACAGTAGAGATTAAAGCTGGAGCCAGGAGCTTCCTGAGAAACTTGACAGCTTTTACAAAAAAAAATCATTTAGCTGAAACCCAGTATCTGAACCCAAAATCATGCTGGACTAATTATGTCTTAAGGAGCAGATTTTAGCTGATAAAATGCTCTTAATATCAACATTTCAGCTAGGAAATTTTATCCGAACCGCTTTTAACCACTATCTCAGCCCATGAACAAAGCTTGTTATTAGTGTGATACTGTGTATCTGATTCCCATGGGGACTGGATAGCACCATGAAATGCTGGTATAGGCTTGGTGGAGGAAGCTGCAGAGCCTGTGTATGGGGAAGGCTTTAACAAGTTAAGGAAAACTCTGTAAAGAATCATGCATCTTAGGAATGATAGGGTAGGCTCTCAAGGATCTTCCCAGAGCAGTCTTGAGACTGTTTTGTGGGTTTTTTGGAGGGATGGAGGGCAGGGAGTGGGATGGTATGTGTGAAGTGAGGAGATTATTTGGGGGTTATTTTAGGAGAATTAAGTTGTCAGGGCATACCATTAACACCACGCAGGCTACAGAAAACCATGCCCTCCTTCAGCCAGGTGAAGGGACTGTTTGTTTGGAAATCAGCCTGTGGTGTGCTGCATTTGTGGGTGGCTCTTCCAGTTCTGCTGCTTTCTGTAGCCCACAGTGCTGTGTGTTTCCCAAGTGACTTGCTCCTTCTCACCATTCTCCCGTGTTTTCCCTTTCAGCCACCTGGCAGCCGTGGCACACAAAACCCTTCCCGTGAAAGGCAGCGCCCCCGAGGTGGCACAGGTACAGGCCAGCGGGGCTGGAGCCTGGAGGGTGGCTGGGGAAGGATCCATCAGGGCTTTGGCGGCCCTGCTGTGTCACTGCTGGGGGTGATTGGAGCCCGCAGGCAGAGGAGCCACCAGCCAAGCTCTCCCAGGGACGGCACTGCTAGGAAGGCAGGGATTGCTGTTCACAGCTGTGCCTTCTGGAAAGGGCTGCTCTGCTTGATCCTCCAAAAACACAGCACTCTCCAAGGACAACTGCTCCAGACCCAGTTAAACACCTTCTCATCACCTTTCCTTCTAAATATTTTAAGAGTAAATATTTGAGCATTTAACTTGCTCGTTGACTTTTGAAGGTTTCCATTAGTGGTTATGTGGGAAGATAGAGAATTAGGAGAGAACTGAATCTTGTCTCCTCCCTCTTGCCACCTACATATCCCAAGTTGTCAGTATTGCCTTTCTAGCTAAAGCACAGATGCTGACAACTGTTATATGCCATTCCAAATAAATGCAAATTCTTCTTACTGGTCTCCCAGGCAATGTTTGACCCCTTAATGACTCAGTAAATGATATATTAATTACACCGCCTCTCTTATTTTCCTTCATCCATTTCAGAAGGAATTATCTATTTGATTTTGGTAGAAAATCACATTTAAGTGTTGAGCTGTGCTGTAGGGGAAAAGCATTCAGTGGAATTGGTGGAGCTGTAGTCTGTATTTGAGCTTAGATACTGTAGGCATTTGTGTCTTTGGAGATGGACTGTGTCAAAATTCAAGGAGAACTTCAGTTCCTTATCCTGTAAATAAAAATATTTGTAAATATCTTGCAATGTGACGGCTTTTAAGAACTATGATTTTTGGAGTGAGCTTGATAGAGCCCTTCCCAAACAGCCAGCTGTGTAACAGCCAAGACATTGACAACGGAGAGTGAAATTTTCAAAGCAGTCCATAGTTGCCTGTCACCCAGGCACAGGGGAGGGGAGGGATTCCAGTGTTATCCTCAGGCTGTACTGGCCCGTGGTGCATGAAAGATTTTCAGCTTTTAGTCATTGCACTCTTGGCATCTTTGCTTGCTCTGCCTCGAGGGCTGGGCTGGACATTCCTCTCCACCTTCCTTTGTTTGACCAAGTGTCCCTCTGTTGACAGTGCTGTGGGCTGCCAACAGCTGATGTGAATGCTGGCACTGGTGTGTTCCTCAGTGCTCAGGTTTTGTGTAGATCTGAGCTCCATTTGGAGTGGAGACTGCACAGGGACAGGCTGCACACAGTGTTCTCACCTCTGCATCTAACTGCTGTCCCAAGAACCACACCCTGTTCTGCAGCACTACCCTAAAATTACTTTTTTTCCTTATTTTCCAGGCACGGCTCTGTCTCTTCCACGCCACACGCTCAGTTCTAGCCAATGGAATGAAACTTCTTGGCATTACACCCATCACTCAAATGTAACGAGGCCGTACCCCATGTCACGTCATATCTCTTAGTAAAATGATTTTTCCTACAATGATATGAATCCTCTCCTGTGTGTCACTGCTACTGCAGGCTGGAAATGCCATCTGTGCTGGGAGGTTTGTGTTCTCCATCCTACCAGCTGCCAAAGAGCAGGTGTGGCACAGCCATTTGCAGGGAGCAAGGCTGTCACAATCACTTTCTTCAGGCATTTGGTGGCAGCAGCGTACTTAAGACACTGCTCTACCCGGAATTTCCCATAAACGAGAACTGCTGTGTATTTGCCATGTAAATATCACATCCTTTTGGTAGAGGAAGTGGCATTAACTGTGCTGCCCTAAGCAAAGCTCTCCACTCCTGCAGTTGTCACTGTGTACCAAGGCCTAGGCACAATGGCTCCAGGTGCTCTGTCTGTTGTAACAGTTACTCAGACCCTGCAGAGACCTTTGCCTGGGTGTTGTGCTGCATTCCCTGTTCAGAAACCTCAGCCAAGCCCAACTGCCAGCTGTCACACCCTGCTGCTCAGCCCTTCCTCTGTCCCACTGGACGTGATGGCTGGTGAGAAGAGACTGCTGCCCAGCTGGTGGAACAGGGAGTGCAGTGTTCCCTCAGCACTGTGCGCACACACAGATGTGGCAGGTGCTGCTGTAGAGAGATGGAGCAGCACCTGTGAGGTCCTGCAGGTCCCTGGCAATACCTTCCACCACGGAAGCCTTGACTCCCAAGAGAAGCAGCACTGTGGTGGAACAGTTGGCAAAAGGCAGAGGGGACTGTGCTCTCCCACTGGATGAGAACTTAGGCGTGCTTGTTAGGCTGTTATTAACATGCCCTGCTTTCAAGTAAAACCCTGCTGCTTAATGTCCAAAGAAATACAGTCAAGAGTGTGAAATTGGTCATATTTCAACTCCACTGTGAATGTCAACAAGTTGCCCAAATGCAGGGGCAGTAGAGTTGAAATATCTGGAAGGCCTCAGAAGATGAGGAAGGAGGTTGAAGTTACACATTTGGCACTAATAAAGGCGAACATGCATTCCAAGAACCCTTTTCAAGCATCTGTATGCACAGAGAGGTTGAGAGAGAAAAGATCTTCTGGCTAGAAACTTTGTGTTGACTGACTCACGCTTAAGCCAGAGGTACAGGAACAAATACAAACCTTTCCCTGTATGACACACAGAAGATCACATTTAAAGAGTAAAAGGAAATCCACAGCTTCAGAGTCTTTCATCTGACTTTTTAAACCAAACAAGGGCTACCTCTAATCACAGAGTAGGTGATGCTCAAAGCAGAGTAAAGTTGCGTCATCTCATACTTACTGCCTAGAAGAGAAATTCTTCTGTCATTAATCAAACTGCAATTGTCAAGTATTTTAAGAGAAAATTCTGGCAGTAGTTGCTTTTTTTTTTTTTAATAGTTTTTTTATGAAGCTTTCAGGCATTTCTGCCCTCAAAGAGCAAGACAGTTTATCAAATCCACAAAGAACTGATTTCCCTCTGTTATATACATTATATACAATTGAGTGATCAGTTCCTTCATTGGGTTTTCCTTGTAAATGAGACTCTTCATTGTCGATGTGAATGAAGAATACCTTCCATAAAACACCCAGCCAGCTCATCAGCTGCAGTGTAGCCTCAGTGTCAGCCACTGGAAATTCCACATGTAAAACAGAACTAACTCCTGCTTTTAGTCTATCCCACTTAAACCATTTCTTGACTAGCTTAAGGCTAATTTTGGAAAAAAAAAAAAAAGGCAATTTTTTAAAAAGTCTGGTTTTGTCCATATGTCCACTTTTATGGACAACATCACACAGTAGCAAGTCTCTCTTTTGAGCTCTTAGTCTCTGAGGGCTGGATTTTTGTAGTGTCTTGTCGAGGTAATCCATAGAGGTAAATAGAAATACACACCAGGAGAGCACCCAGGGAGAATGTAACAGCTGAAAGGAGAGAAAATAGTTTAAATAAATACATTCATATAAGAAACCTTCAGCAAGTCATGTAAGTTATGATATCTGAATGACAGCATTGAAGTTACTCAAAACTATACAAGACAGCAAGCTGTTGATAAGTCTCAGCATTTAGCCTCATCCTCTGTCACTGGGATCTCTTGAGTATTTACAACACCCACATGGTTCAGTTAGTCTCATCAGCAGGAGTGTGGCAGTGGTGGTTATAAAAGCAATCTCCTGCAGTCCCAGGTGCCATCTGTACAGGCTTACATTACAGTAAACTTAAACTGTAAAAAGCCAGTGGATGTGATAAAGTAGCCTGTGATAACACCTTTTTTGTCTTTCCATGTCTAAGACAGGGTTATTAAGAAACTCTATTAATGAGGCTTTCACAGCTCATTAGTCCAGGTTTGATTTGTGTCAACTGTCAAGAAAACACTGCCCAAGTAAGTTTTTAAATTTTTTTTATCCTTTCCTTTATGTTGCTCTTTTTAAGCCAAACACTGATTATTTTCTCCTTTTGCAAACTTTCCTTAAGTTTTGTCTCACTAGTACTACATCAAAAAGCTAGCTTTTCCACCATTTTCCCACACCATCTTTGGATTAAGGTAGGAAACTACCCACAACTAAACAGTGAAGGACTGAGCAGCAGTGCTGGGCACAGTATCAGACACAGACTTGGCTGGGGAAAAAATCCTTTGTAGCTGCAGAACAGCCCAGAGCCATCTGCTGTTTCCTCTCAAAGACATTCACCACATCAGTCAGTCACAACCCCAGCTGCTCTTTGACTTTCTCTCATGGTGGTGTCCACAGCAGACGGAAAGTAAAAGTTAATGCAGTAGTGGGTGTAACATCAGGGATGTGTAAAGCCCTTAAAGAAATAGCTGAGGAATTAATTTGGCACTGGCTGTACTAAACCCAACAAGAAATAATAACTCATCAACAGCAGTCCCAGGTAAACAGCTGTATGACACACTAAACTGCATCAGAAAATGATGCATAAAAATAAAGCTGTTTAAACCAGAAAGGTTCTTTCTGTTTGAAGTTTTAGATGCCTCTGAAAGAACAAAGCACTGACGCCTTTGAAAGCAGAGTCATCAGGCACCTTTGTGCACCACAAGGACCGATGATGCATTAGTGCACAGAAGTCCTGGAGAAGACTTGAAGCTAAAACCAGACAAACTGAGAGGGGGCAAAAACGATGGCTTTGGTCTGAGCTGTGTACAGCAGGCTGGACAGGCAGGAAATATGCACAGCCATCAAATCAGAGGCAAAAAGGTACTTACTTATCTGGAGGCCAAACAGGATGACTGATGCCACAGTAGACAGAACAATGGCTGCCGCTGCAGAAAAGCCTTTCATGATGTTATCTGTGTACTTAACAACCACCGAGGTGTAGATGCCACCCACGCTGGCCAGAACTGCAAAGAAGATAAGGTGTTACCATAAGTACAGGTGCAGTAGGTTACTCTTGAGCTAGTGTGCTCCTACTTTGGGCTACATTGTCCTAATTAGTGATTTAACAGATCATTCAGTGGAATGGGATGTCTACGTGGCATCCAGTAAATAAGACATAAGTCATTTAAAGATGATCTACTTGCTAGTCAATTATTTAGGCTGCTGTTTCAGCACAATTTTAAATTGAATAAGTGAATAACTTCCAAGAAAATGACGCTTAAATAAAATCCTTCAAAACACAGCTGAGTGTGTGTCAGACTGAATTTGTAGCTTCCTGCAATCAGTTGTATCATTGTTAAAGAAGAAAAACAATGTCAAAAGACTAAAAGCACAAGATACTTACAGACCACAAACCAGACGTAGTATGTGTAGCCATAGAAAAACCCTTTCTCGAGAACTTTGGCTCCATCTGACATGTACACAACAAACAAATTCACCACAATCCCAGATAAGTACAGCTGAATGTTCCTCACCCACAAGGAAGTATCTGAACTCTTTAACACCTTTTCAAAATAAACTCCTGAAAAGACCAAAACAAACAAAAAACAAAAAATATTTCAGTGAGAAGAATGATTCATGGTTTATTGCATTTTAAAACCAGACAACCTCTTAGAGCCAGCAAACTCTCAGGTTCACTATCCTTGGAAGACCACTGCTGAACACCAACGATGGATCCAGGGTTGCTGCCCCCACTCCTCAAGGCTCAACCCTTGGCCCACGGAGAAGATGAAAAGGGATCCCATGGGAGTACTTCACTGAACTCGAAGGGCATTTTCCACCCTGTACAAACTCCTTTACATCTGTGTGAGCATGAATATGCTACAGCAAAAGGACTATGAATGTTCCTCTCTTATATTCTCAAGTACTTCAGATTTGTAACTAACCTACCTATTAGGAGTTACTGTTGTCTAGTAGACTCTTTTGTTAATTTGTTTCAATTAGGCTGTTAAGTTTAAATGCAGTTAAAACCTTTAGGCCTAAACCCTTGGTCAAGTCCGGGGCTAAGTTTAGCAAGGGGATCCACTTTGACTCAATGGGAAAGGTCTTTCTCAATCCTGTTTCTCCCTACCCTTTCCTGTCTCTACCTTTTTCAATCCACAGCCCCCATGAAAATAATTTTATGTTGATTTTAATTTTCAACTGATTTTAGTCTGATTTTTCTCGGGGGGTAGGGGAGGAAGGGAGGATCTATATTACCTCAGTACTGAAACTGAAAACCCCTCAGGAGCTTTGTGCTGGCAAAGCACTTGGCAGAGCAGCTCATTCTGAAACCACAGCTTCGGGGGATTACGAGAGCAAATCAAAACCGAGACCTTCTGCTAATTGAAACTACAGGTTGTTTTTGAGGAAGTGAAATTCATTTTAATCTAAAGCTCTAGTTCTCAATACCACATTGAAGAGCATTATTTTTATGCTCTGCATTACTGAAACTCCCCCAAATACTTCATCATTATTCTGCTTGGGAAGCATTTGTCAGACTAAGAGGCAGACATTTGGCAAGGCCCTCACCACCTGCCTTTTTAACCATTGCTCACCCATCAGGACATTAGGACACTGGCAAGCTCTGGAATTTCCTCCACATTTCAAAACAAAGAGCACAGTTTGCAGGACTCTTACCAGTGACTTCCATGAGCTTCTGGTGAGAGCCCTATTGACGTTTCTTGGTGATTAATATCAAACATGATCCTTCATACAATATGAGAAAATTGTATGAAGTATGAAACCAACAAAGGTGTCACAAAGAAACCCTAGGCATGCCCCCCAAGCCCCCAAAATCCCCAAGTCAGCTTCAAGGAGAGTCTTGCTACTCTTTTATTAATGAAAAATTCAACTTATAATTTAATAGAATACAGTGAGTATCTATGGTGAATAAATGAGAAGGCAGATATATATTTCAGGGGTTCAAATAATTATAGAACCAAGGAAGTAGGATATCTCATAAGAACATAAATTTTTGAAGTGTAAACAACAACAAACTAATATTGTTAATGACTGCAGCCTTTAAAATAACCCAGAATAATTACCTTGAGATTTTGGCCCCCTGAGAAGACCCAGCGAGCACAACAAGGTGTAATCAACTTTGGCTTGAGTATGAACCATAATTGTAAATGTTATAAATGGAGAAAACAGTAGGCAAATCAATAAAACCATGCTTCTAGATTTGTGAATATATAATTCACAAATCCACTAGGCAAGATGAAGGAAAGACTGCGGGCTGATTAGGAGAACTTACTCCTCAGAACTGTTTTAAGTCACAAAGGATGATTTTAAAAGCATTGTTGAGACCCCAGATACTTGGAAATTATCACAGGATCAGCAATTTGAAGAAAAAACTTCTTTTCCATCTCTAAGTGACAAAAACACACAACCTTTTTTTCATTTTGCTGGACTAATAAAACACACTGTAAAACATGGTCAAGTCCAGAAACTGGAGGTCTAATGGCAAAATAACTGCATCATGTGAGCGTGGGAATGAAGGACAGGAAGGGAATTTGAATAGAATTTTTACTTTCACCATGTAAAGCCCCAAGGGCACAGGGAGCTCTGTGGATGAAACACAGCCCCTCCCAGCTGCCCCAGAGCTTCAGCTGTCAGCAAGGAAACCCAAGTTGCAATCCTTTTGCAGAAGAAGAAAGCCCTAAGTGTCTCAAGCTGCCTGCATCAGCCTGTCAGTGCTTTGAATTTGCAGATCTTTGGAAGCACAGCAGTTGATCCACGTTATTGGGGAAAGCAGGAGTTTAAGGAGACTCTGAAGGCTGTATTTTGTCTTGCAGCTTGGGAGCATCTATTTAAATGAGGAAATTCATAACCTTCCAGGAAAAGCTCTCTGAGCTCTATCGAGTTTTATTTAATATTTCTGCTTCAAATTGCCCATTTCACTGAAACAACACCAAATAAGAATGACACGCTCCTTCTTTCCTCCTCTACCCACCAGAATGTTTTTCCATGAATAATGAGCTTCTCTGCACAGCACAAGATTATTCTTGCAAGATTTTACAGTACTAGAGGTGGGTGATACTACTTTGTTTTTTTACAGAGGAGGAGAGAAGAATTCAGTTTACAGTCAGGGGAATATGCCCCTCTGAGCCAAATTTTAAATTAACAAGTAATTTGCATTTCTTTATTTCTGAGCACAAGTTCACTTGTCCTAAAGCTTTGACGTCTTTCTCCAGAAACCAGAGAAAAAACTACACTGAGGGGAGACACTGGTTGTAGAACAAAGCAAAAATAAACAAAATCAAAAATCCTTCACCGAGTTCATCCAGGCTTCCTGCTACTATTGCACCTCTCTGCCTTCCTCATGTTCCCTCTACATCCCAGTTAGATTTTCCACCTACAGAAATGTGGCAATGTGTACTTCAGGGCTGAGCTGGTACACTGAGTGAGAAGCTCAGTTCCCTGCATAAAAAATTGTAAGTATTTCATGTGATCACCAAAGGGGAGCTATTCACTGCAAAGTAAACTTTATAAAACTGATGTGCGTTAATTAAATGTACGGAGTGAGTCATTATGCTGCTCCCTACAGTCTTATTCACAGCATTTGAAAGACACTTCCACTTGCAAACCAGCCCTCTATGTTGCATCATGTAAAACCAATGGTACATGCTCCTATCATTTGCTTGACAGTGAGAGTAATCATGTTATAAATCTGCCATAACTACCAAAAGTAGAAGATAATTATGGGCAGAGGGAATAAACTATTAGAGGAAGACAGTTAACAAATGTAGAATGTTCAATTTTAAACACTGTGAGTTTTCTAGTCCTTTAGATGCAGCCCGTGTACAGAAATAATACTGTACCTGCAAATCCTGAACACAGCACTGCCACAGCAATCGCTCCAAACCCTAGCCATGGGTTCTGCTCCACCTGCAACATCAACCATTATCTTTAAAGGGATACAACACTTCAGTCGTTCACAATAATCAATTCCAGAGTGCTGTGGTTTAACTTCAGGCAGTAATGAAGCACCATCCAGCTCCTCACTTCATTCCCCCCAAGCCCCACAGTATGGAGAAGAATTGCAGACAAAAGGTAAAGTTTGGGGGTTGATACAAGCATAGTTTAATAGCTAAATCAAAATAAAAATTACTAACAATTCTAGTATTAACAAATGGAGAGAGAGATAGAAAACCCAAGAAAACTAAGTGATGCACAAGATAATTGATCACTACCTGCTGACAGATGCCCAGCCCATCCTGCAGTAGCAATCAGCCTCTCCTGGCCAAATTCCCTGATTTTCCATACTGGGTGTAACGATCTATGGTATGGAATATCCCTTTGGCCAGTTCAGGTCAGCTGTCCTGGCCACGCTCTCTCCTGGTTTCTTGTGCCCCTCCTCACTGGCAGAGCACAAGACACTGAAAAGACCTGGACTCATGGTTAAGCACTACTGAGCCACAACTAAAACACACATTGTTGTCATACTAAATCCAAAACACAGCACTGAAACAGCTACTAGGAAGAAAAGTAATTCTATCCCAGCCAAAACCAGGGCACAGAGCTACTTCATTAAGTAGAGCAAAATTATTAGCATTTCACTGCAGTACCATGTGCACGTGCTGATCTAGGGCTGTCCCTCAGATCAGCTCAGTGTAGCTGTGTGGTGTCCCAGTTTCTGTGGGTACTCTCACAGTGCTCAGAGGCACTGTCTCCTTGGCTGTGGCCAGTACTCCCAGAGGCATGACCCACCTTTCCCACTAATGCAGCTGAGCAGCAGCTGTGACCTAAGAAACAGAAGACACTTGTTTCTCTCTACAGCGGTATGAGGTCAGTGCCTCTGAAGGGTGTGTTTAGATGACATACACACACTGCGCTGGATTCGCTTCTGATCCTCCCAGAGCTTTGATTCCAAGTTCTCAGTTCCAACTATTACAATGTTACCAAGGCCAACTGCTGGGAACAATCTATTACTCAGATACTCAAGGATGGTGCATTAGACTGATTATGATGGCTGTGGTAATTCATACCAATTGTAGCACTCAGTTGCATTTACAACAGGTGAGAGCAGAGCAATACCACAAGCCTGCCTGAACTGATACACAATAAAGGTGAAAGCCAATGAGCAAGGGTCGGTTATTGTTTATCTGAAGAGGAAAGTATTAACTCTTACCTGTACTTTTGTAGCCTGAGCAGGCTCCCACTGAACAAGGGTAACACCACCACACAGCATGAAGACAGAGAACCACTGCAACTTACTAAGGGTACGGTTCAGCATCAGGACTGTACATAAAGCTGTACAAGGGATCTTCAACTGGTACGTCACCTAGAAAAGATGGGAATGTAGTGTAGAGGACAACGTTTTACAAACTCTTCCAAAACTAGAAAATAAAATAGAAAACTCAACTACAGAATGACAGATTTTTATATGCATTGATTTCCTACAGATCCATTGCCAACTACAAAGAGAATTTGAAGTGACTCTAGCAGTGAGTGGCTTAGCTCAGAAAGCCAGAGCTCTGCAGCAGAGTGTATGCTCTGAATAGAACAAAGCACAGTTTCACTTTTAACACTGAGGCTGAAGAGAGTGCTGTGTGCCAGGCAGATACCTGACACGTGTGCCTATGAACCAGGAAAGAGAAATATATTTCCAGATCTGTTACTGACAGAAACCTGCATTACCTGGTAGACTGCAGCATCTAAGTTGCTAAGAGCCACAAATGCCATGTTGTTTTGGAGGGCGTACACCACAGATGGAACACTTAATTTTAGCAATTCTTTAGGACTTCCGAATACATTTTCTTTTAAAGATGTTATTAACCTTGTCAGACTTCCAGTTTCTCTGCAAAATAAAATATTAGCATAACAGAGGACATTCCTAAACTGGTGTTTTAAAACAGAGATCAAATCAATGAATCCCT
Organism: Pycnonotus jocosus; assembly: GCA_013400435.1. Lineage (NCBI taxonomy): Eukaryota > Metazoa > Chordata > Aves > Passeriformes > Pycnonotidae > Pycnonotus > Pycnonotus jocosus. The sequence goes on along the minus strand of VWYP01029193.1, from coordinate 53,862 downwards.
TGGGAGGACTGAAAATTCATCCTCCACAATCAGTAAAATTTGTCCTCCACTGCTCATAAAAGAACAAAAAGGTTAACTGGCAAAAAACAAGTGAGGTTTTCAACAAGTAGAAAGCCCTGAAGGTGAGACAGATATTCTGGAATCAGGAAGTTAGATGCATTAATGTGTAGCAGTGTGTCAATATAGGCAACAGAAGGCTGTTGTTCATGTCTCCCCTTTTTTATTGGGTATTAATGTTTGTGTGTGATGTCAAATGCTCATGATTTTCCAGATCCCCTTTAAACTGGGTCTCACAGTACAGCCAAAAAAGGATTGTATCCTTGCACACTACTTACCTAGAAAAACCTCTCATTCCTCAGTCAGCCGTGGGCTCCCAGTCTCACTTGTGCAGTGGGAGATGCTGGACCAGCACACATATCTGGAGGGTGTGTGGGGGCTCCCTGTCACCTGTCCCTGTCCTTGCATTTCACACCTCTCCTTCAAGTAACTGCAGTGTGTGACAGAGCAGGCAATGGGGAAGAACATGTTGCTGCTGGCTGCTTCTGCAGTTTGCTACTCAGCTTTTCACAGCTGACCTCTGCATTACTGGTTCTCCCTTATCACTTGTACATCAATCTGACATTTGCTGCTTACTTGTTGCTGCTGCTCCAGTCCTCTTCCCAGTTCTCCCACAGCCTCCCTTTCCAATCTTCTCTCAATTAGCACTGACAAATACCATAATCCAAAATCATTCCTGCCCCCTCCCACAGCCCTTGCAACTTGCAAACTGTACTGCTTTTAAATTTAAGTCTCCTTGTGGTTCTATTGCACACTTGTATGAATAAATAGCTTTAACCACATTCTTTCAGCATGTTTTCCTTCCCTGATCAACCCCTAACTCTGTACTCCAGTTGTTCTCCTCTCCAAGGATTCACAGACTTTACCCTCTCATGATCCATCCATCCATATTTCTCTCCTTCCTTGCCTTTCTCCCTACTTGCACCAAGCATACACTTCCTTCCTTGTTTTTTTTTCCCCTGTGGGAAGAAAAGTCTTTACACATGCAGCTGCAAGGGATTGTTTTTGTATTTTTCTGTAACAGAAGCTCACACAAAAAACCAGACGTGTCTGTCCGTGGAACAACCATGACAAGAAAATCCAGGGACAAGTAGCAAAGTAGCATTTAAAGTGAAATTTGCAATACAAGAAGGGGAAAGAGTTCATGTTACAGCTCACCATGGTTAACTGCACTAGATACAGAACTGTATAAAATGTTAGGAGTCATCGATATTATGGGCAATTTTTTTTGGTTTGTTCCATTTCTGAATGTATTTATTACATTGTCCAGGAGTGGGATATAGGATGTACAAGAAAATTGGGTAATACCCAACTACAGCTGGACTGAAGTGCTTCTATCTCAAATGTCTAACTGAAAATAAAATATATTTAGCACAGACACAGTTCTACTCTAAGAAAATAAGAATTAAAAAACAATACCACACAGGAATAACTTCTTCTATTCATTGATACTAAAGTGGGCTGTCAAACAAGAAAATAATATTTAAACTATACCTGCTTCTGTTCCAGACCATGCCCAGTGAATTTGCTGATCACATTTTTAAAGTCACAGCAGCAATAGTAGCTTCTGTCTACTTCAACTTCTAAAACCGAATTTCGGCAATGAAGAATAACATGTCTAATAATCACCATCTTCTCTTTAGCTTTTGAGAACAAGATGAACTATCTAATAGTTCATCTGTGCAGTGGATGTGCTTTCTGAAGCATGCACTTGCCAAGAATCTCTAACTGTAAGTTGAATTCAGTACATGGCAAAAAAAAAAAATAGCTTAAAGCAAACCTCCATATACAGCTGATAATGCAAAATTAGGTGCCCAAATAAGTATGCTGCAAGATCAAATTAGAAAATAAAAAATTGTCTAGCTTGAATTCAGCTTTCTTGATGTTGATCTAGGTTTGAATTTTAAAACATAATCAATTTTCTTTGTAGAATGGTTCAGGTTGGAAGAGAGCCTGAGACCATCTTGTTCCAACCATGCTGCCATGCTGCAACCTTCCACTAGAGCAGTTTGCTCCAAGCCCCATCCAGCCTGCTCTTGCACAGTTCCAGGGACGGGGCATCCGCCACATCTCTGGGCAGCCCGTTCCAGAGATTTGCCACCTTCACACTAAAGAATTTATTCCTAATATCTAACCTAAACCTATTTTCTTTCACTTTAAAGCCATTTCCCCTTTCATAAATTCATTACCCCATTGACAAAGCCAATTCCTAGGTATGAAGAGGTGAGAGATACTAATAACTATCAGTTATGCAACAGAAAAACACATTTGTTAGAAAAGCTGAAGTTAAAACTAGAGTTTGCAAAAAAAAAAAGCTCTGCTTTTCTTCATCCCTTGCTAAGTAGTTATGTACCAGCTAAGAACGTAGCAAATGCTATTACCAGATGGTGAACAGGACTTTAAACAAGCATGAGAAATGGAGAGTACACTTGAGTTAACAATTAGCACAGCTTAAACTATCATAAGCTTCTCTTTTGAAAGACAGTTCTTTGGCATTCATCCATTCAATGTGCCCTTCAGGAGATGCCTTAAGAGTAAACAGTGAAGACATCATGTAATAATACATAAGAAAACAAATTTGGCAGCTGGAACAGTGGGAGAGTTGTCCTCTGGTATCTTGTATACTGCAGCTACCAACGCTGTCTGTTTCAAAAAGAAAAGGTACCCACACAAATGTATCCTGCTGTACAGTAAAAACAGATGGTACTCTATCTTCTGACTGGTTACTGAACTACAAAGGCACCTTGCCTTGGGTGAGACAAATTGGTTAGGATTTAAAACTGAAGGAAGCTGTAAAGGAGACACAGAAAGAAGCTATGCTGGAATTGATGCTGTTCAGCATATTCATAACTGATCCAAAAGGGGAGGTTACTAGAAAGTTGGGAACTTTTGGACCCACCAGCATGTCAGACATGCTACCAAGGAGAGGTGAGCATGGCCGGATGAATGGGGTCTGCTGGTGCCCATCTCTCCCTCAGCTATGGAGAGAAAAACCCCACCAGCTGACCAGATCAGAATAGACATTATAAACTCCAAACAGATCAGTGAATCTGACTCTTCCCATTTTAGTTGGTAAATAAGGCTCAGGTGTCAATAAATGAGAAAGAACCATAGGCAATTACAACTCCTATATATAGCAATCCTCTCTCATCTAATTATGGGCACCTGCCAAAAAGATGCAAGTAGGTCTTGGATGGCACCAGCTCAACGATGGTATCAGCTTCAGAGAAATGAGCAGGATCCTTAGGAAAGGAACTGAGGCCAAGAGAGAAAGCACCTTCACTCCTCTACCTTATGCCATGTTCACATCCTGAATACAGCATGAAGCTCCGGTTCCTGTTTCAAAGGGATGTAACAATACTGGGAATGCTCTAAGGATGGGTACCATGATGATTCCAGAAAAATTAAACTAGGACTCCTGGCTTAGAAAATAAATTAGTGATGAAAACACAGATCTGTAGAGATATAAAAGCAAAATGAAGGAGGAAAGATTATTCATCATATCTGTCCACACAAGACAACAGGACCCATAAGTTTCTGCCACCAGCTAAGGAAAGCTCAGCCCATGCTTGTCTCCTTGGCTACACTTCCATTCTACACATCCTCTGCTGACAAAGGGAAGATGATGGGCTACAGAGACTTTTTGCTGTGCAGGGCTGCTCTAAAAACATCAACATGCTAAGACTTCTTTCTGAGATGAAAGTTATTTAGTTTTTAATTATTTCAAGTAACAAAGACCATTCATACATTTAATGAACACAATATTACAGACCCTTAACAAAAGGGATTGCTTACCCTGCTGCACTAGGTGTACTATAAACAGCCTGGGTCCCAGGTGCACAGGATTTGACAAACTGCACACACAGGTGAGGCTACCCAGAGGTCCCCCCAGTACTGGGAAGCATGGGCTGCTACAGTCTCCAGAGAGCCAGTGGGATCCTCATTGGTCACCCCAGTGAGAACCATGTGTCAGCAGGTCATTTCGGCCAGCATTTTGTGCTGACAGAGTGAGAACCCCAGGGTGCATGAAAAGAAAAATAGAAATTCCCCACTGATCACAGCTGCCTTCTCTAACACATTCTATTTATTGAAAGGTTTAAAAAAAAGGCTGTTTGTCACAGTTGCCTTACCAAATTCAAACATCATCTCACTTTTAAAGCAAGTAATATGCCATTTGTATGTTAAGAAGAAAAGAGCTGATGAAAATCTGAAGTACATCATGTGCCTCCATGATCCTCTAGCACATAACAGCCACCCTTCTGATGTACCACAAAGAGAGATAGAGACCCCAAAAGAACAAATTCTACCACATCATAAAGAACTGGGCTTTGGAAAAGTCCAGAATATAAAGGTTCTTCCTAGGAAGGATGTAGCACAGGGAAGCTGAGAGAAAAGGCAGCAGACTGATAGCCTCCCTGCTTGAGATGCTCAGGCATGGACTAAAGTTCTAGTTCTTAGCAGCAGGCTGGGATTACAGAAAGTACTATTTTTTGATCACAGTCTTTTAGCATTGGTTTGCAGATTATTACAGACAGCAAAATGTCTGTAACATTGCTTGGGAAAAATTCTTAGTAGGTATATAAGAATTTTATGTAACTCAGTAAATGATGGCTCACAGCAGATGACGAAAGTCCAACTTTCATCTACACCAACATTTTAAAGACCCAAAACATCATGGATAATCCATGCTGACATTCTGAATTGACTCCAAAGCATACAAAAATAGAAAATATGTAGAAAGGACACACCTGAATATTGTGCTGTACACAAAGCAGTTTCAGTTGATGAGGACTCACAAGCTCTAACCCACTCTAAAATTACCCTTCCACAGCACAATTATCCAGCCACATTCTCAAACATACCTGCACTTCAGTACCCGAGAATCTGAGATTAGAAGCAAGGACTGGTTTTCAAAACATTGATCAGCACTCCCACACTTACTTAGCCAGGATGCCCACGCTCAGGAACAGTTTGATGACTTCAGCGATGCACACAGCCGTTGTTGAAAAGTAGAGTTCTGTCTCCACCGTCCTGGTGTACCGCAGCGCCACCGTGTACGTGGCAGCCACCAGGGTCATCACCGTCAGGCAGTACAGCTTGAACAGTAAGCTGACATTTTCTGAAACAAAACAGAGGAGACTCAGCTGACCCCCATTTTAATTTAAGAATTGAAACAGTGTGTTCTCCTGCTGGAGGGATGTATCAAACACCACTGTGTCAGCTGACAATAATGACAATGTTAGGGTAACACTTCCCGTAAAAAAGTTTTGGTTAAATTTTACAGCCTTCTCAAAGAAGCTTGTACAGGAACTCCAAGTGTAAGATGCTCTCTTGCCCTAGCAATGATCCTCCATTCTAGAAAAAACTAATCATACATTAATATTTATCTAATAACAATCAAAAAGTCTTTCTGTGCTTTCCTGCTCTTTAGCTGACAGTAGGCACTCCCTCTGAAATGGCAGCTGATCTTCTTCATGTAACATACTGAACTCTGACATAAAGAGCATTGGCAGACCAGCAAAAGCAAAAGGAGAGGAAAAGTTCAGTATCAGCAAAGAAATCCAGCAAATCTTAATAAATGAAGCAGCATTTTCATCAGCCCTATTTTCCACCTAAGCTAGTAAACAAAGAAGATTTTGCTCTGAATGGTGATGGGACTTCACACAAAGGCTTTCTTGAATAATTCCCTGTAGAAAGGTCAAAGGTTAAGGCTCTTCCAGTAAATTAAAATAAGGATTGTGTATCATTTGTGTTATCCCCTCTGTCTTTCCACTGCTATACTCCTACAACAGTAGCAATACTTGTAACAGTTTTAACCTGGACCAACTATTATCCTCCAAAATTTAAGAGTTAGCCTGTCCAAGGTCTCCCGGCACAAGGCAGTTTTTCATCCTCTAAGGCCTTAGGAGAGTTTCATCACACCACTCCAGCGCATTCCCAGGTCAGGGAATGGCTAAGCCTGCATCTGAACCAGCAAGCAGAACTGCACACAACTCCAAATGGGATTTCTCTGCACAAAGGCAAGGCCCAACACAGGACATCAGCAAATACGAGGCCTCTACAAAATCCTTTTTCAAACTGGTAGACTGTTATGCTTGGCACCCCTCTGGTGGGCATTGGTCATTCAGCAGCACCTTTGGGGCTACTGTTGTGTTCTAAATATCCTAAAGAAGTGTGTTTCAACTGGTGTAAGTTTGTGTTCCTCTGCTGATTAGGTAATGAGATACAGGATAAGTAGTTTTGTAATAACTTTGCTCATTTAATAAAGGGACGAGTTGCTGAATCCAGTGTGACCAGTGCTTTGGTTCATGTTTCTTTCAAGGCAGAGATGTCTTCAATTGCATAACACTTCTGCAAGGTACAGTTAATACCTCCTGCCACTGCAATCATTTAAATTAGCTACTTCCTTATAGATAAAAATCTTACCCACGTCAGTAACCACTTTTAAAAGGTAGAGCCAATTAGTTTTTGGACTAACAATGCTTAGAAGAGACTTACAAGCTGTAATCCATTTTTAAATTAAATTTGGATTGTGGGGAGGGAATCCAAGGGCATAACAACCAGGAAATATAATTAACCCCATCTGGGTTTATAAAAGCATATCTTCTAATGACGTTTCAGTGCTGACAGAAATTATATTAATGCTGTGATTTGACACATGAAGATTTTAAGTCTATGCGCCACCAAACTAAAGCCAAACTTAATCCTTGCCTCTATTAACTACTCTAAAAAAAAAAAAAAAAAAAAAAAAAAAGCAGCCCCAATTTGGCAATGGTTTGGAAACTTGGGTAAACCAAATGCAGCAAGATATAATGAATCTGTTATCTAGACTAGATAGTTCGAGCATAATGTGTAAAGGGATTTGTAATTCTTTTCAGCCTGGACATTTCTTCAGCCTGGCTCACATTTCTGCATCAGTACCAGTGCAGCGAGGGGAGCATAGTTGTGGCACTCGTAACTTCTGCTGATAAATCTGAACTTACACCCACCTAAAGAAAAGAAGACCTGGAAGAAGCATTTGGTTTTTTCCCAGTAAATCCCACCTGGAAGAATGATTTCTGGCAAAAAGGGACCAGACAGGCCAAAAGCCTCAGGATATAAGTGCAGGCCTCCCACACATCTCCACAGCTCATTTAAGGGCTCCGCCAGGGCTCCTGGAAGGCAGCCGCGGGCCAAGGCTGGCATGGGAGCCCAGCCCGCTGCCTGCCAGGTTATCCAGGGTGCCGGGCACCTGGAATACACTGCTGGGAGGCTCCTGCCCCTCACCCTTCCAGGCCCCGCCAAGCCACTGCCGGGAGCTGGGGAGCCCTGGGCAAGGCCCTCCATGGGGGAGCTGGAAGAGGGGCAGGCAGCGCCTTCCTGGCGGATTTAAGCCTTCCTGGTTTGCCCGAGGTTGTGGCTTCGAGACCGTGTGGGCTCTGGCCTCGTTGTACACAGAATCACTGAGAATCAGGGAATCGATTAGGTTGGAAAAGACCTCTGGTGTCATCGAGTCTGACCTATGACCGGACACCACCATGCCACTAAGTGCCACATCCAGTCTTTCCTTAAACACCTCCAGGGATGGTGACCCCACCGCCTTCCTAAGCACTCCATTCCAGCAACTAATCATCCCTTCCGTAAAGAAATTCCTCCCAATGTCCAACCTAAACACACTCCAATAGGCACCTGAGTGCGACGGCGTTTCCAGGGACACCTTCGTCGCCCACAGGGTGGGTGCAGGGGAGGTCCCCGTGCAGTGACCGCCTGTAACCCGGGATAAGCTCCAAAGATGCTGCGCCACGGTGAGACGCTCCCAGAGGGGAACTGGCGGTGGGGGGGAAGCGACAGTGACTGATCCTAAAGGCGGAAGCGTCCGGGGGACCCGGCAAGCCCCATACCGGGAGCACCCACCGCTCACACGCCAGGGACGCAGCGGTGCCACACGGCGCCGAGAAGCTCCCGGGCGACAGGAGAGCGGGAAGGCGGGAAGGCAGGCGGCGAGAGCCCCTCCCCAGCGCGACCCCGCGGCCCCGCGTAGCCCCTTCCCCCCCTTCACTCCCGCGGTGGTGGCGCCCGGTGCCACAGCCCCCAGCGGAGAGGACAGTTCCACTCCCTCTGTTACGGGGGAGGCAGGGGGAGTCTGCGCGCGGGTCGCGTTTCCTCTTGGGGAAGCGGGTGGGAATTGTCCCCGTTCTCCGGCCGTGCCGCCCACCGGGAGCCGCGGGACCCGCCGGGAGCTCTGCGCCGCCGCCCTCACCTTTCGGAGGCGACATGGTGCTCGCCGAAGGCTCCAGGACCGCCGGGCCGGAGCCGCCCGCCGTGCCCCGCCGCTCCTCCCATCGCACCATAGAGTGCGGCGCGGCCGCCCAGAGCGCCCCGCCGCCCGCGCCGAACCATCGAGTCGAGCTCCGTCCCGCCTGGATATCCTGGAGAGCATCCTGCTCCACCCGGCCGGATTCCGGATCTGTTTCATTGGCCGCAAACATCCAGGAATCTCACACACGTATTTCTGATTGCCAGGAGCAAGCTAGCTGACGTTTCTGCCGCGACGAAACCGAGACGGAGGTTACAACTGTAATCCCCAGTATTTTACAGCACTGCAGTGCCTTCTGCAGTGGAAAAGAACAAAATAGAATAAAATGAAATTTCAGTCATTAGTTTCCTTTTAAATAAAATTTATTTCTGGATTCCTGAGATACCCGTTTGTTGGTAAGAACAGTAACATAAAAGCCTCAAAGCAAATGATAATAATATAGAGAGATCACAGCAAGAAAAAGTTTAATAAAGAAGTGACAGGGTATTTTTCCCTGGGAAAAAAAAAAAAAAAAAAAAAAAGGCTTGCAGCTAGTAATTGCATTGATATTTTAATTAATAAGTCTAATCATTGCTGCCTGCTCATAATTTAAAAACATGTAGGAGCAGCACATCTAGCTGCTACTGATTAGTTTATTTTCCCAACAGAGAAAATCACGGAGTCAACCATTCAGCAAAGTTCTTTCTTAGTGCTCCCCTCACACTCCTTTGTTTTTTTAATAATGCTTTGGGGATTCATCCCTGTTGTGTAACTTCTAAAAGTGAGGCCAGATACCTTGGAAAACAAGAGAATACTATCCTGCACAATGCCGCAGACAAATCACTCAGCAGCTTGAATCTTCGAGTTTCATTGTCACAAGCTTGTCTAGCTACAAACCAGGAAACCACACTGCACCACAATGCACACTCACAAAAAAAGAGATTTAGAAACCTTAGCACGCCCCATGCAATCACAGTTGTGCAGCTGGACATTGTGCAGATAGCAGCTTGAGAAAGTCTTTATTGTCATGAAAAGAATCTCTGTTTTAAAGTACTCCATTTCCATTTGAGAAAATGTTTTATCCTGAAGCTCAAATAATTTGGGTTTTCACAAATAGAAATATTATCTGCAGTTGCATTGATCTGACCTGGCACATATTGCTTTCCCACAATGACATAAAGCTAAAAGCTTTTTCTCTGTTGTGCTTTAGTTTTTCAAACACAAGCAAAACAGAGCTTTCAAAAAGGTCCCCTGAAGTCAAGTTCCTATGCTTTGCAGTGTGCTCACCAGTACACTGTTTAGCGAAGATATTGCTAGAGACTTAAAAGGGCGCTGGAACCACCCAAGACAGACGCCCTCTTCTCAACCTCCCAGTCTTGGTCTACACTCATTTGGTTGGGTAAATGCCCGCACAAACAGACAGGCCCAAGGACCCAGACTGGTTTCATTCTGTTGTTTTTGCCTTCTTGACAATTCTGCTCTAAGGATGGAGCTGTGACATTTGAGTGACTCTCCTGGGGCAAGTTTTTTCACTTAAAGACAGTATTTCAACAAGCAATTGTTGCATTAAAACTTCAGTAAAATCCCAGATGCTACACATTTAAATGTTAGGAGTGAAAGTCCTTGAGAACATCTTGATTCTAAATTGCTATTTAAAATCTGTGCTTCAGGCTTATCACTTCTGTCACTTAATGCCAGTCAGCAGCCCCAACAGATAAGATAAATGAAACAAACCAACTGTTCCTGGAATCAACAGACACAGAAAAATCTTTAGTGTCTAAATTCAGATACATTCAGGGATTTTTATATACATATTCAACATGTGTCTTTGGGTTTCTCATTTTCGCTTAGGTTTCATCCAGTGGTCTTGTTAAGTCTACTGTGACCATATGAGTAGTGGATGATCCTCCTCGGAGACCTTTCAGGAAAATCTGGGGTTTGGGTACATTGCTTGAGTTGTCACGCTTAGTCTGGGTGCCAACCACTTTTGGCAAGTACACTTGGGTGAAGTTCTCTCTCCTCATGTGGCTGAGATTAGTCTGCATGGAATGAGTTAACTTGCGGCGCAAGTTGGCCTAAAGACACAAAAAAGAGTCAGATTAAGCAAAAAGTTTGTTTGAACATTTTAGCACCAGTACATACTCAGGAGTGTTTGTTTTACATCCATGGGCTTCACAAACCTGGAACATGGCCCACCTTACCCTCCTGTCAATACGTGGTTATGACTGTGATTTGATAAGTCCTGAACTAACAGGATGTGTGAACAGCACTTTAGGTAGCCCACACAATTTTAAATGACTCTCTTAATAATTTCATACCACTGGTCGTTGTCCTTCAGATTTTGTTAAATGCTTCACCTTTGTTTTGTTAGAATAAAATGTTTTCACAGTGAGTGCTTCCAATCTTTGCCTGGTTTCTGACAAATGTGATGAGGTTTAGGGGTTGGTGTCACAAAGTATCAGGTAAAAATGAAAAAAAAGTCTTCCTATACCACTGCTTACGAACCCCTTGACAAGGAGTAAAAGTTAGGGCAATTTATGATTAAAGCTGGTTATTCACAGAAATTGCTGTAGATACAAGAACAAAACCACTTCTCACAAAGTGTTAATATTCCAAAGCCAGCACTTAAAACAATGTTCCTTATTTCACTGAGCCTTCTATGTCAGCAACAATGTAAAACACTGTAAATAATGATATAATGTTCTCCTCAAAAAATACAAAATGCAGTCTCATGTGCTGGAATTCAGACCCCTCCATGTAAGTGAGAAAGTCCCTGGAGTCCAGTCCAGTCAGTGAAGACTGGAAGCAGTGGAAGCATGTTAAAATATTCTCCAAACTCCACCACTGAGGTCTCTCTCTGCTGGAATGGAAGGTGAAGCACCTAAATGTAGGCACATTTTGGTACCTTAATCTACAACTGAATCTTACATGCAGAGTCATCAAGCAGAATCCAGAAAAGGATTCTGCTTGATGACAATCCAAACAGTAAGGAACTTACAGAGGAGATGGCATGGGAAGAAAGACAATTTATTAAGTCTTTTTAATTTTTTTTTCTGAGGGTTTTAATGACTGAATGTATGCAATTACAAGGAATTGTGCTGGCAAAAAGAAACAAATGTGAGCTAAAAATTTTACTTCTACCAGCATACAAGTTTTCTAACAAAGTAATAGCTTAATATTTCATACCACTACAAGTTTTTTGCCTAAATATGAAAACACAAAAAACCCCAAAGGTATGTGAGCTCATCCTCTAACAAAACCCACAAATATGTCTGATGCTTCCCTGAAGTATCAAATTCATTGATGCACTGGTAAACTACTGCTGGTTTTTTATCACTTAGATACAAAATGTTTTATTACTGCCATATTACAAATTAGCATAGTCAAAGCACTTCTGCATGCATCTGGGATTTTTCCTTTCAGCTTCACATCATCAGTCTCACATTTGGACAGCTGAGGCTAAAACACCCTTAAGTACTTTAAAGTATTTTCTCTAAATATTTCAAACTAATGAGCTACAAATTTGTTTGTGAATGGTCTTCATGACCGGATATTGGAAAATATCCACTTTTGCTTACAGCTGAAGAGCCACTGACCACATCTTATGTTTATTTATGTATTTTTGTCCTTTACAGAAGCAAAAGAGGCTTTTAGCTAGGCTTCTTGTAAACTTAATTGGCTTCTTTATATACCTCAGTAACAACTATTTTGTAGAATACTTTATGAGCTATTAACACTGGCAAGACTCCTCAGTCCAAAATTTTGGTTTCCTTTTATAACACTAGAGATTTTATGGCAAAAAAGAAAAAGAGAAAGGAAATACACTGCCCAGCAGACCACAGGCCTCCACAGAGCATCTGTTCACAGAAGAAAAAAAACCCTTTAGTATTATATGTTCAGTTGATATTGTTAACTGCGATATTCCCCGTATTCAAAAGTTGTTAATTTTGATTGAATTATGAAAATCAAGTGCTACACCTTGACAACTACATGCGCTGGCAAGCCCTAGAAAGAAGCTTCTGAAATATTTACTGTATGTATGTGGTCAACCTTCTATGGACAGACTGTGATTTCCAATCCATCAGAAAATCCTGATAGTATGGCAAACATCTGCTCTGGCTTTTTTTCACAAAGAAACCCAAGACCATAGTAGTATCTTCAACCCACTAAACTGTATTTGAATGTAGAACAACCTTAATATTCAATGAAATTCAATTCAAAACAACAAACTCTTATTACATAAAGAAGGCAACTGAAAAAATTGAAATTAAGGGATATAGCAGTGGAAGGACTTCTCAAAAACAGGGAAAAATATGGAAGAAGTGAGAGAAGAAGTCTAGAAATAAGGAGAGAAAACATCTAGAAAAAAAATGAACCTGTTGTAATGAAGCATATGTCTTGGAATAAAAGGTTAGATTTATGTTTCAAGGAACAAAAGTTAAGAATAATTTATTCTCAAATTTGTTTTCCAACAATGAAAATCTGGTAATAACAGTACAAACCAATTTTATAGCTTTTCTTCTCAGTTCCCATTCATTCCATTCATAGGATCTCACAATAGTTGGAGGCAAGATATGAGTATCAGTTTGAGTACCACTGTCACATTTTGGGGGTGATTTCATCAAACCTTTCTTTGCGTTTCTGGCCTAGGTGAAAAGAAACAATGAAACCGAGCAAGGCATTGAAAAGAATACAGAGAAATAGCATATGGGTATGCTACTTTTTAAAAGCAAATGGAGACCTGCAAACCACAAGTGGATAATGATTTTTACATTCAACAATATTTTTGTTCCCCATGCCCCCAGTAAAAGGAAAACATTAAGTATCTGATGGATTTAATTTCTGACAGAAAATCCTTGAGGCAGAGGCCACAGCTGAGTTGCAGGATTGTGCCTACCTAGTGAGTGCTTAATGGTTGGATTTTGGGAAAAAAGCATCCCACCATCATCAGTATTTTATGATGCAGGTGCCTCAGTTTGTCTTCATGAATGGACTAAAAATCACAAATCACAGCTGGGAGAAGTGCATACATCTCTGCTACAGCTGGGATATAAACTGTGTTTGAAACCAAAGGCCAGTTCAAGACTACATTCTTTCCTCTGCTAGGGATCTAAAATTCACAAGTGGATCACAGAGAATATTGTCTATAAATCTAAATCAGGTCTTTGAATTTCGCATAGTAACACCATCACATTCATTACTGATGACTGTCCCTTTATTCTGTAATATGTTCCATAACTCCTGTCCCCAGATACCACTACACCCTCATCCAGCACCCGTGGATGGACTGCTAAGCTAAAACTCCAGTTAACATCATATCTGACATAACTTTTCTTGCATTTATTTACTGGTCCTTTAAGCTACTTTTGCAAAAATGAGGAAAAGAAACATTAGACACAAGACCTGCCTAGGCTATGGACTAACAACTTTTATCACTTCCAGAATGCTTTGGATCTACATTTTCTCCTATGACAAGGTGAGATTGACATAAAGCAGAAATATTTCTTCAACACTCTGAAGATCAGGAGAAGATGGACCTTCAGACAGGCAGAGGATTTTACTTCTTTCCTAAGGATAGGTATCATCTGTTCTCTTTTAGAAAGGACAGACCAACCAGTGACCCAGCAGCTGTTCAGAAAGGGGGATAGGCAGTGTGTACCTGTGCATGTGGAACAAGGTATTCAAACTGATGACAAAGCTCAAGCAGTTGAAGCAGCTCTGCATATTTTTTTGCTTTTTCTACATTCAGTTGAATGAACTTATCTGGATCTTGAGCAAAGTTGTACGCAGCTTCTTTTGAACTGAAAACATAATATTTCTCCTTGTGCTTCAAAATTCCAATAGCAGGATTTCCTTAAGAAATGAGAAGAAAAGCCAACTCAAAATAAGCTCCAAAATTTTAAATAGTGAACAGTATGATATCCAATACAAAAGACATTCTAAATCAAGATTCTGTGTTTCCTTCAAGTTAGTTTCACTTCTTTCTTTTTCTGAACTCATTATAAACCCTTGAAAGCAAACTTTTTTTTTAAATATAGAAAAGTCTATTTTGTTAGGTCAGTAAAACTGCTTTTGATCAGTTCACATCCAGCATGCCTTAGGTGCATGTCTCAGAAAAACAACAGATAAAACACATATAGCAAAGGCATAAGAAACCTGTCTCTATCCTCAAACGTTTCCCCTAAAATCTCCAGCAAATATCTGATTGCAGATCAGTAATGCATTTATACCAAAGGGCATAACACTGAGATTAACTGAAGAAGCAGATAAAGCTGCTGGGAAGCTGAACAATAAATTAATAGAGAAAATGAATTGCCAATAAAGGTCAAATAATTTATATAAGAAAACACAAACTGATTTCAAGGACAGTGGCAGGTTGTGCTTCAGATGTCATTGCCCAGGAAAGACCAGAATCATCATAGAGAGTGCCTTGAAAATACTCAGTCAAAAAACAAATTATTAGTATGCAAACAGAGGAAGAGAAGAAAACCAACATTATAACAACCTGTAGGCTACATTTGTAATACATTTTGTTCCAACAAAACAGAACAAGTAAAAGGGAGCTAGGAGTGATCAAAGGCTTGTGATACTTTTCATAGAAGGAGAGGTTAAAGAGAGAAGCCTCCTCAGCATTAAAAAGAAAAAAATAAATAATATGATAGGGGGTTATAAAACCATTAATTGTATGCAATATAAAATTACTGTTTTGTAATTTTCTTAACAGAAAGACTATCAAGTCTTTGTTGAAATTATCAAGCCAGAGCTTAATACCATCTCAAAAAGGGGTACCTTTTCATAGCATATATAATTATAATTGTGAGGCTCTTGAGAATAAGAATATCCCATGACAAACTCAGGATGGATTCCAAAATCAATTAGATAAATGAAAAACCTCTTTGAGGGATTATTCAACAGAAGGTTACAGATTCAACATTAATCAGAAGAAATCCCATAACCAATAACTGCTAGAACAAGGAAGGATATAATTAAGGAAGGATCACTCTGACTTGAATTCTCATAATTTTAAAGTGTTCATGACTGTCCATGTGCAGTGATCAGATATAGGACTAGAGAGACCTTCAGTCCAACTCAGGACAGCTGTTCTTGTGTGCAATACTAAGTAAGTAAAGTACATTGCCATTAAAATATTTATTCTTTAATACTGACAAGTAAATGGCCATATTTTCTTCCCAAACACCTGTAGCTTCAAAAAATCTGTACGGACAGGTTCTAGAAAGGATAGGGAGACACAAAACATGAACTAGGAATGTTGAAATAAGGCTAATTTTCAAGACAACTGAGCCTAGAGAGACCAAAAATTCTTACGATTAGTTGACTTAATCAATTGCATTTTTGAATTCTTTTCAGGAAAGATTTTTAGCACTTTGTCACGACTATTTAAAAATACATATGAGGTAGGCATGAATGGCTATGTTTGCAACATATGGATACATAAAATAGAAGGAATAGCCATTTCCCTATGCTGGCATTATAGGACATTAGCAACAGTAACCAAACCTGTATTCAGCTGCAGTGGAGGTTATACAGATGCACATACAGCAGAAAGAAACATTTATCCATCCCATCTTGTTTCTGTCCCTGCTTGCTCTTCAAATCCTCCCACCTTCTACTAAGGGCAGTTTATTCATGTATTTAAGGAAAGATACTTTAACAAGGGAAATAAATTATCTGGGGTGAAAACTGCAAATGTAGAAAAACAGTATTCCAGCACTGACATTAAGAGGATGCATTCAGAATGCCTTTACATTTTTCTTAATCCTTGTGTAAATATGTAGTATGGAAAATGTCTAACTACAAAGCATACCTGGTAGGGTGATACCTTTCACACCAATTGAATGTGCACAGAACCCATGGTACTGGATTAGCAACTGATCAAAATTGTCAGTAGTCTCTGGAAAAAGCCATTCTTGGTTCCTGAAATCAGAAACATTCACTCTGGTTCCTAAAAAAGATAAAACAAAGGATTTCAGTATTAAAATATCAGATGTCTAAAAGCTGATATATTACAGGATGACCAGGCTACTCTGATTTTCACAGGATGACCTGCAATGCCCAGATCCCAAAAGCCAAACTTTAGTCCTGCCTTGAAAAAGAACCTACTGAAAATCAGTCCTGCGAGAACCTTCTTTAGTAGCATTAGTTTTCTTTGAAAACATGCAACAGCAACAGGACGATAATATTTTATTCTTTGATGTTGTTTTCACCCACCAATGCATTACAAACTCTCTGGCATAAAACTTGGTTCCTAGTGACACCATCTTACAAACTCTTCTGCTAACCAAAGCCCAATTAAATTATATTGTTTATCCCCTACCCCTCAATTTCCAAAGTTCTTAAAGGTATAAAAAGACATAAATACAGTTCAAAATTTTTACAAAAAAAATTATAAATATTCTCTGATCATTCTGCCATTTTTGTAAGGTATACTTGTATCTAGAAGCTCTATTTGAATTTTATATGTGAAAATAAAATCCCAAGCTACACTACATGAAAATGTAAATCTACACACTATAAGGCTTGTTTTAATTTTCTGTGCAAATTCTGAGTATTAAAAAAATCAATATATAGCAACTTCTGTAAAGCACCTATTGTAAAGCAAATTCAAACTACAAAATCTTGGAAAATTAGGGAAAACCAAAAAGTTTCAACTTTCCATACCCATGGTTTCTTTTATCCTTTCCTCATCACTTTTCACAGTCACTCCTTCCAGAAGAGATGTTAGTATTTCCTCTGGAAAAAGCTGTGACTGGATTTCCAAGAATTGCTGCAGATTGTCAGCCATGTTTGTGAGGAAACTTAGCAGTAGCATTTCATTCTGATAGCCGGTCCAAAGCTTAGAAAGTTCCATAAACAGAGGCTAGAACATAAAGAAAATTATCTGAAATGCAGATTTGTTTTATGTCTACAGTGTAACCAAGCACTGTGCACAACAATCTCAGCTATGAACAAAACAAGGCTGATCTCCAAGGCCTTCAGCAACCAGAAATTGCAAGGGAACTCAGGGACACTGTAAGAGGAGCTTCCACCACATATGCCTAAAGCAAGTCTATCCAGCATGTCAACCCACAGGCAAGAGTAGTACTTTTCTACATTTTACTTCAGAGCCTTTCTCAAATAAATGTACTCTGTGACCATACTTTGAATTTAGCACTTCACTGACAATACAATTTTAACTGAATAACTTGAAATACGGTGTACAGGAGTAAGGACCAGAAGGAACACACCTGATTAATCACCAAAGTAGGTGAAACCAGACCTATATACAAACTATCAGGTTTTGTTATTTTGTCTGCCCTGCTTCCAGAGTGAGCTGGTACCACAGCCTCCAGGCCATCATGTGTGTCAAATGAAAGGGGTGCAGGCCTCTTCAGAGTGCCCCAGGGCTCAGGGCAAAACTGGAGGCTGCCCTTGCCAGCACTGACATGCTGTTGGCACACAGGTGTAAGCTTTAAGTTTAAATGTTGTTTTCAATGCTGGCATCAAATGTGTACAGTTACATCTAAACACCCAGAGAGCAATCACAGGAGGAGATTGAGCCAATCTGAAACATCCACTTAACCACACATTTTATGGATGTTAACAACATTAACCTAAGAGCAGCCAACAGAGCCAGCTCTGGAATTCATCAGCATTGCTAATGCTGTGGAAATGTTATGGTTACAAAAATGGAAGAAACTAAAGGAAGATCAAAAACATTCTTAATAGAATAAACAAAGAATATTAATGAAATGTACTATTTTTCCTAAAATAAATGTTTATTACAAATACGGCCTTATCCTATGCTTTTTAAAAGACAGAATGCCCTGCTTCTCTACCTTTGTAGAGGATCCAGCTTGTCAGCAACAAGCCAAGGCCAAGAAAAGTTATTTAAATGATGTGTCAGTAGAAAAATCTCTACCTGAAAAGGATCTGAAATCAAAAGGCATTATATATTCTGTCTTCAGCAGAGAAGACAAAACAACTGACCAATGAGAAGAGAAAAAAAATTCTAGGAAGGCAGCAAACAACAACAGACAGCTTTTAGGGAAAAGGGTAAGGCGTATCAGTCACTTAAGCTCCACAAAGACATAGAAGAGAGAAAAACTGCTTTGAGTAGAGGGACAAGAGAAAATGTTCTCCAAACGAGAACATCTGGTTTATTGAATCAAAAGCATACATAAATTGGAGCTTGGAACACTCAGTTAAAGTGCAGTTCCCATGAGTTTCCAGCTTGGATGCTCTTATGGGAAGTGTAAAAATACCCTGAGTAGGTGGAGATCATGATCTTTCCCTTCCTCACAGTAGGCTTTATTTTGTGTTCTAATAATTAGCTTAGAATGTTGAAAAATAACCTAAAATATGTATGAAACTGCATGCTGGTGCAGCAGCTAACCACAAGGAATTGGAATGATGATCAAATCACATAAAATAACAAGCTCTTACATGAAAAGCAAATTAAATGAAGCTGGTTTCTAGCATATTTGTTTCCCATTTCCTTTATAACATGCCAGCATAATAATCCCAGGTTTTCACAGGTTCATCAAGCAGACTCCCTTATAACACCTGTAGTCCACAGCACTCATTCCCTTTCCCCCTAAAACCTCCTTCCCACCTTCAGTTCCCAACGAAGGGTGCAACAGTACAGAACATCAATCCTTCAGTGGCTGATCACTGGCCAGAGAGCACACAAACCATTTCAGACCTGATCTTAGTAAGGCTCTAACTGCGTGTCTCTAGTTGCTTATTTTTTTCCCACAAAACTTGCAGAAAATGACATATTTTGAGAGATCTTTGGACTCTGACAAACGTGACTGAAACTTGCCAACAGGTTCAGAAGCTATTGGGAGGAGAAAAGAAGCTGGCACCCCCATCACAGAAACCCAATTTCTTCAGAAAAATTATATCAGTGACTCATACTGTAATTACAGGGATTGCTATCTGAGGGAACTTTAAAAGAATCACACTCTGATGTGCTATTTTCTGCAATCATTATGTTCTTACAGTTTCTACAAGGAACAGGAAAGAATATATACACACACACAAAAGGAAGGTATCACTATAAATCTACAAATAATGACAACGCAAGACACTTACAGTAAAATACCATTTAATTCCTTTGCTCCCTTTTTGTACCTTGCCTCTTTCTTACCTTAGGAGCAAGTCTTTTAGTTGCCCCTTCAAAATTCACAGATGATAACATAATAGAGAGAAAATATGTAGCCTCTTTCTAAACATAAACTATTCAAAAACACACCAGCAAAGTATCTTACTTTAATAATTTTTTCTACTGAAGAAGTAATGGGTTTTCCATTCATAATACTTACAAAAACTTCTTTGGACTCTATGGAAGTCTCATCCTGCACCGTGTTTTTCAATACCGTCATTGCTGCTTCAAACTTAACATCCAACGATTCAACTTCCTGAGCACTTGTAATTGCATTAGACTGGAAAGAGAACATCAGGTAAGATGTTATCATACATATTTAGTAGTAAGTACTTACCTTACTCACCTGGGCCTCTTCGTTCAACTATTTCCAGAACAATTGTTTTAGGAAATGAAATATAGTCTACCTTTCCACAAAATGCATTTTTCCTTAAATGTTCAGGTGTTCAGGCACTCCACTCACACAAAAATTACCAATTTTTACAGAAAATTCTCTACATTCTTCCAATGAAGAGCACAACAACAACAAAAAAACCACCAAACCCACAAACTTTTATTCAATGCCTTATACAGGAAAGACTAATAAAAACCCTGCAGTTGCTCAAAAGACAAATGAAAAGCTCTTCATTAACAAAACAAGAATTTAAATTGTACTCTTCAAAGACTTTTGATGACTCCATATATTTTGGAGGTGTTTTCAGACTAAAACTAAGATGATTTATGGATTGATCAAGGAGATTTTTTTCTCTCATGCCTTCCGAACCAGAGAATCAGTATGCAAACAACTGTTTAATGGTGGACTTGGCAGTGCCAGCCTAATAGGTTCATGGTTGGACTTGATTTTAAAAATATTTTCAAACCTAAAAAATCTACAGTTTCTTTATCTAGAGATTTATTTTATTTCATTTATTTCTGAATAATTTTTCTTACATTTCCGTCCTGTGCAAGTAGGCAACTTGAAGACATTCCATCTGCAATAAAAGTCCACAGGATATAACACGATTATATCTCACCTGAAGGATGCAAAGGAAGGCTTCGTATTGTCTCACATTGAATAGTGCTTCTTTTAATTTAAAAGTACTAAGTTGGGAGTGTTTGTGGGGGTCTTCCTGCATGGATTCCAACAGGGCTGTGTAGCGGTGGGCAAGCAGCTGGCAGGAATTCAGACGTTCATCAAGGGTCCGTGTAGCCGATGGAATGGCTTCGTGCAGGATGTTTGGCACTATTCACATAGAAAAAATATTAAATATGTATAAAAAGAATTAATGAAATAATTTTCAAATTATTAAAGGGCAATATTTGAGCATAATGGTCTTCCGATGAAATTTTGATTTCTACATTTTGTCCTTATATTCATGCATTTCCAAATACTTGTGAACCAGATTCAACCATCCTATCTCATTAGTCAGGTTGTTTCAAATATTTAGAATTACAGGTGTGGAAATAACACAGTTGGGTCGAGGAATGTGAGAAAATTTGCTTTATAGTAGATAAACAACTGACTGCTACAACTGACATGGATTGCCTGAGAGAATTTGCACAATTTTCAATTCTCAGTTAACTAATTTGTAAAACACCAATAACAGGCCTCCCTGAGATGGGAAATTATTGGAGCAGCTCCAGCGAAGAAGGCCAGGAAGAATGAATTGGGAATACCCAGTTCAAATGCAGTTGTTTACTTACAGTCATCAATGCCGCTTCCTCCTTTCTGGCACTGCTTGTTGTACAAACGAATTCCTGTGACTAGCATGGCAAGATCTTTCAGCTGTTGTTCTTTGTCCTTCTTACTGAGTGAGATGAAAGTAATCATCTCTGTCTGTGGGAATACACTCTGCAAGGCAGCTATAAGCATTACAAAGTGGGAGAAAACCCTCAATAAGAGGGAATAGAAAAGAAAATCAGTAAATAAGCAAAAATTGCCTGAACAAATGCAAGAAGTAGGAAATGTATGGGAAATTTACACTTCAAGGCTGAGTAGTGACAGTTTGGATAGTAAGCATTCATCACAGTTTACCACATTTGTATCTAAATATCAGCAAAGAGAAGGTGAAATTTTATTTTTCAAGAAGAAAAGCCCAAATTCACAACTGGGAGATTACTGACCTGTTACCTCTCTGATAGCCTCAACATCTGTTGGTGATCCCAGGCCAGATCTCAGCAGTGCATAGGTAACAATCTTTTGATACACATTCTCCATTTCTTCTTGTGGACCACTCTCTGTGATAGCTCTAACCACTGGAGCCACTTTTCCTTCCAGAACACGCTCCTGCTCACTCAGTAATTCATCTAGGGAAGAAAGACACTTAGAAAGTGCTACCTAAATTCTTTGAAATTTGGCTTATACAGAGGGTGCAATTCATTTTCACAGTCAGAGCACCAACTTAAGGTTTCTGATGCACAGGTATGTGGAAGAGATCTTCATAGTACCTCATCATTAGAATTAAAACCAGCAGAGTTAAATGTTCATATAATTAGCATGATTAACATCAGTCAGTGGAGTCCTGAGAACTGTTCAGGCTAAATTAAACAGCAGTTCTGGCTCTCTGTACTTCTCTGACTGTAGGAGGACCTAACTTACACACACACATATTTCAAACACGCCTGAAGTTACATGCTCAAGTCTGAATACGACTCAGGGTCTCAAAAACTTGCTGCAGTTACTGAGCCTATAGAGTTCAGAGGATTTAGGAGCAGCTCCTAGTGT
This sequence comes from Pycnonotus jocosus, assembly GCA_013400435.1. NCBI lineage: Eukaryota > Metazoa > Chordata > Aves > Passeriformes > Pycnonotidae > Pycnonotus > Pycnonotus jocosus. The sequence goes on along the minus strand of VWYP01029193.1, from coordinate 31,662 downwards.
TGCTAGTTTTTGGTTTTAATCCATGCCAACAGGAAAACATTTTCATTATCTTCCCACAGAGAAATGTTTTTCTCACGTCTATTCTTGTTCTGTGTCTTCTATTTCCCAGCCAGCCTCCACTGTCCCTTTGAGATCTGAAATTACATTTACCACAGAGGCATTTTCCCCATCTCATTTTATTTTCACATTCTCATTCTCAGACCATATGAAATTACTACTGATGAGACAAAAATGTACTCAGCTAAAACTGTAACAAATAGTTCGAGATTACTCAGATCTCCCAATTAGTGATATTGATAAGATACTCTGTTCTGAGACCCTTCAGACACATAGGTGCAGGTGCAAGCTTTTCTTGCTGAAGGCAGCTAACCACTGAACCTCAAAGTGTAATTGTCCTCAAGCAGCCTAATACATTATATTCAGTAAATCTCTCAGACAGCGTGAGAAGAGTGTACTCTCAAATCTAATGAACATTTTTCCCTACTATATCCATACTTAAACATCAGACTCCTATACAGTAAATTTCTCTTGGGATTTTTATTTTGCTTTACTGACAGGATTAATTTAATAGTAATTATTATTATTAAATTATAAACTCAGCATCAACTTCTATGAAAACATATTTGAAATTACCTCGGTTTGCATAGTTCATATCAAAGTAAACTTGCATCTTAATTGTGCTTAGGGATGGGTTTGTTGTATCAAGCAGTCTGGTAACACAGAGCTAAAAAGAGAGTCGGAGACGTGAGTTCTTTCTCATCTCTGGGGAAGCATCTGAACTGATAGTGATCTACTACAGGTTTCACAACAGCTATAGAGCCCTCTCACCACCATTCTCTCCATATAAAGCTTTTCTAAGGCATTTGTTTATGGAAACATAGTCCAGTCTTTAGCTAGAGAACCATAAGAATAAAGTAGCACTAAAATTTTGAAAGTATTCGTGTCATTTTAGTTACAGGAACAGGTAGCAAGTAATGCTATAATCTTAGATAAGTATTGACACTCAATATCACGTCACATTACCTGGATAAGATCCTGCATATCGTTTTCTGTAAGAATTCGATCCATATTAAAGTCATTTCTTGGATCTAAAACAACAGCTTTCACCTAGAGATTACCAAAAGGAAGATACTAATTTATGTCTCAAAATATCATCTTTGCAACTTACCTTTTATTTTCTGAAAAATTTCAGATGCATTCAATGTTTCTTTACTATTCTTTTTTATCCATTTCAGTCTTTGATAATGAAACATAATTACTTCATTTCACATCTCACCAGTTTCAATCTCAGTTCTCAGGCACAAATGAAGAAAAAA